>NC_069461.1:28838223-28903223 GCF_026875155.1 Cherax quadricarinatus
AATAGGATAGCAGCACTTTGTTGATGAACCAGTTTTGCTAAGGGCTACAAAAATCCCATTTTTTCCTCTCCTTCCCTATACCTATGTTTCCCTTTCCTTTCCCATACTTCGCTCCTTCCTTTCTCATACCCTGTCCTTATTCTCCTCGTTCCTATCTCCCCCTTATTCTCCTTGTCCCTTTCTCCCCCTTATTCTCCTTGTCCCTTTCTCCCCCTTCCCCTCCTATTTACGTATATACTCGGTGTGCATGCATGGAAAATGTGTTCGAGAATTTAACGTTTGCTGGCATGTTATATCTTGTGTAAGAAAACACTCAGGTCCTGTGTGTAAGCAACTCTAGTACTTAACTTTGATCTACCAGGAGGCCTGATCTGGTCGGGGGAGCGTTCATCCCCAAAAACATCATTCATCCTTCAGGTAACTGCTAGAAAACCGTATCGTATGAAAAAAACAAAATACTGGTTGAGTGTGTAAGCAACTCCGGTATATGCTGGAAGCACGCACATGTAGGCAGTGTGGGTTATTCTAGTCATAGAAATATAACTTTACTTCGAACTATGCGTTCCATTTAGTGTCTTATTGTCGAGTCAGAGATGACTGCACGTCACTGACGGGGTCATCCTATCATCAAATCACTAATACTCGCTGTCCTCCTGGAGGTAAATTATGATTCCAGTCTAGTTAAAGTTTCCTTGCTTCTTGTTGAACCATCTTACTGTTTATAGTAAGTGGCGAGACAGGTTTTAATGGATCAAAACACTGTAGTAAACTACGTTCAGTGAGTTTACTGCAAGCTTTTTTTCTTTCTTTGAGGCTCAACTTAACTTCCTGTGTTGCAGAGCAATCCTGGTATATTGTTGCAATCACGAATTTCAACGCAATGAAAAATCTGCTAATAAGTTTCTCTAATTTGGTTGAATTTGTGTAGCACATCTTTCAAGACAAGTTTGCATTTTGACTCCCTTGTTGACTCCTACACGGATGATTCTTATTTCATCTTCTTCCTTCACTCTACCTTGATGATTGTCCGGACAGAAGCTTTTCTTCCGTAAGTCTTTCAGTCAGCTTAATTTCTTCAAGTTAGTCTTCAAAACTGTTTTTTTTCTTAGCTTACTTTTATTGCTCGTAGATGGTGGTAGTAAGTGGTGGCTGGTAGGTGATGGTAGTAAGTGGTGACTGGTAGATGATGGTACTAAGTGGTGACTGGTAGATCATGGTACTAAATGGTGGCTGGTAGGTGATGGTAGTAAATGGTGACTGGTAGATGATGGTAGTGACTGGTAGGTGATGGTAGTAAGTGGTGACTGGTAGATGATAGTAGTAAGTGGTGACAGGTAGATGATGGTACTAAGTGGTGACTGGTAGATGAAAGTAGTAAGTGGTGACTGGTAGATGATGGTACTAAGTTGTGACTGGTAGATGATGGTAGTAAGTGGTGACTAGGTAGAATGATGGTATAAGGGTGACTGTAGATGATAAGTAGTAAGTGTGACTGGTAGATGATGGTACTAAGTGTGACTGGTAGATGATGGTGAAGTGGTGACTGGTAGATGATGGTAGTAAGTGGTGACTGTAGATGATAGAGTAAGTGGTGACTGGTAGATGATGGTAGTAAGTGGTGACTGGTAGATGATGGTACTAAGTGGTGACTGGTAGTGATGGTATGTAAGTGGGACTGGTAGATGATGGTAGTAAGTGGTGACTGGTAGATGATAGTAAGTGGTGACTGGTAGGTGATGGTAGTAAGTGGTGACTGGTAGATGATAGTAAGTGGTGACTGGTAGATGATGGTACTAAGTGGTGACTGGTAGATGATAGTAAAGTGGTGACTGGTAGGATGATGGTAGTAAGTGTGACTGGTAGATGATGGTAGTAGTGGTGACTGGTAGAGTGATGGTACTAAGTGGTGACTGGTAGATGATAGTACAAGTGGTGACTGTAAATGGAGATGTGCGTAGTAAAAGTGGTGACTGGTAGTATGATAGTAAGTGGTGACTGGTAGTGATGTATGGCGGTATTTTTTTAAGAATTGGTCTAAGTGGTGACTGGTAGATGTAATGGTACTTAAAGTGAAGTGACTGGTAAATGATGGTAGTAAGTGGTGACTGGTAGTATGATAGTAAGTGGTGACTGGTAGATGATAGTAAGTGTGACTGGTAGATGATGGTAGTAAGTGGTGACTGGTAGATGATGGTAGTAAGTGGTGACTGGTAGATGATGGTACTAAGTGGTGACTGGTAGATGATAGTAAGTGGTGACTGGTAGATGATGGTAGTAAGTGGTGACTGGTAGGTGATGGTAGTAAGTGGTGACTGGTAGGTGATGATAGTAAGTGGTGACTGGTAGATGATGGTAGTAAGTGGTGACTGGTAAATGATGGTAGTAAGTGGTGACTGGTAGATGATAGTAGTAAGTGGTGACTGGTAGATGATGGTAGTAAGTGGTGACTGGTAGATGATAGTAAGTGGTGACTGTAGAATGGTATAGAAGTGGTGACGGTAGATGGTAGTAAGTGTGACTGGTAGATGATGGTAGCTAAGTGGTGACTGGTAGATGATAGTAAGTGTGGACTGGTAGTGATGGTACTAAGTGGTGACTGGTAGATGAGTAGTAAGTGGTGACTGGTAGATGATGGTAGTAAGTGGTGACTGGTAGATGATAGTGAGAGATCGGTGACTGGTAGATGATGGTACTAATTGGTGACAGGTAGATGGTAGTAGTAAGTGGTGACTGGTAAATGATGGTAGTAAGTGGTGACTGGTAGATGATAGTAAGTGGTGACTGGTAGGTGATGGTAGTAAGTGGTGACTGGTAGGTGATGGTAGTAAGTGGTGAGTGGTAGGTGATGGTAGTAAGGGTGACTGTAGGTGATGGTAGTAAGTGGTGACTGGTAGCGATGGTGGTAGTGCTGGTAGGGATGGTAACATGGTAGTGGCTGGTAGGTGGTGGTAGTAGGTAGTGCTGGTAGTGTGGTAGTAATGTGGCTGGTAGTAGTATAGTGTAGTGGTGAACGTGGTACGGTGATGGTAGTAAGTGGTGACTGGTAGCGATGGTACTAAGTGGTGGCTGGTAGGTGATGGTAGTAAATGGTGACTGGTAGATGATAGGTAGTAAGTGGTGACTGGTAAGGTATCGGTAGTAATGGTGACTGGTAGATGATGGTCGTAGGTGGTGACAGTAGATATGGCTACTGAGTGGTGACTGTTAGTGATAGTAGTAAGTGGTGATTGGTAGATGATGGTACTAAGTTGTGACTGTAGATGATGGTAGTAAGTGGTGCTGGTAGATGTAGTAAAGTGGTGACTGGTAGATGATAGTAAGTGTGACTGGTAGATGATGGTACTAAGTGGTGACTGGTAGATGGTAGTAGTAAGTGGTGACTGGTAGATGATGGTACTAAGTGGTGACTGGTAGATGATAGTAAGTGATGACTGGTAGATGATGGTACTAAGTGGTGACTGGTAGATGATTAGTAAGTGGTGCTGGTAGATGATGTAGTAAGTGGTGACTGGTAGATAGTAAGTGGTGACTGGTAGATGATGGTACTAAGTGGTGACTGGTAGATGATAGTAGTAAGTGGTGACTGGTAGATGATGGTAGTAAGTGGTGACTGGTAGATATAGTAGTAAGGGTAACTGGTAGGTGATGGTAGTAAGTGGTGACTGGTAGATGATAGTAAGTGATGACTGGTAGATGATGGTACTAAGTGGTGACTGGTAGATGATAGTAAGTGGTGGCTGGTAGATGATGGTAGTAAGTGGTGACTGGTAGATAGTAAGTGGTGACTGGTAGATGATGGTACTAAGTGGTGACTGGTAGATGATAGTAGTAAGTGGTGACTGGTAGATGATGGTAGTAAGTGGTGACTGGTAGATGATAGTAGTAAGCGGTAACTGGTAGGTGATGATAGTAAGTGGTGACTGGTAGATGATGGTACTAAGTGGTGACTGGTAGATCATGGTAGTAAGTGGTGACTGGTAGGTGATGGTAGTAGGTGGTGACTGGTAGATGATGGTACTAAGTGGTGACTGGTAGATGATAGTAAGTGGTGACTGGTAGATGATGATAGTAAGTGGTGACTGGTAGATGATAGTAGTAAGTGGTGACTGGTAGATGATGGTACTAAATGGTGACTGATAGATGGTAGTAGTAAGTGGTGACTGGTAGATGGTGGTAGTAAGTGGTGACTGGTAGATGATGGTACTAAGTGGTGACTGGTAGATGGTAGTAAGTGGTGACTGGTAGATGATGGTAGTAAGTGGTGACTGGTAGATGATAGTAAGTGGTGACTGGTAGGTGATGGTAGTAAGTGGTGATTGGTAGGTGATGGTAGTAAGTGGTGACTGGTAGGTGATGGTAGTAAGTGGTGATTGGTAGGTGATGGTAGTAAGTGGTGACTGGTAGGTGATGGTAGTAAGTGGTGATTGGTAGGTGATGGTAGTAAGTGGTGACTGGTAGGTGATGGTAGTAAGTGGTGATGGTAGGTGATGGTAGTAAGTGGTGACTGGTAGGTGATGGTAGTAAGTGGTGATTGGTAAGTGATGGTAGTAAGTGGTGACTGGTAGGTGATGGTAGTAAGTGGTGATTGGTAGGTGATGGTAGTAAGTGGTGATTGTTAGGTGATGGTAGTAAGTGGTGACTGGTAGGTGGTAGTAGGTAGTGACTGTAGGTGATGGTAGTAGGTAGTGGCTGGTAGGTGATGGTAGTAGGTAGTGGCTGGTAGGTGGTGGTAGTAGGTAGTGGCTGGTAGGTGATGGTAGTAGGTAGTGGCTGGTAGGTGGTGGTATTAGGTAGTGGCTGGTAGGTGGTGGCTGGAGGTTGGTAGATAATAGGTAGGTGTGAGTGTGGTGTACGTGGGCGCGCGTGGGCGTAGGTCCCGTATTAGGGGGGTTGAGTGGTGGGGGTGTGTGGGTGCTAGCTTACACTACCACCTGTTACAGGTAGTGGAGTGCTAGCCTGCACCACCATCTGTGACAGGTGGTTGAGGTACTACAGCCGAGGTCGCAGCCAGGTAGAAAGGGAAGTGACAAATAGCCACGACTTCTACTAAGTAATTGTTTTGTATTTAGTTCGACTGGTTACATCATCAGTGTGGTGCTGATGTAAGTGAAAAATTACAGTCTGTTTTCCTGTCATTGTCCATCACTCACCATGGGTCAGTGTTAAAAAGCTGTCAACTTAACCTGGGAAACCTCAGTGGGGTCACCAGGATATCATAGTACAAAGTAAGAGAGGGTGGTGGTGGTGGGTGATATTATGACGGTGGGCGTGTGGTGGTGGGCGTGTGTGGTGGGCGGGAGGCATCAGGTGGTGGCCGTAGCAACCAGGAGAGAACATGTGGGGGTGGGGGTTGGGAGCCCTGACTCACTCGTGCCCACACCTGCATGATTCTTTTCTCCTCCCTGCCACCCTGCACCTCCCACACTTGCTGCTCCCTGCCTGCTACCCACACCTGCATCATACACACCCAGGCACAGGTGACACGTGTATACTGCATCCATATCTGACCTGTGTGAGGGTGTTGTAGCGGGGGGGGTTGATATCGTCCGCTGGTGGGGTGGCAGACTGGCAGAGAGAGAGAGAGAGAGAGAGAGAGAGAGAGAGAGAGAGAGAGGAGAGGAGAGGAGAGGAGAGAAGAGGAGAGGAAGGGAGGGAGGGAGGGAGGGATTACCATCACCACACGCCACCACCACCACCTCCTCCACCTCAGTGCTGACACCTGCCCTACACTGACGCCACACACTCCTGCGCCTCCACACGCCACACCTGCCACAACCACCTCGCTGAAATCGCAGAAAATCGTTGTTGCAATGATGTGTGTGAGGGGCGTGCAAGGTGTGCAGGAAACACGCCATTCTCAAGCAGGCTCCTGCGAATATGTCGAGTGTCTAGAGATTTGAAGTGGCTAAAGTGATAGTGGTGTGGAGCCGCTGGGGTAGACAAGTGTGCAGTGTTGACTGACACAGTGTAGGGATGTGTGGCAGGGCAGGGTAACACTGTCCTCCAGTGTGTGTACTCGCCCAGTATTGTTTGTGCTCAGGACTCAACACTAGGATGTACTCAGTGCTACATCACCTCTTACTCTTCTCATCCTCGTCTTCGTCCTCAGTGGTCCTCTCCTGTCTCTTATTTCATCACAATACGCAGGTCAGTTCACATGCTTCTTATACCTCCCTAACGTACCCTTCTCTCTCTTCCCCTTTTCTCTTTTTCCTCCGTTTTCCCAGTGGAAGTAAGTCACTTTGACTTTTTTTGGGGTTATCCTAGGTAATTTACACTATGTATGATAATTGTACTTATGTGTACCTGTACCTAAATAAACTTGCTTACCTCCCCCTCCATGCAAGGGCAAGAATTTGGAGAGAGACAAAGTCTTGGGAATAAGTTTTCTGAAGAGAAATATACAGTAAATACCTCATCTCTCCCCTGCCTCGGCACGATATAATCTGTATAATTATCTTGAGCTCTAGTTCTTGGGCCTGCCTCTTAACTTTCACTTGACTGACATTAATTAGTATTGTTGTATTTAAAAGTAAGTCCCTGCATGAGGTTCCTCTCTTCTCTCTTCTTGTATAGTTGATGTTGCTTCTTTAATGACCTTACCCTGAAAAACTCCATCTTGATTGCTCTGTAACCCGTCTCAATGTTTGTTAATGTTTATAATCCATCTTAGTGGTAATGTTTACAATCCTTGTTAGTGTTTATAATCCCTCTTAGTGTTTGTTAATGTTTATAATCCATCTTAGTGTTTGTTAGTGTTTATAATCCATCTTAGTGGTAATGTTTACAATCCTTGTTAGTGTTTATAATCCCTCTTAGTGTTTGTTAATGTTTATAATCCATCTTAGTGTTTGTTAGTGTTTATAATCCATCTTAGTGGTAATGTTTACAATCCTTGTTAGTGTTTATAATCCCTCTTAGTGTTTGTTAATGTTTATAATCCATCTTAGTGTCTGTTAGTGTTTGTAATCCATCTTAGTGGTAATGTTTATAATCCCTCTTAGTGTTTGTTAATGTTTATAATCCATCTTAGTGTTTGTAATCCATCTTAGTGTTTGTAATCCATCTTAGTGGTAATGTTTATAATCCATCTTAGTGTTAATGTTTATAATCCATCTTAGTGTTTGTTAGTGTTTGTAATCCATCTTAGTGTTTGTAATCCATCTTAGTGGTAATGTTTATAATCCATCTTAGTGTTAATGTTTATAATCCATCTTAGTGTTTGTTAGTGTTTTTAATCCATCTTAGTGGTAATGTTTATAATCCATCTTAGTGGCAATGTTTACAATCCTTGTTAGTGTTTATAATCCCTCTTAGTGTTTGTTAATGTTTATAATCCATCTTAGTGTTTGTAATCCATCTTAGTGTTTGTTAGTGTTTATAATCCATCTTAATGTTTGTTAGTGTTTATAATCCATCTTAGTGGTAATGTTTATAATCCATCTTAGTGTTTGTAATCCATCTTAGTGTTTGTTAGTGTTTATAATCCATCTTAATGTTTGCTAGTGTTTATAATCCATCTTAGTGGTAATGTTTATAATCCATCTTAGTGTTTGTTCGTGTTTATAATCCATCTTAGTGTTTGTTAGTGTTTATAATCCATCTTAGTGGTAATGTTTATAATCCATCTTAGTGTTTGTTAATGTTTATAATCCATCTTAGTGTTTGTTAATGTTTATAATCCATCTTAGTGTTTGTTAGTGTTTATAATCCATCTTAGTGTTTGTTAATGTTTATAATCCATCTTAGTGTTTGTTAGTGTTTATAATCCATCTTAGTGTTTGTTAGTGTTATAATCCATCTTAGTGGTAATGTTTAATAATCCATCTTAGTGTTTGTTAATGTTATAATCCATCTTAGTGTTTGTTAATGTTTATAATCCATCTTAGTGTTTGTTAGTGTTTATATCCATCTTAGTGTTTGTTAATGTTTATAATCCATCTTAGTGTTTGTTAGTGTTTATAATCCATCTTAGTGTTTGTTAGTGTTTATAATCCATCTTAGTGGTAATGTTTATAATCCATCTTAGTGTTTGTTAATGTTTATAATCCATCTTAGTGTTTGTTAGTGTTTATAATCCATCTTAGTGGTAATGTTTATAATCCATCTTAGTGTTTGTTATAATTCGTGTACCCTTGTTCTGTGTCAATCCTCTCACACCTCCCCATTAAATGTAAAGCATCTATCCTTGTCATCCTTTGCTGTTTCAAGAAGTATTTTGCATGTCGTGGTCATATCACCTTTTAATTGTAGTCCTCCTGGTGGAAACCAAGTTAGGGAGTATCTCTCCTAGTTTAATCTCCTCTTTCTCGTAAATTTTTAAAAGCATAAAATTTAACTTAACTTTCGCTTTGATTTGGCAAAAAAAAGGGGTTTCATCTTTGTCTGAGCACTCGGGGGTTCACCTTGGGCGAGCACTCGGGGGTTCACCTTGTGCTGACATCGGGGGTTCATCTTGGTCTGAGCACTCGGGGGTTCATTTTGGTGCTGAGCACTCGGGGGTTCACCTTGGGTGCTGAGCACTCGGGGGGGTTCACCTTGGGGGCTGAGCACTCGGGGTTCACCTTGGTGCTGAGCACTCGGGGGTTCATCTTGGTGCTGAGCACTCGGGGGTTCACCTTGGTGCTGAGCACTCCGGGGTTCACCTTGGTGCTGAGCACTCGGGGGTTTCACCTTGGTGCTGAGCACTCGGGGGTTCACCTTGGTGCTGAGCACTCGGGGGTTCACCTTGGTGCTGAGCACTCGGGGGTTCACCTTGGTGCTGAGCACTCGGGGGTTCATCTTGGTGCTGAGCACTCCGGGGGTTCACCTTGGTGCTGAGCACTCGGGGGTTCACCTTGGTGCTGAGCACTCGGGGGTTTCACCTTGGTGCTTGAGCACTCGGGGTTCATCTTGGTGCGAGCACTCCGGGTTCACCTTGTGCTGAGCACTCGGGGGTTCACCTTGGTGCTGAGCACTCGGGGGTTCATCTTGGTGCTGAGGCACTCGGGGTTCATTTTGGGTGCGAGCCCCTCCGGGGTTCACCTTGGTGCTGAGCACTCCGGGGTTCACCTTGGTGCTGAGCACTCGGGGGTTCACCTTGGTGCTGAGCACTCGGGGGTTCATCTTGGTGCTGAGCACTCCGGGGTTCACCTTGGTGCTGAGCACTCGGGGGTTCACCTTGGTGCTGAGCACTCGGGGGTTCATCTTGGTGCTGAGCACTCGGGGTTCATCTTGGTGCGGAGCACTGGGGGGTTTCATCTTGGTGCTGGGGCACTCCGGGGTTCCCCTTTGGTGCTGACACTCGGGGGTTCACCTTGGTGCGAGCACTCGGGGGTTCATCTTGGTGCTGAGCACTCGGGGTCACCTTTGGGTGCTGAGCACTCGGGGGTTCACCTTGGTGCTGAGCACTCGGGGGTTCACCTTGGTGCTGAGCACTCGGGGGTTCACCTTGGTGCGAGCACTCCGGGGTTCACCTTGGTGCTGAGCACTCCGGGGTTCACCTTGGTGCTGAGCACTCGGGGGTTCACCTTTGGTGCGGGAGCACCGGGGGTTCTCTTGGTGCTGAGCACTCGGGGTTCACCTTGGTGCTGAGCACTCGGGTTCACCTTGGTGCTGAGCACTCGGGGTTCATCTTGGTGCTGAGCACTCCGGGGTTCACCTTGGTGCTGAGCACTCGGGGATTCACCTTGGTGCGAGCACTCCGGGGTTCACCTTGGTGCTGAGCACTCCGGGGTTCACCTTGGTGCTGAGCACTCGGGGGTTCACCTTGATGCTGAGCAGTCGGGGGTTCATCTTGGTGCTGAGCAGTCGGGGGTTCATCTTGGTGCTGAGCACTCCGGGGTTCACCTTGGTGCTGAGCACTCGGGGATTCACCTTGGTGCGAGCACTCGGGGATTACTGTTGGTAAAGAGAAACCTGAAGGACAGTATCTGTTTTTGTATACTCTCCGATTTGCACTCATCCCAGTGGAGAACGTGACGTTCAGTGGGGATAAGTTCCAGCTACTTAGATAGAGAAAGGATGAAGAACTCAAATGGAATATTGTTTACAAAACTCAGAGGATTAACAGATAAAACGAAAGAAATACATGAAAGACGTGGGAATAATTATGTCAGCTGACCTTTCTTTTAAAGAACTTAACAAGACAAAGATCACGACAGCCAGGAAGATGACAGGGTGGGTATTGGGAACTTTCAAAAACAAGGAAATAATGCCATTGGTGACACTTTTCAAATCGCTAGTGCTCCCTCATTTAGAATATTTCTCAGTACTGACTGCCCCGTTCAAGGCAGGAGAAATATCACAGCCTGAACAAGAACAATAATGTTCTTAAGGGTCTTTTACGGTTACAGTTTATATGTGGCGCTTGCATGGGTCACCAACCCATGGTCTTAGCATGGGTCACCAACCCATGGTCTTAGCATGGGTCACCAACCCATGGTCTTCGTATGGGTTACCAACCCATGGTCTTAGCATGGGTCACAAACCCATGGTCTTAGCATGGGTCACCAACCCATGGTCTTAGCATGGGTCACCAACCCATGGTCTTAGCATGGGTCACCAACCCATGGTCTTAGTATGGGTCACCAACCTGTGGTCTTAGCATGGGTAACCAACCCGTGGTCTTAGCATGGGTCACCAACCCGTAGCCTTAGTATGGGTCACCAGCCTGTGGTCTTAGTATGAGTCACCAACCCATGGTCTTAGCATGGGTCACCAACCCGTAGTCTTAGTATGGGTCACCAACCCATGGTCTTAGCATGGGTCGCCAACCCGTGGTCTTAGTATGGGTCACCAACCCATGGTCTTAGTATGGGTCACTAACCCATGGTCTTAATATGGGTCGCCAACCCATGGTCTTCGTATGGGTCACCAACCCATGGTCTTAATATGGGTCACCAACCCGTGTTCCTAGAGACGCATGCCTTCCTGTATATGTGACGTGTGGTCAACAACAGACTCATGCGGTCGTGTATGTGACGTGTGGTCAACAACAGACTCATGCGGTCGTGTATGTGACGTGTGGTCAACAACAGACTCATGCGGTCGTGTATGTGACGTGGTCAACAACAGACTCATGCCGTCGTGTATGTGACGTGTAGTCAACAACAGACTCATGCGGTCGTGTATGTGACGTGTGGTCAACAACACTCATGCGGTCGTGTATGTGACGTGTGGTCAAGAACAGATTCATGCGGTCGTGTATGTGACGTGTGGTCAACAACACTCATGCGGTCGTGTATGTGACGTGTGGTCAACAACACTCATGCGGTCGTGTATGTGACGTGTGGTCAACAACAGACTCATGCGATCGTGTATGTGATGTGTGGTCGACAACAGACTCAAGTGGTCGTGTATGTGACGTGTGGTCAACAACAGACTCATGCGGTCGTGTATGTGACGTGTGGTCAACAACAGACTCATGCGGTCGTGTATGTGATGTGTGGTCAACAACAGACTCATGCGGTCGTGTATGTGATGTGTGGTCAACAACAGACTCATGCGGTCGTGTATGTGACGTGTGGTCAACAACAGACTCATGCGGTCGTGTATATGACGTGTGGTAAACAGGCTCATGCGGTCGTGTATGTGACGTGTGGTCAACAACAGACTCATGCGGTCGTGTATGTGACGTGTGGTCAACAACAGACTCATGCGGTCGTGTATGTGACGTGGTCAACAACAGACGCATGCGGTCGTGTATGTGACGTGGTCAACAACAGACTCATGCGGTCGTGTATGTGACCTGTGGTCAACAACAGACTCATGCGGTCGTGTATATGACGTATGGTAAACAGGCTCACGCGGTCGTGTATGTGACGTGTGGTCAACAACAGACTCATGCGGTCGAGTATGTGACGTGGTCAACAACAGACGCATGCGGTCGTGTATGTGACGTGTGGTCAACATGCGACCATCTCCATAGTTACTTGTAGGCGACTCCGGGGGTCACTGCTCTCGCGGCCTGGCCCTAGGACCCCTGGTTGATAGTCTCATCAGTTAGGCTGTTGATGCTGGTTGCATGCAGTCCAGCATATGCACCACAGCCCGGTTGATCAGGAACTAGCTTGAGAAACTGGGATGACTTCTTAAAGATAACCTAGTTATCTCTTGGTGCATTCACTGCATCCATATATAAGATCACTTGCTGATTATATTAACCCTTTCAGGGTCCGTCCCGTAGATCTACGGCTTTACGTTCAGGGTCCAAACCGTAGATCTACGCCATGAGCTCAGCTCACTCTGATAAACTGTGAGTGGTACATTTGGGCCTAGATATGAGAGAATACATCTATGTGGTATGTGTGCACCACATAAAACAGATCCTGCAGCACACTGTGTATAATGAGAGAAAAAAAATGAAATCATGATTTTTCGATTAAAACAGCAACTTTGCAGTGTTTTTTCGTATGTTTTTTATAGTTGTATTTGCGATTTCTTGGTCTCATTTGATAGAATGGAAGACATATTACAGAAATAGAGATGATTTTGATTGGTTTTAGCACTGGAAATGGCTTGAAACTGAGCTCAAAGTAGCAGAAATGTTAAATTTTTGCCGATATTCAAGAGTAAACAAACGACCTCACACGTCTAATACACATCAGCTGGTGGGTCTAATATACATTCACAAATATGGTGATGATATTTATACAATTATTACAGTATTGCATAACAGTAAATCTTCTATTTTTTGGTGTGAATAAAAATTCATTTTGTGAATAAAAAATCAAAATGGAATTTATTTGTAAAGCCTCAAAACATAACTAATGAACAGAGGAAATGTTAGTTTAGTGCCAGGAATGCCTACATTGTTCATTCTGGACCCTATTTTGAAATTGGAATATTTTGAACTTTGTGTTAAATTGGCCAAATTAACAATTTCCGATCACTTTATTTTGTAGTTGAAACAGTTGACTTGGCGATTTCTTGTGCTCAATCGATAGAATAGAAGTAATACTAGTGAAATATCTAAGAATTTGGTTGATTGGAATAATGTAATTGGCCTAAAATGGGAGTCAAAGTCGGCAAAATCGCCGATTCGTAAATATCGCTGACACATCAAAATTCGCGAGAGCATAATTTCGTCAATTTTCCACCAAATTTCGTACTTTTTGTTTTATTACCTTCACAAAAAGATTCTCTATGATTTCATAAGAAAAAATAACAAATTTTTTTTTTGAAAATTCTTGGACACTGGTGCGTGACTCCAGATTTGGGCCTTGGACCCTGAAAGGGTTAATACTGTGAATAATTCTCACCTTATGTTTGGTTTGGTTGATTGTCGGGCGTTATATTCCTACATTTGTATTACACTTGATTTTTGAAGAGTGGCCACTTTACAGGGTTTAAACTTTAATGTGGTTCACGTGAACAAAAAGGTTTAGTGTCTGAATGGATTCTGTGTTATGGTATGTGCAAGTTGTGTTGAGTATGGCTGGCCAGCCTGGCACATGTTGCTTAAGTTACAACCATGTGCAGCTGCTGCCATATATTTGCTTTAATGATCACTCACAACTACTTTTTTCTCAGCGATTTTCAGGATCTTTCCTTCTGAACTGTTGTCACTTTACAGGCTTCTCTTCTCTTATCCGATTTATATGATGTTGCAGTAACTCTAGCGCTAGTTTACTTGTGAACCCTCCAGTATTGAACTTGCTTGATACAGTACAAGCTCGACGTTGATGCTGTTTATTCTAAGACAAGTCTGACGTACGTCGTGTACCTACTTCTAAAGGATTCTGTTTTTAAGGTTACAAATACGAATACAATTTTTAATTTCTTTGAAAAAGTTATAATGTGTGATTTAAATTTTATATGTTGTTAGGTACAAAGAAAGCACTACAATGCCTGGGCATTTCGGGCTGCTTTGAGATTCGCAGATCTCAGTATCCTGGCCGAGGTATTTGTGTTGGTGGTCATCAGGTCATCGCTTATGGACCCCTCCTTAAGTCTTTTCATACCAACTCTGAAAACTATATATAATATGGAGTTTACCTCCACCGCTTCCGCATCTAGTTCATTTCACTTCCCCACTAATTCGAGGCAGAAGTGCGTCGTAACATCCCTTTGATTAATCCGTGTTTTTAGTTCCTATGTTTGCTCTCTTGCTCGTGTGTTTTTGTGGGTTTAGTTTCTGTAAATGGGGAATATCTGCGTGGTCAGTCTTCTTCAGATAACATGAGCATATATCAACACTCCAATGTGCAATGTGGCACATGCTTGTTGAGAGCAACACTTGTTGTATTGTCATACATAGAGATGTGTACTATCGTACAGATGAGTATCATCATACAGAAGTTAGAAGTATTGTTCAGAGTTGGGTACTGACGTATAGATGGGTGTACTGACGTATGGATGGGTGTACTGGCGTGGAATGTGTGGCATGGTATTGAAAGGGGTGTGGTTAATATAACTTGTTACGTCACAACGTTGTGTGATATATAATTTCAGGAGAAGTGTGGTGCAATGTATCCTGGTGTAGTGTTGTTGTTGTTAGTTATTGTTGTTGCTATTGTTAGTTATATATTCATGTTGTTCTTGTTAGGTTTCAAAATTTTATTTAATATGGGGTATGTGTTTGTAAAGGTCGATCCTTGACTCCTGGCCCCGACTCTTAATTAAGCTTCATCAAAAGTTATTTACTTGTTTGTCCTCTTCAGCTCTACCATACGTTTACAGCTGAGTATGGAGTTGTCTTCCGTCTTTCACATCTAGTTCCTACCTGCTTTTTTGGTTGACCAGGCAAGCACCAGACAAGTCTGGCCCAGGGCAAGGATCCGGGAGTAGAACAACTCTCGAAACTCATCAAAGGTATATCAAAGATATATCTATATTCCCCTGCACATGATCCTTGCAATTCAGACTATCCCCTTCTGCCCAATCAATTCAGATTAATATAACCTTGTATATCGTATTCATGTCTCTTATTCTTCCTATCAGATTTGTCAGAGTTATTTCCATTGATATCTTCTCACAGGATACACTCCTCACCTCTTGGACTACTATAATAAACTTTTGCAAGTTTCTGAAAGTACTTGATCAGGTAGAAAGTGAGATGGTGAAGTTTTCAGCTGGTGCTGTGTATTGTAAGAGGAGCCTGATAGGTTGTGTACTACACGGTCCTGAAGGATATTCTGTTGAGCTGCTAGAGGGCTGCTCAGACATTCTCTTACCTTGTGTATACTGATAGTCACACGGTGGCTCTTCTGTTTTAATCGTGAACACATTTTGTAACCTTTTACGGAGTTCGTCGCATACTTCACTGTTATATTTCATTAGAACCCCATTGTGCTTCACTCTCATTATGCGATCGTTTAACGTGTGTGTGTGTGGTGTGTGTGTGTGTGGGTGGGTGGGTGGCATGTGTGTGCGCGCACACACACACGTATGTACTCTCCTATTTGCTCACGTATTTGTGGCTGCAGGGGTCGGTTTGTAGCTGCTGGATCCGCCTCTTCTGTTTGTTACTAGGTAAACTTTCTCCCTGCTCCAAGAGCTTTATCATACCTCTACTTAAAACTGTGTATGGATCCTGCCTCCACTACATCACTCCAAATTGTTCCACTTCTTGACGACAATTCTATGACCAAAGAAATGCTTTCTAACATCATTGTGATTTATCTGAGTTTTCAACTTCCAATTGTGGCCCCTTGTTGCTGTGTCCCATCCCTGAAACATTCTGTCGCTGTCCACCTTGTCAATTCCTCTCAGTATTTTATACATTGTTATAATGTCCTCCAGTGTCGTCAGGCTGATTTCCCCTAACCTCTCCTCATAGGAGGAGACTAGTTTTGTTGCAAACCTTTGCACTTGCTCTACTTTCTTAACATGGCATCTGTTGTCATCCCTGTGAGCTTGGTTTCTGTGAGAGCTATGATGTCCGGTGATGCCTCTTTGACTCTTTCGTGCCACTCCTCCCACTTATTCGTTATTCCATTAGCGTTGGTGTACCATACGTTCAGCTTCTTCTTCAACACTGTGTTTCGAGGGTTCTGTAATGGTGGGGGACCTGGCAGTGTTATAACGAGATTATTTCCTAAGATGAAAGCGGGGTGTGAATGATACGTCTTCGGAGGCTTCTTACTTTATTGTTAAGTTGTGGTGGGTACACAGGCTTGTGTATTGTGCCCATGGCCCGGGCAGGGCCATCCCACGAGAGAGAGCTACTAGACCTACTGTCTTGACTGCTTGAGGAGTGATGCCAGAGTGAGAGCGTGGCAAGGGCAGGCAGGCTGGCGTGCCCACCGAGAGGCCTGGCTACAGAGGGCAGCATCTTAGTGGTGCAAAATATGAACTAAGCTGGCAGACAGCATGGGCTGTCTATGCAGACAGTACATGCTGTCTACATATGCTCGGCCACCTACCTCGCGTCGTCCCGACGCGACAATACTGGTGGTAAAAAAAACTCGGTCTCTCTCTCGTAGGAACAGGGCACAGAACACAAAATAAAAGCATATATATACATATGGACATGGAAAAAAACTTCCTACAGGGAGGGAAGAAAAAAACATGTGGGGTGTGCTAAACATCGTGGTCATAGGCAGTGAGCGTCGAAGGGCATCACTGCACGCCTTCCTGCGTCTGGACATACTGCAACACAGGAGACATCGCTGCAGCTGAGCTGTGACATAACAGGTTACGGTCTCCTCTGGAACGGTGAAGCAGTCATCGTAGGAGTCACTGCAGGTTTCACTCAACCTGGGGCACGACATGCTGGTGCCCTTGAGTGAGGCGTCGTCGACAAAACTCGGCAACTGGGCGGGACTTCTGGCAAGCGACTCAGGAGGACACTTCTCGACTGGTACTGTCGCTGGGCTGCCACTGCCGGCGAGCGTGGAGCGAGTTGTGGAACGAGTCAGTCGTGACAGAGACGACTGGGCGAAACATCTGGGAGTCGTAACATCATACACCAGACTGCAGTGAGCGAGCTAGCAGTCAAAGTGACATCGTCTTTGTGCAGGCTGCTCACTGAAGCTTGTGACACGAGGCTGACACAGCGCCTGCCGACAGGGTTAACTGTGGCTTGACGAGTGTCATTCTCTCAGCAGTTGGAGTTATAGCAGAGGTTAGTCTAAGTGTCCCCAGACTTGTTTTTCTACATATAACTGCACTCTGAAGGTCTGGAGGTGAAGTGAAACAAATCTTGATGGGAATCATAGCAGGTACGATTCTGCAGAGCATCATGAGCGACGAGTATAAAAGCTTTCTGTACAAGGGGGCTCATATGCTCAGGGGCTGACTTGACATCAGCTGTCAAATGCACTGGTCACATTGGGTGACTTAGCACAGTGGTGCTACTCAGGTCTGGCTCAGACCTCACTGGACACACGGAAACTTTAAACACACCCGCTGTACATGCGGTACACTGACTGAGAGGATTTAATTAACACACGACATATATCTTCTCTCAATCTTCTCGACAATACTGAAATAATTACTGAACACTCGATGGTGACATCATGTGATGTCAGGCATGATGTCGCGAGGTGACGTCAGCAGCACTGTGACGTCAGCAGACATCTCGAGGTGACGTCAGACATCGTGACGTCATGAAGTCGGGCAGCATCGTGGGTGACGTCAATGTGATGCGGGCAGCAGACCACAGCATGTGGCCTGGGACATTGGTAACTCATGTGGCTGGTAGATCCAAGTGACATCGCCCACACCCAACGTGGCGTCGTGATCCTCGTGGCGTCGTGATCCTCGTGGCGTCGTGATCTGTGTGGCATGCTGATCCACGTAGCTTTGAGTGGCCTCGGGCACTCGGATACACAGTTCTGGCAATGAATTCACACGGAAAACAGCAGAAAACACAGCAGAGGGAGTGGGCAGTGGTGAGTGGTGTATGGTAGGCAGGTGAGCGTGAGTAGGGCGAGCATGGGCAAGGTGAGGAACGGCCGCTTCCTCCTCCTCCTCCCACACCCACAAACATGTGGAGAAGCTCACACTGGACGCAGAAATCACCACAACACTCACCTCTGGCTTGCTGAAACAGCTGTGCTGAGCTGAACAACAGCAACATACAAGTGATGCTGAACACTTGACTTGAGAAACAGCGTGGGACGCTGTAGCATGGGGTCACTGGGACGCCACTTACAATTCTCGAAGAAATTCGGTAAATTTCGGCTGGATCCTTGTACCTGTGTCTGGATGCTGAAACGTGCAGACACGACATCAGGATAACTCGTTGAGAGACAGATGCTTCTTGCATAGGGTGATGAAGTGAAGATGAACTTCATCCCTTCCTTCCTCTCTCCGAGCAAACACAACTGCTGCGACCACCGCTTCCCACCATTTAACAAGTTTGTTTGGTAAGGCTGAAAGCGGGTGGTTAATGATATACTTCTTCGGAGGCTTCTTTGTTTATTGTTAAGTCGTGGTGGGTACACAGGCTTGTGTGTTGTGCCCATGGCCTGGGCAGGGCCATCCCACGAGAGAGAGCTACTAGGCCTACTGTCTTAACTGCTTGAGGAGTGATGCCAGAGTGAGAGCATGGCAAGGGCAGGCAGGCTGGCGTGCCCACCGAGAGGCCTGGCTACAGAGGGCAGCATCTTAGTGCCGCAAAATATGAACTAAGCTGGCAGACAGCATGGGCTGTCTGTGCAGACAGTACATGCTGTCTACAGTGTGCTGTGGGATTCTACAGCATAGTGTGAGGTGGGGGCTGTAAGTGTGGATTGTGGTTTGTGTTGGGATAGTGTGTTTGGTTGTGGGGTTCTGTGTGTGTGTGTGTGTGTGTGTGTGTGTGTGTGTGTGTGGTGTGTGTGTTGTGTGTGTGTGTGTGTGTGTTTTTTACTATACAGAAATATAATGATACTGGTGGAGTGGTGAGAAGATGTGATTGTGAGTTAATGTATGCCATATGATTGTGTGTGCGTACTCATCTATTTGCACTCACCTATTTGTGGTTGCAGAGGTCTATCCACAGCTCCTGGCCTCGCCTGTTTGTGTATGTGTGTGTGAGAGAGAGAGAAGAGAGAGAGTGTGTGTGTGTGTGTGTGTGTGTCATGTATCGCGACATGGTAGATTAGTTTTGGGTAGCACCTCTTGATAGGGTGTAGTTTGATATTGTTGAACCAACGCAGACTGGTACTTCTCCCATACGACATTTAATGGATACATTTACTGCACTTTGTGCCCTTCACGTAATAATTTGATAAACAATTCCTTGAGAGCCCAAGCATTACATTAAATAGTAATAATTATAATAATAATAATAATAATAATAATGAATTTATATTTTTATAAGAGATTCTGAATTTGTAAAAAAATTACGTCTGCATACTAATGTAGTTGTATTCGCCGAGTTGTATTTACGTTCGAGTCTCGGCTCCTGGCATCGCCTTTTACACTCAGTCGACTGCCGCTATTGTTTTCTGTCCGTATTTTGTTGTTGTTGTTGTTAATTCTTGATCCCTTAGGCATGTTGGTTCTTATTCCTCTAGTCTTGTTTCCATAGTTACCTCTCTCTGTTGTCTGTTCCTCTTCCCTGTGCCAGTGTCCCAGGCTTGATTTTATGCTTAATACCTGATTGTCTCCTGCTGCTGATTACCTGATCTCTTCCTGCTGCTGATTACCTGATCTCTTCCTGCTGCTGATTACCTGATCTCTTCCTGCTGCTGATTACCTGATCTCTTCCTGCTGCTGATTACCTGATCGCTTCCTGCTACTGGTTACCTGATCGCCTCCTGCTGCTGATTACCTAATCTTTTCCTGCTACTGATTACCTGATCGCCTTCTGCTGATGATTACCTGATCTCTTCCTGTTGCTGATTACCTGATCTTTTCCTGCTACTGATTACCTGTTGCTGATCGCCTCCTGCTGCTGATTACCCGATCGCCTCCTGCTGATTGCCTGATCGCCTCCTGCTGCTGATTACCTGCTGCTGATCGCCTCCTGCTGCAGATTACTTGTTGCTGATCGCCTCCTTCTACTGATTACCTGTTGCTGATCGCCTCCTGCTGCTGATTACCTGTTGCTGATCGCTTCCTGCTGCTGATTACCTGTTGCTGATCGCCTCCTGCTGCTGATTACTTGTTGCTGATCGCCTCCTGCTGCTGATTACCTGTTGCTGATCGCCTCCTGCTGCTGATTACCTGTTGCTGATCGCTTCCTGCTGCTGATTACCTGTTGCTGATCGCCTCCTGCTGCTGATTACTTGTTGCTGATCGCCTCCTGCTGCTGATTACCTGTTGCTGATCGCTTCCTGCTGCTGATTACCTGTTGCTGATCGCCTCCTGCTGCTGATTACCTGTTGCTGATCGCCTCCTGCTGCTGATTACCTGTTTGCTGATCGCTTCCTGCTGCTGATTACCTGTTGCTGATCGCCTCCTGCTGCTGATTACCTGTTGCTGATCGCCTCCTGCTGCTGATTACCTGTTGCTGATCGCCTCCTGCTGCTGATTACCTGTTGCTGATCGCCTCCTGCTGCTGATTACCTGTTGCTGATCGCCCCCTGCTGCTGATTACCTGATCGCCTCCTGCTACTGATTACCTGTTGCTGATCGCCTCCTGCTGCTGATTACCTGTTGCTGAACGCTTCCTGCTGCTGATTACCTGTTGCTGATCGCTTCCTGCTGCTGATTACCTGTTGCTGATCGCCTCCTGCTGCTGATTACCTGTTGCTGATCGCCTCCTGCTGCTGATTACCTGTTGCTGATCGCTTCCTGCTGCTGATTACCTGTTGCTGATCGCCTCCTGCTGCTGATTACCTGTTGCTGATCGCTTCCTGCTGCTGATTACCTGTTGCTGATCGCTTCCTGCTGCTGATTACCTGTTGCTGATCGCCTCCTGCTGCTGATTACCTGTTGCTGATCGCTTCCTGCTGCTGATTACCTGTTGCTGATCGCCTCCTGCTGCTGATTACCTGTTGCTGATCGCTTCCTGCTGCTGATTACCTGTTGCTGATCGCCTCCTGCTGCTGATTACCTGTTGCTGATCGCCTCCTGCTGCTGATTACCTGTTGCTGATCGCTTCCTGCTGCTGATTGCCTGTTGCTGATCGCCTCCTGCTGCTGATTACCTGTTGCTGATCGCTTCCTGATGCTGATTACCTGTTGCTGATCGCCTCCTGCTGCTGATTACCTGTTGCTGATCGCCTCCTGCTGCTGATTACCTGTTGCTGATCGCTTCCTGCTGCTGATTACCTTTTGCTGATCGCCTCCTGCTGCTGATTACCTGTTGCTGATCGCTTCCTGATGCTGATTACCTGTTTGCTGATCGCCTCCTGCTGCTGATTACCTTTTGCTGATCGCCTCCTGCTGCTGATTACCTGTTGCTGATCGCTTCCTGCTGCTGATTACCTGTTGCTGATCGCCTCCTGCTGCTGATTACCTGTTGCTGACTCGCATTCCTTGCTGCCCTTGGATTACCTTTTGCTGATCGCCTCCTGCTGCTGATTACCTGTTGCTGATCGCCTCCTGCTACTGATGGAATATAATATCTTTTATTGGGTGCAAAATGGCATTGAAAAAGTGCCCTTTTTTTCACATGTTAGACCATTGTGTGTTACCGTTGCGACCTTTCTCCTGGTTCACCTCTGTTGCCCTCGCTGACGTGCTCCCCACACTTGAAAAAATCATCTAGTTCTGTTGTGGTTGTATGACTCACATCGCAGTCTGTAACAACGTCCCTCTCTTAATTCTCAATATTCTTTTTTAGCCATCTTCAGGCATTACTTTAGTCTGTTACCTGGTCCCCCAGTCTCCCCACACCTTGAATAAAGCTATCTCTATCTGTTTAACTTTGACCTATCCATCTCTCTTCAACTCTCTCTCTCTCTACTCTCATCTCTCTTCTCTCTTCTCTCTACCATCTGGAACAATTTGATTTTTACTTCCCATCTCCACCTTCAATTAACTTTTCTAAACCTTAACATTAGACAGATCCAGTAACTTCCATCTTTCCTGTTACATTTCTCTCCCAATGTCTTATTTTAATGCTACTTCTCTGACGTTTGTCCTCGCATGGTCAATTTGATTTTCCTCTCTCATTCAGTTGGCTTCTTGCTTTCCTACCTTCCATCCTTTTTTTTTCGTTTTTTTGCATTTATCTATTCTCGCATACGTCACTTTCATAACCTCTCTATCATGTATGTTCCTACGCCTAGTCCTTGGCAGGTTTTATAATTACTACCACCTTTCAGACTCGCTGACATGATGTTGACCGGTAAGTCCTGCAGAAGTGCCCTCGGTGCAGATAAAGACACAAAAGCTCCAGCTGTGGATCATCATATGACCAAGACCCGCGTCAGAAAACGGTTGTCGTGTTTCCTGACAAGCCTTACCTAAACACTGCTGGAGAGTATGGATGGCACCTCCTGTAATTTATAAAGCTATAATATCTTGAGTGTATACCTTGAGTCTGTAGTATACACCTATATTTACCTTCAATCTTGGACAGTATATTCCTGTTTTAATCGGTTGGGTTAGTTTTACAGTATTTTATTATTAAGTGGGTAGTATACAAGTGTTTGAGGTAGTTATATACAAAAAAACCTGTTAATGGTTGTTAAGTAAAGTAATATTTACACACTTCTCTTAATTTAGTTTGTAAATATCCTGTCTTAAGTGGTTGTAGTGTACAGTCACTTTCCCCTTGGGGTGTCAGTGTGACAGTATATTTCACCTAGTCACGTGGTTGTATGCAATATACCCAAGTGGTTTATGTATTACTTAAATCACCTTTTTGTAGGAATTGGCTACGTATATTTATGCAAGTGGTGTTATGTAAGTTTTTTAACCTGTCTAAGTGGATTGTTTGGGTAATTTTTCACCCAGTCAAGTGGTGATAGTGTATAATATGTTCCCCTGTTTAGTGTTGTTATGCTGTGATAGTCACCTGCTTATGCTTGTTAGTATTGTTATGTTCACCTGTCTTAAGTGGTTGTAGTGACAAATATCACTGTTTGTGGTTGGTCAGTAATGATTCCCGTTTTGTTGGTTTGTTAGTGTTCCCAGAAATTTCACCTATCATTAACAGATACAGTAAACACCTGCAAGTAGTATACAAACACATTTCACACGTCTTAAGGTTTTAGTGTCTAATGACATGTCCCTGACTTAAATGGTTGCTAACTGTACACTAACACAACTGTTTAATGATTAGTGATAATAAAATGCTGGAAGGGGTGTTAGTAACAGTAATCATTTGCACTTTTAAGGGGAGTGTAAAAATTCACTTGTATCCTAAGGGCTGTTAACAGTACTCTCTCTACCCTCTTCTTATGGTTGTTGTGCTCTATATTTCTCTCTGTCTTAATGTCTGTTAGTCTACGTATCTCTTCCCTGTCTCTCTATGTTCGTGTGTCTATCGTAAAAATTTACTGTTTAAGGGTTTTGGAATAATTTTTTGTAATGTTAGTTTGCTGAAATTTCTCTACTTAAATCGTTTAGGCAGTTTTTCACCTGTCTTAAGTGGTTGTTAGTGTACAGTAATATTTCACCTGTCTTAAGTGGTTGTTAGTGTACAGTAATATTTCACCTGTCTTAAGTGGTTGTTAGTGTACAGTAATATTTCACCTGTCTTAAGTGGTTGTTAGTATACAGTAATATTTCACCTGTCTTAAGTGGTTGTTAGTTACAGTAATATTTCACCTGTCTTAAGTGGTTGTTAGTGATACAGTAATATTTCACCTGTCTTAAGTGGTTGTTAGTGTACAGTAATATTTCACCTGTCTTAAGTGGTTGTTAGTTACAGTAATATTTCACCTGTCTTAAGTGGTTGTTAGTATACAGTAATATTTCACCTGTCTTAAGTGGTTGTTAGTATACAGTAATATTTCACCTGTCTTAAGTGGTTGTTAGTGTACAGTAATATTTCACCTGTCTTAAGTGGTTGTTAGTAGTACAGTAATATTTCACCTGTCTTAAGTGGTTGTTAGTTACAGTAATATTTCAACCTGTCTTAAGTGGTTGTTAGTATACAGTAATATTTCACCTGTCTTAAGTGGTTGTTTGTGTACAGTAATATTTCACCTGTCTTAAGTGGTTGTTAGTGTACAGTAATATTTCACCTGTCTTAAGTGGTTGTTAGTTATGCAGTAATATTTCACCTGTCTTAAGTGGTTGTTAGTGTTACAGTAATATTTCAACCTGTCTTAAGTGGTTGTTAGTGTACAGTAATATTTCACCTGTCTTAAGTGGTTGTTAGTATACAGTAATATTTCACCTGTCTTAAGTGGTTGTTAGTATACAGTAATATTTCACCTGTCTTAAGTGGTTGTTAGTTACAGTAATATTTTCACCTGTCTTAAGTGGTTGTTAGTATACAGTAATATTTCACCTGTCTTAAGTGGTTGTTAGTGTACAGTAATATTTCACCTGTCTTAAGTGGTTGTTAGTTATACAGTAATATTTCACCTGTCTTAAGTGGTTGTTAGTATACAGTAATATTTCACCTGTCTTAAGTGGTTGTTTGTGTACAGTAATATTTCACCTGTCTTAAGTGGTTGTTAGTGTACAGTAATATTTCACCTGTCTTAAGTGGTTGTTAGTGTACAGTAATATTTCACCTGTCTTAAGTGGTTGTTAGTATACAGTAATATTTCACCTGTCTTAAGTGGTTGTTAGTATACAGTAATATTTCACCTGTCTTAAGTGGTTGTTAGTATACAGTAATATTTCACCTGTCTTAAGTGGTTGTTAGTGTACAGTAATATTTCACCTGTCTTAAGTGGTTGTTAGTTTGCAGTAATATTTCACCTGTCTTAAGTGGTTGTTAGTATACAGTAATATTTCACCTGTCTTAAGTGGTTGTTTGTGTACAGTAATATTTCACCTGTCTTAAGTGGTTGTTAGTATACAGTAATATTTCACCTGTCTTAAGTGGTTGTTAGTATACAGTAATATTTCACCTGTCTTAAGTGGTTGTTAGTTACAGTAATATTTCACCTGTCTTAAGTGGTTGTTATTGTACAGTAATATTTCACCTGTCTTAAGTGGTTGTTAGTGTACAGTAATATTTCACCTGTCTTAAGTGGTTGTTAGTGTACAGTAATATTTCACCTGTCTTAAGTGGTTGTTAGTATACAGTAATATTTCACCTGTCTTAAGTGGTTGTTAGTGTACAGTAATATTTCACCTGTCTTAAGTGGTTGTTAGTGTACAGTAATATTTCACCTGTCTTAAGTGGTTGTTAGTGTACAGTAATATTTCACCTGTCTTAAGTGGTTGTTAGTGTACAGTAATATTTCACCTGTCTTAAGTGGTTGTTAGTGTACAGTAATATTTCACCTGTCTTAAGTGGTTGTTAGTTTGCAGTAATATTTCACCTGTCTTAAGTGGTTGTTAGTGTACAGTAATATTTCACCTGTCTTAAGTGGTTGTTAGTATACAGTAATATTTCACCTGTCTTAAGTGGTTGTTAGTATACAGTAATATTTCACCTGTCTTAAGTGGTTGTTAGTGTACAGTAATATTTCACCTGTCTTAAGTGGTTGTTAGTTTACAGTAATATTTCACCTGTCTTAAGTGGTTGTTAGTATACAGTAATATTTCACCTGTCTTAAGTGGTTGTTAGTATACAGTAATATTTCACCTGTCTTAAGTGGTTGTTTAGTGTACAGTAATATTTCACCTGTCTTAAGTGGTTGTTAGTGTACAGTAATATTTCACCTGTCTTAAGTGGTTGTTAGTATACAGTAATATTTCACCTGTCTTAAGTGGTTGTTAGTGTACAGTAATATTTCACCTGTCTTAAGTGGTTGTTAGTATACAGTAATATTTCACCTGTCTTAAGTGGTTGTTAGTGTTACAGTAATATTTCACCTGTCTTAAGTGGTTGTTAGTATACAGTAATATTTCACCTGTCTTAAGTGGTTGTTAGTGTACAGTAATATTTCACCTGTCTTAAGTGGTTGTTAGTATACAGTAATATTTCACCTGTCTTAAGTGGTTGTTAGTATACAGTAATATTTCACCTGTCTTAAGTGGTTGTTAGTGTACAGTAATATTTCACCTGTCTTAAGTGGTTGTTAGTTTGCAGTAATATTTCACCTGTCTTAAGTGGTTGTTAGTATACAGTAATATTTCACCTGTCTTAAGTGGTTGTTAGTATACAGTAATATTTCACCTGTCTTAAGTGGTTGTTAGTATACAGTAATATTTCACCTGTCTTAAGTGGTTGTTAGTGTACAGTAATATTTGGGTGTAGAAATACTGAAGAGTATAATCAGTGGCTCCGCATGTCTTGTTCTGAAGGTTCTTGTTAACATTGCAATTGTGATTTTATTTTGATCTGTGAATGTAACATTATCCCACATTGTTGCTTCCAGTGCTCGGCCCAGGTCCAGTGTACGGCCCAGGTCCAGTGCTCGGCCCAGGTCCAGTGTACGGCCCAGGTCCAGTGCTCGGCCCAGGTCCAGTGTACGGCCCAGGTCCAGTGCTCGGCCCAGGTCCAGTGCTCGACCAGGTCCAGTGTACGGCCCAGGTCCAGTGCTCGCCAGGTCCAGTGTACGGCCCGGTCATGCTCGGCCCAGGTCCAGTGTACGCCCAGGTCCAGTGTACGGCCCAGGTCCAGTGTACGGCCTAGGTCCAGTGCTCGGCCCAGGTCCAGTGCTCGGCCCAGGTCCAGTGTACGGCCCAGGTTCAGTGTACGGCCCAGGTCCAGTGCTCGGCCCAGGTCCAGTGCTCGGCCCAGGTCCAGTGTACGGCCCAGGTCCAGTGCTCGGCCCAGGTCCAGTGTACGGCCCAGGTCCAGTGCTCGGCCAGGTCCAGTGTACGGCCCAGGTCCAGTGCTCGGCCCAGGTCCAGTGTACGGCCCAGGTCCAGTGCTCGGCCCAGGTCCAGTGTACGGCCCAGGTCCAGTGCTCGGCCCAGGTCCAGTGTACGGTCCAGGTCCAGTGCTCGGCCCAGGTCCAGTGCTCGGCCCAGGTCCAGTGTACGGCCCAGGTCCAGTGCTCGGCCCAGGTCCAGTGTACGGCCCAGGTCCAGTGTACGGCCCAGGTCCAGTGTACGGTCCAGGTCCAGTGCTCGGCCCAGGTCCAGTGTACGGCCCAGGTCCAGTGTACGGCCAGGTCCGTGTACGGTCCAGGTCCAGTGCTCGGCCCAGGTCCAGTGCTCGGCCCAGGTCCAGTGTACGGCCCAGGTCCAGTGCTCGGCCCAGGTCCAGTGTACGGCCCAGGTCCAGTGCTCGGCCCAGGTTCAGTGTACGGCCCAGGTCCAGTGCTCGACCCAGGTCCAGTGCTCGGCCCAGGTCTAGTGCTCGGCCCAGGTCCAGTGTACGGCCCAGGTCCAGTGCTCGGCCCAGGTCCAGTGCTCGACCCAGGCTGTTGGACTAGAAAAACTCTAGAAAACCATCAAAGGTATATTAATATTAAAGCTGGAGGGGTCTGGTCTAGGACCGGGCCGCGCTGGCGCTGACCTCAAGTTATCAACGAGTACCCTGCAGGATAAAGCAATTTACTGTGCTCTAAGGAACAGAACTCTGGGCCTAAAAATAAATTTGTTAGAAAGCTGAAGGTACATTAAGTTATTTTGGTAATCAGCTCTTTTGTTCAAATTCTGAGAGCCGTTACACCGTGATCTTACTGAAGACTGCTGCCTTATTGCTCTCTGTAGCACTTCTCTAGTTTTGTCTTCGGTGTTTCATTACTTCTCTGATTTGACTGTTACGATGCCTTGATATTTGTTAGTAAAGTGAGATTCAAAATGTTTGTTAGTAAAGCGAGGCTCTAATGTTTGTTTGTAAGGTTTCAATATTTGTTAGTAAAGTGAGTTTTGTTGGGTACAACTCTTACTGTTGTTAGCGTATTGCTGTTGGCGTTAGTGTTAGTGGTGCGTGGGAAAGCACTAGGGAGTGAGCCAGCAGTATCAGTTGCCTTAGGCTATCAATAGGGCCAGATATCCCCTCTTTCTTCTCTTGTTTCCCCTCCCTGCTTCTCATTTTCCAGCTGTTGCTACTGCTGTTTCTTCTGTTGCTTCTTCTTCTGATGATGATGATATGGTGCTGGTGCTTGTAGCTGGTTGTTAAGGTGAGCACTGGTGGCAGACATCATAACTTCAGCTCATCTCCACCCGGATCCTGGCTTGTCCTTGCCATACTTGCTGTCCGTCTGGACGTCGTCGCCAAGTCCTCCTCCACCTTCCCCTCCCCCCTCTTCCCCCTTCCCCTCCTATTTCCCGCTCTTTCGAAAATTTACTTCGTATTCTTTTCAACTTGTTTTTGTTGTGATTTTATAGTTAATTGTAAAGTGTGTAGCACTATCTTGGAGTCGTATTGGGGAGGACCCCCAGCCAGCCAGCCAGCCAGCCAGCCAGCCAGCCAGCCAGCCAGCCAGCCAGCCAGCCAGCCAGCCAGCCCAGGCCAGCCAGCCAGCCAGCCCAGGCCAGCCAGCCCAGGCCAGCCAGCCCAGGCCAGCCAGCCCAGGCCAGCCAGCCAGCCCAGGCCAGCCAGCCCAGGCCAGCCAGCCCAGGCCAGCCAGCCCAGGCCAGCCAGCCCAGGCCAGCCAGGCCAGCCAGCCAGGGCCAGCCAGGACCCCGGGCCAGCCAGCCCAGGCCAGCCAGGCAGCCAGCCAGCCAGCCCAGGCCAGCACCAGGCCAGCCAGCCCAGGCCAGCCAGCCCAGGCCAGCCAGCCCAGGCCAGCCAGCCAGCCAGCCCAGGCCAGCCAGCCAGCCAGCCAGCCCAGGCCAGCCAGCCCAGGCCAGCCAGCCCAGGCCAGCCAGCCCAGGCCAGCCAGCCCAGGCCAGCCAGCCCAGGCCAGCCAGCCCAGGCCAGCCAGGCCAGCGCCAGCCCGGGCCGCCAGCCAGCCAGCCACCCAGCCAGCAGCCAGCCAGCACCCAGGCCAGCCAGCCCAGGCCAGCCAGCCCAGGCCAGCCAGCCCAGGCCAGCCCAGCCAGCCCAGCCCAGGCCAGCCAGCCCAGGCCAGCCACCCCAGGCCAGCCAGCCCAGGCCAGCCAGCCCAGGCCAGCCAGCCCAGGCCAGCCAGCCCAGGCCAGCCAGCCCAGGCCAGCCAGCCCAGGCCAGCCAGCCCAGGCCAGCCAGCCCAGGCCAGCCAGGCCAGCCAGCCAGCCAGCCAGCCAGCCAGCCAGCCAGCCAGCCGCTCTTACAATAACCTTACTTAGAAACCACAACGTAAATACTGTAACATTTGGTGGTACCACCGCAAGGGTGTTTAAATATACACAACTTACAAATGTACTGTTTGAAATCACCATAGACACAGTATTATGACAAGGAAACATGGATACCAGGATACAGTCTTATCTGATGCCTCCACCACAACATCAATATCACCACCACTACCATAACTCCTCCAACATTAACACCCACACCACCACCACCACCACAACAACAACAGTAGCCGCAGCAGCAGTATCACCACTTCCATAACTAACCAACTTAACAAATAATGCACCACCACCACCACAACAACACAGCAGCGCAACAGTTGGAAGAATGAGCCAATACTGTGATGGGCAATACCAAATAACCGCTATAGGTGAATGAACCGTATGGCGACGTTTCGGTCCGACTTGGGCTATTAACTAGTCAGACGATGGTCCAAGTCGACCGTAACGTCGTCCTAAGTTTCATTGTTAATCTGCGGGTTATTTGTGTAGCGAGTGGGATCCACGTATAGGTTAACTCTTGGTTTATCACCACTAAACTACTTAACACCATCAATAATGAACCCAAGAGCTGCCACCAGTAATTGTAAAGTTTATATACCACACGTGTGACCAGTCACCGGAACTCTTCTTTCCCATCCCTGAGTTAATTTAGTAATTGTTACTTGATACAAAGTACATACAAGTCACCAGATGTTTAAAGATCAACCTGTGAGGGGAAACAATTCAATCCCAGATAATTTTGCTCGAGGATCACTCACTCAGGAATGTAAAGAATGTGATTAAAGAAATAGAGCATCATACAGTACCCAGGAGAGACAAAGAACACGTAAAATATCGGTGAAATTAAGGGAGAAAACCTCTACAAGAATGTTGTTTGAAGATCACACTGTGTTAACACACCTACAAGAACATTGAAAATCACACTGTGTTAACACACCTACAAGAACATTGAAGATCACACTGTGTTAACACACCTACAAGAACATTGAAAATCACACTGTGTTAACACACCTACAAGAACATTGAAGATCACACTGTGTTAACACACCTACAAGAACATTGAAGATCACACTGTGTTAACACACCTACAAGAACATTGAAAATCACACTGTGTTAACACACCTACAAGAACATTGAAGATCACACTGTGTTAACACACCTACATGATCATTGAAGATCACACTGACAAAATTGCAATAACAATGATAAGCTGGATAAGAAGGACCTTTGAATCAAGTGATGCCAAGTCAGTGACGGTGGTCCAGACACTTGAACTTTAACGTTCCCATTTAAGGCAACTCTTCAAGAAGAAATTTTTCGTTTAACTTTTAGTAATAAGTTATTACAAATTATACTCTCTGATGGATCTAAACAGGAGTGAATTAGTTAGGTTTATATAAGAATTAACATCTGAGCCTCTAAAATGCAAACCGAATTGTTTGCCATACTAATGACACTTATAACACTGAGCTTGACTCTCTGATTATTACTGATTCTATATCATCAGTGAAGACTCTTGACTCTCAAGATGACTAACAATATGCTCATTGGAGAAGCCAGATATAGATACACATAAATCCAGGAAAAGGGAAATAAAACACAATTTTTATGGAATCCATCACTCCTTTTGAAGGAAAATGTAGAATGTAATTTTGGCTTGTCTGTGTCTAGCATTAGGAGTAATATTAGGAGAGAGGTAAATAATGAATGTTAGAAGAATAAAATTAGAAGCCTGAGTACATCTATCATTCGTTATGATAACATTAACGTAGATAAGTACGTGTTATTTTGCAACATGAAATGTGAACAGGCTGATTTTGTAGTAGCCAGATTAAGGCTTGGTTACAAGTACTTCTGGCAGTTTGGTAGACACAGATGATGATCAAACCAAATGTAAGTATATGGCCAACCCTGTGGTCACTATCTTGAACATTATGTGCTTAATTGTCCACGTATTGAGGAATATAGCGGTAGTATAACTACATGATATGTCAGGATATCTTATTAATGGAAATAAGATACCAGATATATTAAGCAAATTTTCTAAATTTACTTGCAACAGATAAATCAACTGTAGACATAAATTCAAGTGTAATCCTGTTAACCCTTTTGGGGTCTAGTTCCTGGGCCTTTTGTATACTCATATGCTCTTGCGCACCGTCCACAAGATTGATGTGGGGCGCACAATAAACTAGACACTTGGGTGGTAAAATCAGTCAGTCAGTCAGTCATTTAAGACAGGAGAGAGACAAACCCTGGAGAATGTACCGAGATCATTCATTTCACAAATGCAATAACACCAGTTAATAAGAACGACTTCAGCCTGTCAACTTAAATATTTATCTTCTTTGTGTGTGGGGGGGGGGTGATAAAGTGTAGGGAAGTGAAATAAGTGAGAATTGGCAGATGGTGAGGTGGGGGAGGGGAGGGGTATGTTGTGGCCATGTTGATCTTCCTGGGGTAACGACCCCTTCCACACCAACACTACTTTTATCCTCACCTTCTCTTATTATTATTCATCTGCTCTTTTCTGACACTGTCTTCTTCTCTCATCCTTCTACTCACTGCCTCTTCATTCTCCATTTGTCTTTCTTTCTCCCCTTTTCCGTCTATCTTGCTATCATGTGTGTTGTCCTCTCCTCCTTTCCTCATGTGTTGGTGGGTTGTGGTCCTGGTGGGTTATAGTGCTGGTGGGTTGTGGTGCTGGTGGGTTGTGGTCCTGGTGGGTTGTGGTCCTGGTGGGTTGTGGTCCTGGTGGGTTGCGGTGCTGGTGGGTTGTGGTGCTGGTGGGTTGTGGCCCTGGTGGGTTGTGGCCCTGGTGGGTTGTGGCGCTGGTGGGTTGTGCTGGTGGGTGGTGCTGGTGGGTGGTGCTGGTGGGTGGTGTTGGTGGGTGGTGTTGGTGGGTGGTGTTGGTGGGCGGTGTTGGTGGGCGGTGCTGGTGGGCGGTTCTGGTGGGTGGTGCTGGTGGGTGGTGCTGGTGGATGGTGCTGGTGGGTGGTGTTGGTGGGTGGTGCTGGTGGGTGGTGTTGGTGGGTGGTGCTGGTGGGTGGTGCTGGTGGGTGGAGCTGGTGGGTGGTGCTGGTGGGTTGGTGGGTCAAGAGGGGAGAACTCGCTGGTACACACACGGTGTAGTCCTCATTGGTCCACTGAAGTATTTGCGTCACCCGTGTGAATGGTTTAGCGCAACCTGCTGGCCAGCGTGGCCACCTCTGACTGGTGTGTTCACACTGCTGGCCAGCGTGGCCGCCTCTCACTGGTGTGTTCACACTGCTGGCCAGCGTGGCCGCCTCTCACTGGTGTGTTCACACTGCTGGCCAGCGTGGCCACCTCTCACTGGTGTGTTCACACTGCTGGCCAGCGTGGCCGCCTCTCACTGGTGTGTTCACACTGCTGGCCAGCGTGGCCACCTCTCACTGGTGTGTTCACACTGCTGGCCAACGTGGCCACCTCTCACTGGTGTGCTCACACTGCTGGCCAGCGTGGCCACTTCTCACTGGGGTGTTCACACTGCTGGCCACGGTGGCCAAATCTCACTGGTGTGTTCACACTGCTGGCCAGCGTCGCCACCTCTCACTGGTGTGTTCACACTGCTGGCCAGCGTGGCCACTTCTCACTGGGGTGTTCACACTGCTGGCCACGGTGGCCAAATCTCACTGGTGTGTTCACACTGCTGGCCAGCGTCGCCACCTCTCACTTGTGTGTGCACACTGGCCAGCGTGGCCACCTCTCACTGGTGTGTGCACACTGCTGGCCAGCGTGGCCACCTCTCACTGGTGTGTGCACACTGCTGGCCAGCGTGGCCACCTCTCACTGGTGTGTGCACACTGCTGTCCACCTCTTGCTGGTATGTTCACGCTGCTGGCCAGAGTGGCCACCTCTTGCTGGTGTGTGTACACTGCTGGCCAGCGTGACCACTTCTCTTGGGGCGAGTATAATACCGAGAACAACTCCTGAGACACGCATCAACCAAATAACTACTGCAGCATACGGGCGCCTGGCAAACCTAAGAATAGCGTTCAGACACCTCAGTATGGAATCGTTCAAGACTCTGCACTGTGTACGTCAGGCCCATATTGGGGTATGCAGCACCAGTTTGGAACGCACATCTGGGCAATCATGTCAAGAAATTAGAGAAAGCGCAAAGATTTGCACAAGCCTAGTCCCGGAGCTAAGGGGCATGTCCTACGAGCAGAGGTTAAGAGAAATCGACATGACGACACCGAAGGACAGGAGAGATATACTGAGAGGAATTGGCAGAGACAGGATGTTCCAGAGATGAGACATAGAAACAAGGGGTCACAATTGGAAGTTAAAGACTCTCATGAGTTACAGGGATATTAGGAATTATTTCTTTATAGAGTTGTCAGGAAGTAGAATAGTCTGGAAAGTGATATAGTGGAGGCAGGATCCATACATAGCTTTAAGAAGAGGTATGATAAGGGTCATGGAGCTGGGAGAGAGAGAAGACCTAGTAGCTACCAGTAAAGAGGCGGGGCCAGGAGCTATGACTATACCCCTGCAACCACAATTAGGTGAGTGAGTACACACAGTGTTGCTTGAGGGGCGTCAGAGAAGCTGTCTGGATCACAACGTTATTCCTTCTCACCACCATTTTTTATTATATTAAACAAAAATATAAACATCAGCAGTGTGCTGCTACTCGGCTTGATAGCTATATAGTGAGGAACAAAAGCTAGCGATGTTTCTCTGTCATATTCCATCACCCAAGATGACTTTGTCAAGACATGGCGCTTGCTAGCCTGAGTCGGGAGACGGTAGGAAACCTAGTTGTGGTTGCAGGGGTCGATTCACAGCTCCTGGCCCCACCTCTTCACTGGCCGCTACTAGGTCACTCTTCCTGCTCAATGAGCTTTATCATACCTCTTAATGCTATGTATTGATCCTGCCTCCATTACATCACTTCCCAGACTATTCCACTTCCTGTTAACTCTGTGACTTAAGAAATACTTTTTAATATCCCTATGATTCATCTGAGTCTTCAACTTCCAACTGTGACCCCTTGTTGTTGTGTCCCATCTCTGAAACATTCTGTCTCTGTCCACCTTGCCGATTCGTCTCAGTATTTTAAAATGTCGTTATCATATCCCCCCTATCTCTCTTGTCATCCAGTGTCGTCAGGTCGATTTTCCTTAACCTCTTCTCGTAGGACATCCCCCGTAACTCCGGGACTAGTCTTGTTGCAAACCTTTGCACTTTTCTCTAATTTCCTTACGTGCTTGGCTAGGTGTGGATTCCAGACTGGTGCTGCATACTCCAATATAGGCCTAACGTACACGGTGTACAGGATCCTGAATGATTCCTTATTGAGATATCGGAATGCTGTTCTTAGGTTTACTAGGCGTCCGTGTGCTGCAGCAGTTATTTGATTGATGTACCTATCAGGAGATGTGTCCGGTATTATACTCATCCCAAGATCCTTTTCCTTGAGTGAGGTTTGTAGTCTCTGGCCCCCCTAGACTGTACTCCGTCTGCAGTCTTCTTTTCTGTTCCCCAATCTTCATGACTTAGCACTTGGTGGGGTTGAACTCCAGGAGCCAGTTCCTGGACCAGGCCTGCAGCCTGTCCAGATCCCTTTGTAGTTCTTCCTGGTCCTTGTCCGACTGAATTCTTCTCATCAACTTCACATCATCTGCAAACGGGGACACTTTTGAGTCTATTCCTTCCGTCATGTTCACAAATGCCAGAAACAGCACCGGTCCTAGGACTGACCTAGGACTGACCCCAGTGGAACCCCGCTCTTCACAGGCGCCCACTTTGACACCTATCCACATGCCACGATTCCGCTGTTATCTTCCTGACAGGTATTCCCTGATCCATTGCGGTGTCTTTCCTGTTATCTCTGCGTGGTCCTCCAGCTTTTGCACTAATCTCTTGTGTGGAACTGTGTCAAACACTTTCTTAAAGTCCAAGAAAACGTAGTCTACCCACCTCTCTCTCTCTCTTGTGCTGCTGTCACCCTGTCATAGAACTCCAGTAGGCTTGTGACACAGGATTTCCCTTCCCTGAAACCGTGCTGGCTGTCGCTGATAATTTCATTCTTTTCTAGGTGCTCCACCACTCTTCTGATAATCTTCTCCATAACTTTGCATAGTATATATGTCAGTGAGACTGGTCTGTAGTTTAATGCTTTGTGTCTGTCTCCTTTTTTAAAAAGTGTGTGTGTGTGTGTGTGTGTGTGTGTGTGTACTCACCTAATTGTGGTTGCAGGGGTCGAGACTCAGCTCCTGTCCCCACCTCTTCACTGATCGCTACTAGGTCCTCTCCCTCTCTGCTTCCTGAGCTTTGTCATACCTCTTCTTAAAACTATGTATGGTTCCTGCCTCCACTACTTCACTTGCTAGGCTATTCCACTTCCTGACGACTCTATGACTGAAGAAATACTTCCTAACGTCCCTGTGACTCGTCTGAGTCTTCAGCTTCCAGTTGTGACCCCTTGTTTCTGTGTCCCCTCTCTGGAACATCCTATCTCTGTCCACCTTGTCTATTCCCCACAGTATCTTGTATGTCGTTATCATGTCTCCCCTGACCCTTCTGTCCTCCAGTGTCGTCAGTCCGATTTCCCTCAACCTTTCCTCGTACGACATTCCCCTGAGCTCTGGGACTAGCCTTGTTGCAAACCTTTGTACTTTCTCTAACTTCTTGACGTGCTTGACCAGGTGTGGGTTCCAGACTGGTGCTGTATACTCCAGTATGGGCCTAACATACACAGTGTACAGTGTCTTGAACGATTCCTTATTAAGGTATCGGAACGCTATTCTCAGGTTTGCCAGGCGCCCGTATGCTGCAGCAGTTATTTGGTTGATGTGTGCCTCCGGTGACGTGCTCGGTGTTAAGGTCACCCCAAGGTCTTTCTCCCTGAGTGAGGTCTGTAGTCTTTGTCCACCTAGCCTATACTCTGTCTGCGGTCTTCTTTGCCCCTCCCCAATCTTCATGACTTTGCATTTTGGCAGGGTTGAATTCGAGAAGCCAGTTTCTGGACCACATGTCCAGCCTGTCCAGGTCTCTTTGCAGTCCTGCCTCATCCTCATCCGATTTAATTCTTCTCATGAGCTTCACATCATCTGCGAATAGGGACACTTCAGAGTCTATTCCTTCCATCATGTCGTTCGCATGTATAAAAAATAGCACTGTGGGACCCCGCTCGTCACAGGCACCCACTGTGATACCTCTTCACATACCATGACTCGTTGTTGCCTTCCTGTCAGGTATTCCCTGATCCATTGCAGTGCCCTCCCTGTTATATACACCTGATCCTCCAGCTTCTGCACTAATCTCTTGTGGGGAACTGTGTCAAAGGCCTTCCTGCAGTCTAGGAAAATGCAATCAACCCACCCCTCTCTCTCGTGTCTTACTTCTGTTACCTTGTCATAAAACTCCAGAAGGTTTGTGACACAGGATTTGCCTTCCATGAACCCATGCTGGTTTTCATTTATAATCTTGTTCCGTTCCAGGTGTTCCACCACTCTCCTCCTGATAATCTTCGCCATGACTTTGCACACAATACATGTCAGAGACACAGGTCTGTGGTTTAGTGCCTCATTTCTGTTTCCTTTCTTAAATATGGGGACTACATTGCTGTCTTCCATTTCTCAGGTAGTTGCCCAGTTTCAAGGGATGTGTTGAAGATTGTGGTTAGGGGCACGCACAGCATCTCTGCTCCTTCTCTAAGGACCCACGGGGAGATGTTGTTCGGCCCCGTCGCCTTTGAGGTATCAAGGTCACTTAGCAGCTTCTGCACCTCCTCCTCGGTTGTTCGTATGTCATCCAACACTTGTTGGTATATTCCCTCTTGATGTTCCCTTCTGTGCTGTCTTCCCAGAGCCCTTCCTGTCTCTACTGTAAAAACTTCCTTAAATCTCCTGTTTAGCTCCTTTCATTCCTCCTGATCATTTCTTGTGAGTTCTCCACCTTCTGTCCTCAGTCTGATCACCTGGTCTTTGACTGTTGTCTCCCTCCTGATGTGGCTATACAATAGTTTCGGGTCAGTCTTGATTTTCGACGCTATGTTATTTTCATACTGTCGCTGGGCCTCCCTCCTTACCTGTGCATACTTGTTCCTGGCTCTGCGACTGATCACCCTGTTTTCATGTGTTCTCTGCCTTCTGTACTTTTTCCATTCTCTATTGCACTTTGTTTTTGCCTCCTTACACCGTCGGGTAAACCAGGGGCTTGATCTGGTCTTCCCATTGTTTCTGTTGCCCTTGGGAATAAACCTTTCCACTGCCTCCTTGCATTTTGTTGTTACATATTCCATTATTTTATTTACTGGCTTTTCTGCCAGTTCTCTGTCCCACGGAACCTCCTGCAGGAAGTTCCTCAACCCTGTGTAGTCCCCTCTTTTATAGTCTGGCTTTTCCCATTCAACTCCTGTTATTCTCTCCACTTGCAGCTCTACTATATATTCAAAGCACAGAACCACGTGGTCACTAGCTCCTAGGGGACTCTCATACGTGATGTCCTCAATGTCTGAACTGCCCAGGGTGAACACAAGGTCCAATCTTGCTGGTTCATCCTCCCCTCTCACTCTGGTAGTGTCCTTAACATGTTGGTGCATGAGGTTTTCCAGCACCACATCCAACATCTTGGCTCTCCATGTTTTGGGACCTCCATGTGGCTCCAGGTTTTCCCAATCTCCCTGTGGTTGAAATCACCCATAACCAGCAACTTTGCCCTGCTGGAGTGAGCTCTTCTTGCCACCTCAGCAAGTGTGTCCACCATTGCTCTCTTGCTCTCATCATATTCCTCTCTTGGCCTCCTGCAGTTCTGTGGTGCATTATACCTCACTGCAATGACCACCTTGTGCTCCCCAGACTGAAGTATACCTACTATGTAGTCCCTTTCTCCTGTCTCGTCTATGCCTCCCATTTTCTCGAATTTCCATCGGTTTTTTACAAGCAGAGCAACCCCTCCTCCCCCTCTGCCCCTTCTATCTTTCCTCATGATCTGGTATCCTGGTGGGAAGATTGCATGTGTTATTGTCTCTGTGAGTTTTGTTTGTTTGTTTGTGTGTGTGTGTGTGTGTGTGTGTGTGTGTGTGTGTACTCACCTATTTGTACTCACCTATTTGTGGTTGCAGGGGTCGATTCACAGCTCCTGGCCCCGCCTCTTCGCTGATTGCTACTAGGTCCTCTCTCTCCCTGCCCCATGAGCTCTATCATACCTCGCCTTAAAACTATGTATGGTTCCTGCCTCCACCACATCACTTTCTAGGCTATTCCATGGCCTGACTACTCTATGACTGAAGAAATACTTCCTAACATCCCTTTGATTCATCTGAGTCTTCAACTTCCAATTGTGACCTCTTGTGTCTGTGTCACATCCCGTCTTTGTCCACCTCGTCTATTCTGCGCAGTATTTTATATGTCGTTATCATGTCTCCCCTGACCCTCCTGGCCTCCAGTGTCGTCAGGCCGATTTCCCTCAACCATTCTTCATAGGACAATCCCCGTAGCTCTGGGACTAGTCTTGTTGCAAACCTTTGCACTTTCTCTAATTTCTTGACGTGCTTGACTAGGTGTGGATTCCAAACTGGTGCTGCATACTCCAGTATGGGCCTGACGTAGATGGTATACAGAGTCTTAAACGAATCCTTACTGAGGTATCGGAACGCTACCCGTAGGTTTGCCAGGCGCCCGTATGCTGCAGCAGTTATCTGATTGATGTGCGCCTCAGGAGATATGCTCGGTGTTATACTCACCCCCAGATCTTTTTCCTTGAGTGAGGTTTGCAGTCTTTGGCCATGTAAACTAATTGTGTCTGCGGTCTTCTTTGCCCATTCCCCAATCTTCATGACTTTGCATTTGCCAGGGTTAAATTCAAGGAGCCAGTTGCTGGACCAGGCTTGTAGCCTGTCCAGGTCTCTTTGTAGTCCTGCCTGATCCTCCTCCGATTTGATTTTCTCTTACTTCACATCATCTGCAAACAAGGACACTTCTGAGTCTATCCCTTCCGTTATGTCGTTCACGTATACCAAGAACAGCACAGGTCCTAGGACTGACCCCTGTGGAACCCTGCTTGTCACAGGCGCCCACTCTGACACCTCGTCGCGTACCATGACTCGTTGCCTCCCTGTCAGATATTCTCTGATCCATTGCAGTGCCTTTCCTGTTATGTGTGCCTGGTCCTCTAGTTTTTGCAGTAACCTCTTGTGAGGAACTGTGTCGAAGGCCTTCTTGCAGTCCAAAAATCGCAGTCGATCCACCCCTCTCTCTCTTGTCTTACTTCTGTCACCTTGTCATAAAACTCTAGTAGGTTTGTGACACAGGATTTTCCTTCCCTGAAACCGTGCTGGTTGTCAATTATACACTTGTTTCTTTCCAGGTGCCCCACCACTCTCCTCCTGATGATCTTCTCCATGACCTTGCATACTATACACGTTAGTGATACAGGTCTGTAGTTTAGTGCCTCATGTCTGTCTCCCTTTTTAAAAATTGGGACTACATTTGCCATTTTCCATACCTCAGGGAGTTGCCCAGTTTCAAATGATGTGTTGAAGATCTTTGTTAATGGCTCACACAATATCTCTGCTCCCTCTTTAAGGACCCATGGAGAGATGTTGTCTGGTCCCACCGCCTTTGAGGTGTCAAGTTCACATAGCAGCTTCTTCACCTCCTCCTTGGTTATATGTACCTCATCCAGCACTTGTTGGTGTGCCCCCCTGTTCTGATTTCTTGGAGTCCTACTGGTTTCCACTGTAAATACCTCTTTAAATCTTGTGTTGAGCTCCTGACATACCTCTCGGTCGTTTCTTGTGAATTCCCCATCACCCTTCCTCAGTCTGATTACCTGGTCCTTGACTGTTGTTTTCCTCCTGATGTGGCTGTACAACAGCTTCGGGTCAGTCTTTACTTTTGATGCTATGTCATTTTCATATTGTCTCTGAGCCTCCCTTCTTATCTGTGCATATTCGTTTCTGGCTCTTCGGCTGATTTCTTGATGTTCCTGAGTTCTCTGTCTTCTGTACCTTTTCCATTCTCTAGTACACCTAGTTTTTGCCTCCCTACACACCTTTGGGTGAACCAAGGACTCGTTCTGTTCTTCCCATTATTTCTGTTTCCCTTGGGAACAAACCTCTCCTCTGCCTCCTTACATTTTGTTGCTACATAGTCCATCATTTCTTGTACTGGTTTTCCTGTCAGTTCCCTCTCCCACTGAATGTCTTGAAGGAAGTTCCTCATGCCTGAGTAGTTCCCCCTTTTGTAGTTTGGTTTTTCCCAGCCTATTCCTGCTACTCTCTCCACTTGGATCTCAACTATGTAGTCGAAGCACAGAACCACATGATCACTAGCTCCCAGGGGCCTTTCATACATGATACCCTCGATGTCCGAACTACTCATGGTGAATACAAGGTCCAACCTTGCTGGTTCATCCTCTCCTCTCTCTGGTAGTGTCTCTAACATGTTGATGCATGAGGTTCTCCAGTACCACATCCATCATCTTGGCTCTCCATGTTTCGGGACCCCCATGGGGCTCCAGGTTTTCCTAGTCAATCTCCTTGTGATTGAAATCACCCATAACTAGTAACTTTGCTCCTCCCATGTGTGCTCTCCTGGCCACCTCGGCTAGTGTGTTGATCATTGCTCTGTTGCTCTCATCGTATTCTTCTCTTGGCCTCCTGCAGTTCTGTGGTGGGTTGTACATTACTGCAATTATCACCTTATGTCCCTCAGACTGGATTGTTCCTACTAAGTAGTCCCTTTCGCCCATGCCATCCATTCCTTCCATTTTCTCAAAACCCCACTGGTTTTTAATGAGCAGTGCAACTCCTCCTCCCCCTCTCCTCCCTCTGTCTTTCCTGAAGATTTGATATCCGGATGGAAAGATTGAATCTGTTATTATTCTGGTGAGTTTTGTTTCTGTGAGTGCTATTATGTCTGGGGATGTCTCTTTGATTCTTTCGTGCCACTCCTCATACTTGTTTGTTATTCCATCTGCATTTGTATACCACACCTTCAACTTCTTTCTAAGACTGTGGTCTGGGAAGTATATTGGGGTTGGGGAAGTGGGAGACCTGGTAAGGAACTATGGGTTGTTGCTGTGGGGGTGAAGTTTGTAATGTAGTGGGTGGGGCATTGGATGTGGCATGGGTGTTTTGATTTAGAGTGTTTGGTTGCACTGGGGTTGACCTGGTTGGGAGGCTTCTATAGGAAGTTGTGAGGGAGGCTGTATTTGATCTTCCTGGGTCTGGGATCTCCTGTCTGTCTTCTCCATCCCCTCTCTTTCCTCCTTTCGCCTTTGTACCATCTCTCTCAGTTTCTTCCTTTCTTCTTGTGTTCTGTCGCGGTCGAGATACACCTTCCTGTATGCCGTCATGTCCCTTAATCGTGCTTTCTCCTGCAGGATCCTGGTCCGAGTCGCTTCTGCCTTGAAGGTCACTCTCACTGGCCGGGTTCTTTTTTTTACAAACCCCCCTATTCTCCGAAAATTTTCCAGCTGGGTCATATCGTCTTCTCCTATTGCTTTCATGATGCTTTCAATTGCTTTTTTTCCCCTTGTTTTCTTGCTTCATATGTTTCCCCTTCGACTTCCTGGAGCCCATACACAAAGACTGACCTCACCCTTTCATTCTCCCACTGCATATCCCTGTGTATCCCCTCATTTAATTTGGTTTCCTCCACTGCAGCTTTCCTTTCATCAGTTTCACTGGCTAATGTACTTGGGCTCAGTGGCCTGTCATTTTCCCTTCTCGGCTTTCCTTGGGCTCTGTTGTTGTCTGTTAGGGCCTCCACATAAAGCTTAGCTCTTTCATTTGCTACAGTGTATGTGTGTGTGTGTGTGTGTGTGTGTGTGTGTGTGTGTGTGCGCGCGCGCGTGTGTGTGTGTGTGTGTGTGTGTGTGTGTGTGTGTGTGTGTGTGTGTGTGTGTGTGTGTGTGTGTGTGTGTGTGTGTGTGTGTGTGTCTATCTTTGATCCTCCAGAAATTGTAAAAATGGTTGGCAAAGCTTTTCAGAATTTCTAATGTTCCTTCCTCAAGTTAAAATAAGAAAAACCACAGGAACAATGCCAGAGTGTTAGCTGTTGCTAGTAGAAGATCCTGGCATTAATTAATGCTACTGACTCCGTGATCACAGCACCTGCACGACAGCTGGTTAGGGTCACTGATCTGATGCCACACACCTGGCGGGGTTACTAACCTAGTGTCACACACACCTAGTGGGGTCACTAACCTAGTGCCACGCACCTGGTAGGGTGACTAACCTAGTGCCACACCTGGTATGGTCACTAACCTAGTGCCACACACCTGGTAGGGTCACTAACCTAGTGCCACACACCTGGTAGGGTCACTAACCTAGTGCCACACACCTAGTAGGGTCACTAACCTAGTGCCACACACCTGGTAGGGTCACTAACCTAGTGTCATACACCTGGTAGAGTCACTGACCTAGTGCCATATACCTAGTGCGGTCATTGACATAGTGCCACACAAATGGTGCTACACATTTAGTGGGGTCACTGACCTAGTGCCACACACCTGGTGATAATGTTGACAGGTGGGTGAGTCGTGGCCACACAGTGGTCGGTGGGTGTCGTGGTAACGACAGATGATAAGGTTGTTGCTGTAGTGCTACGTGACTAGTGATGAGGTGAGTGCAACGTTGTTAGACACATGTGCAACTCTTGGGTATGTAAGACACATAGGCAACAGTTAGGCAACTTTATTCCGAAACGTTTCGCCTACACAGTAGGCTTCTTCAGTCGACTGAAGAAGCCTACTGTGTAGGCGAAACGTTTCGGAATAAAGTTGCCTAACTGTTGCCTATGTGTCTTACCTACCAACCTGTCGGTATTGTATACCATTTTGATGTTCAACTCTTGGGTATCTTTATTGAGGAGACGTTTCGCCACACAGTGGCTTCATCAGTCCATACTAAGGATAAACTTGAAGAACAGGAGGAGAATGAGGTAATCAGTCCCTCAGTCTTCGAGTCGATGTGGTCAGTCCATCAATTTTGAATAGAACACGGCATATGAGCGGAGAAGCAGCTTGTAAACCGTATGTGACACCACCTACGACTGCTGCACCTCTCCTGCCATACGGTTTATAAGCTGCTTCTCCGCTCCTATGCCGTGTTCTATTCAAAATTGATGGACTGACCACATCGACTCAAGACTGAGGGACTGATTACCTCATTCTCCTCCTGTTCTTCAAGTTTATCCTTAGTATGGACTGATGAAGCCACTGTGTGGCGAAACGTCTCCTCAATAAAGATACCCAAGAGTTGCACGTGTGTCTAATTTAACATGTCGGTTCTTTGAACCATTCATCCGAGTGCCACGTTGGCCGCGGCATGCTCTCACCAGATAGTATACCAGGCCTCCTGGTATACTGTCTGGTCAATCAGGCTGTTGGTGTTCATAGTGCATAGCCAGCAGTCTAATCAAGGAACTCTCCAAATTAAGTCGTCAAGTTTCATCTTGAAGACAGATAATGATGTCTTGGTAGTTTCCCTTATAACAACATAAAGAAGGAACACTGCAGCAGGTCCACTGACCCATGCGAGGCAGGTCCAGTTCTCCCACCAGCTTAAGCCAATGCCTTGACCTAGTCAGGTCAGTCACATTCACTTACGGGAGGAACACGGCATCCAACCTAGTAGTACAAGCTAGTCAGGTCCATCTTGTAAAGTAAAAGGACACAAGTGCAACTAATGTGACATTTTATTGTGGCAACGTTTCGCTCTCCAGGAGCTTTATCAAGCCATTACAAAGAATACATGGACACAGAGGGTATATAAAGGCTCAGAGTGAGGTGCAATACTAGTGAGGTACCATTTCGATGTTCACTAGTGGTAGTAGTAGTAGTAGTAGTGACAAAAGTAATACAATATGGTAGAGCAATTAATTCGTACATGAGTAAAAGGATATAAAAGCTATTACTTGGGTAACATAAAAATAAGTTGGACAAATATAGACTGGAAAGAGGCAGCTTGTTTCAGTGTTCACTCTCTGTAATGTGCTTTGTGTAGTATAACGGGAGAGACTGTGTGATGGCAGAGTTTACTGTTTTCAGGAGGATTCTTGCTAAGACTTCGGAGATGGTGAAGCTGCCGTTGTTTTGTTTAATTGTATTCGAAACAGCGATCAGTGCTGATTCGAGGCACTTGCGTCTGCGGAAATTAGTTTCTTCGATCACTAATTGGGCGTCTCTGAATTTCATGAGATGATTGGTGGAATTTCGGTGTTGTACACAGGCGTTGTTCAAGTTATCGTTCCTACATGCGTAAATGTGTTCATTGAGGCGGGTGTCGAGGTTTCTTGCTGTTTCACCTACGTAAATCTTGTCACAGCCTCCACAGGGTATAGTGTAAACTCCTGCATTGACTGGTTCGTGGTGCTTGGATTTTGTCCTGGTTAGATCCTTTATTGAAGTGCTAGAAGCGATGGCGACTCTGGTGTTAGCTTGCGAAAGTACTTTTGAGACGTTCAGTGCAACTTGGCTGTTGGGAAGAATTATAACTTTGTTGAGAGTGGTGTTGATGCGTGGAGAATTAATGATCTGAAGAGCTCTTTTCTTGCAGTCTTTGATGAAAAAAGAAGGAAAATGTAACTCAGTGAATGTTTGGTGAATGTATGTACATTCCTCGTCAAGAAACTCAGGACTACAAATTCGGTATGCTCTTAGGAAAATCCCGATGATGATGCCTCTTTTGGTCTTGGTATCTTGACTGGAATAGAAGTGTGTGAGATAATTTTTATTGGTAGGTTTCCGATAAACTTGAAATCTTAGGTTGTTGTCTACTTTGCGAATGAGGACGTCGAGGAAAGGCAGCTTGTCATTGGACTCTTCTTCTAGTGTAAACTGGATCGCCGGTTCAACTGCGTTGAGCCTTGCCTGAAGATTCCGTACATCAAAACGTTTGGGAGTTATTACGAGGACGTCGTCCACGTAACGTAACCAAGTGACGCTTGAAGGGATGATGTTGGCGAAGTGTTCGGACTCTAGGTGTTCCATGTATAAGTTGACTAGGACGGCACTGATGGGGGACCCCATTCCCATGCCGTAGGTTTGTTTGTAGAGCTTGTTATTGAAAGAAAAACAGTTGAAATTAACACAGAGTTCATTCAAGTCAACAAAATCTCCGGGAGGTAGAGGATGATTAAGGTCCTGATTGACTTTACGTCGTAAAGCCTTTATATACCCTCTGTGTCCATGTATTGTTTGTAATGGCTTGATAAAGCTCCTGGAGAGCGAAACGTTGCCACAATAAAATGTCACATTAGTTGCACTTGTGTCCTTTTACTTTACATATTGTCGGTAATTCTACCAACTTTATTACAGGTCCATCTTACACTCACCCACACCCACACCCACACCCACTTATGTATTTATCCAACCTATTTTTAAAGCTACACAACGTCTTAGCTTCTGTGACGATACTCGTGAGTTTGTTCCACTCATCCACCCTTTAAATTTATTGACTTATTTTTTAGTGCACTTATTGCACCTCTGTTATTCATAAAGGTATTTTGCATCGTCTGCCGAGCCTCCCGTTTTCATAAGGCATAATTTCAGATTGGAGATTTGGAACTAGTTCCTTCACTATTTTCCCGTAGTTTATTATGACGTATCTTTCTCGCTTCTGATTTACGACTTACAGTTTAAATATATATTTGCATTCCCAGCAATTTAAGTGAAAGTTCTGTTTATATTCTCTAGTTCGCGTTTGCTAGCTTGCTAGTGTATAGTAATAATTCAGTGCAGAGAACACAACTGCTTTAAATAGCATCAACATGAGCTTGACACTTTTCTCCCGAAAATTCATGTTATCCAGCCTTTCAGTTTCCTTGTAAGTTGTGATAGTAATGCCACGCTGCTGAAGCATCATTATCCGCAATGGTTACCTCTGGCTCCCTCACACCCACCGTCTTACTCACTACATTTTCTTTTAAAATTTCCATAGCGGCGTAGCTGAGATTTCTCTGCGATGACCGTTGTTTTTATATAGTGCAGACATACAGGTGAAGAAGCACAGGCGACCCTGCCAGCAGCAGCAACAATACTCAATACACAGGCACAGGTGGGTGAAGGAGTGCCATAAGGCAGCTGGTGACGTTAATTATCAGGTGATGTCACAGCTGGAGTACAGCCAACTGTGTTGCTTAGGTGGTAGTAGTGGGTGGTGGTGAAGAGTGTTAGCGGTCGAGGGGGAAGGGGTGATGGTGGTTATTTTAATTTTGCTGGTAGTTACTGGTACCGTGGTGGGGGGATTAGAATGACCCAAGACACAGGTCACGGGTCACGGGTATATGACGTACATGTGCTTCTTATTTTAGTTGCAGTGAAGACAGGAAAAGTTGCTCCCTCTACATATACATATTTAATATTATTACATATTCCCTTACTTCCCTCGACTCCGCCATATGTAATAGTGTAGCCACACACTACTATAGTCCAATAAAAACAATTTATCATAGAGGGGAGGTTTGAACGCCTCGAACTCGAGTACAAATCCACTTCTCGGCTTTGGTAGTAGGGAAGTTTTCTCTTTCCTTTAAAAAAATATATTGATCTGTAGCCTGTATTTTAGAAGGTATTATGGATGTAGTTTGGACTGCGACTAGTTATAATTACGGTATAAAATACACTTATAGCAGAGTATTAAGACGCTCGGTTATAAGGTCACGGTGATTAAGACTTTTATAAGGTCACAATGTTTATGAAGACCCATTCTGTTATAAGGTCACAGTGTTTATGAAGACCCACTCTGTTATAAGGTCACAGTGATTATGAAGACCCACTCTGTTATAAGGTCACAGTGATTATGAAGACCCACTCTGTTATAAGGTCACAGTGATTATGAAGACCCACTCTGTTATAAGGTCACAGTGATTATGAAGACCCACTCTGTTATAAGGTCACAGTGTTTATGAAGACCACTCTGTTATAAGGTCACAGTGTTTATGAAGACCCACTCTGTTATAAGGCCCACAGTGTTTATGAAGACCCACTCTGTTATAAGGTCACAGTGTTTATGAAGACCCACTCTGTTATAAGGTCACAGTGTTTATGAAGACCCACTCTGTTATAAGGTCACAGTGTTTATGAAGACCCACTCTGTTATAAGGTCACAGTGTTTATGAAGACCCACTCTGTTATAAGGTCACAGTGATTATGAAGACCCACTCTGTTATAAGGTCATAGTGTTTATGAAGACCCACTCTGTTATAAGGTCACAGTGTTTATGAAGACCCACTCTGTTATAAGGTCACAGTGTTTATGAAGACCCACTCTGTTATAAGGTCACAGTGTTTATGAAGACCCACTCTGTTATAAGGTCACAGTGTTTATGAAGACCCACTCTGTTATAAGGTCAAAGGTGAACTCCATGTTATCACTTGAAAAACTCACCTCTGAGTGACACTGATCGGTGGTGTGATTGTTATCTGTAATGACAGGAAATTAATCATGTTAGCAACAAATTGGTAATGAGGGTAGCAATTTGTTAAGATAGTTGAAAACTGGTAATGATGGCAACCAGTTGCTAAAGATATTAGTAGCTCCTTGTGTTAAATTATTGAATAATAACATTGTCTTAGTTTTGTTTTTAATTATTCCACGTCTGCCAATATTACCTGGAGTTTACCTGGAGAGAGTTCCGGGGGTCAACGCCCCCGCGGCCCGGTCTGTGACCAGGCCTCCTGGTGGATCAGAGCCTGATCAACCAGGCTGTTGCTGCTGGCTGCACGCAAACCAACGTACGAGCCACAGCCCGGCTGATCAGGAACTGACTTTAGGTGCTTGTCCAGTGCCAGCTTGAAGACTGCCAGGGGTCTGTTGGTAATCCCCCTTATGTGTGCTGGGAGGCAGTTGAGTGTTGTGCAATACCTGCCCATGTAGCCTCGGTCTTTTACAACACTTGCCCTTATAACTATCGTCTTGTATAACACTTGCGAGGCCTAAAAGGAACTGCTATAAAAAAAATACGTGGAATAGATGGGAGGAGAGAGAAGAGTAGGACGTCGATAGAGATAAGAGAAATAGGAGAGTAAAAAAGGGGGCTTATGAGCAGGAGATGGTAGCTGAGGAGGACTGGAGGTAAGGAAGGCGCAGGTGTAGTGGATGGGGGGGGGTAAGAGGGATGGGGGTTATGGGGATGGGTGGGTGGGTCTGGTCAAGTGGATCAAAGTGTTGGAAATATAAACACATATGCAGTATAATGTGATCCTTTATTGACTACGTTTCGCCCACACAGTGGGCTTTTTTCAGGTCACTTGTAACTTGAAAAAGCCCACTGTGTGGGCGAAACGTAGTCAATAAAGGATCACATTATACTGCATATGTGTTTATATTTCCATTGTGTCGGTATTTTATACCATTTATTTCCATTGGATCAAAGTGTTATTGCATTGGTCAGGGGTTGGGTAAGGTGGTGGTGTTCAAGAACCAGGGGAGCAACATACGCAGTACTTGATAATTATAATAAAACTATAAAAGGAAAACTATTAGTTGTGGTAGTAGCAGTTAGCAGTTGTTGTAGTAGTAGCAGTTAGTAGTAGCTGTAGTAGTTACCGTTGTTGTAGTTATAGTAATAATAACCACAAGTTTGTGCTGACACCGCCTGGGTTCAACACAGGACAACTTCATTAAAACTGTAAACGTTGTTGACAAGAGACAGGAAGTGATGGAGCTACAACCAGAACTAATTGTGACAATACTTGTGGTGATATATATAAACATTATTGCCTGAATATAAAGATGAAGGGAAGAAATACGCCTAGATGAAAGAGAACAAGAGAATTCAGATCAGGTGGCAGAACTAGAGAAAGACACAAAATCGGTAAATATAGGCAGTCAGAACATTTGCAGATACTATGCAAAAGGTATGTGCCTATATGGCAGAGCTTGCTGGAATAAACACAACAAAAAATGTGCCAACATGTTGAGAAAGGAAAAAGTGTCGTTTCAACAAAGTGTGCAGCAGGTAGTTCCATCCAGTGATGTGCAAAGCTTCAACACAGTCCAGACCATCATGTAAAAGGAACGCGGCGCTACAGAGAAAGCAGAGAAAGGGAAAATGAACAGCAATCGTTTTTAGTCATAAAGAGAAACCATCGGACCAAAGAAAGAAACAAAAAGGGGGAATGGTACAGGGGTAACAGATGGCCAGCCAAATTGGACTTGCCAAACCAGGCATTAGCCCATCAGGGCCGAACAAACAATTAAATGCAAAGTCAGTACTGGAGAAACCAGGGGTATGTACACCATGGGCCATACCAGGTATTACATCACCAGTGGCACTAACGAAACACAAAGGAAAACAAAACATCCCAAATGGTAATTCCTGCTTCATATTTGCAAATATTCGGGGTCTGAAATCAAATAAAAACGACAAAGTTAGTTGTGTCAATGGGCTCCTATTAGAAGCAAATGCTATGTTTGAGGCATTTACAGAAACACAAGGGATGTTTTGGACGGAGAGATAAAGATAGAAAACTGTTACATGTATAGATGTGATAGAATTAATAGGTCACAGGAAGGATACTGTAGGATTCTATGTAAAGGATACTTGTTGTACAGAAGTGATGAATTTTACGAATGATATAGTAGAAATTCTAGGCATTAAAGTTGAAAATAGGAATTTGGTAATTATCCTAGTATACAAACCACCATCAGCAACTGCTGAGGAATTCACAGATCAGTTAAATGAGATAGATAGCTATCTGGATAGGCTAGAAAATCCCACATCAAATATTTTACTCCTTGGAGATTTTATCTCCCTCATATAAAATGGAAGATGGCGCAACGTAATGTCATAGCAGAAATATCTCCGGGAAGCACCCTGGCTCAGCAGGCACATACCAGGAAACTAATGAGGCTTTGTGAAAAGTACTCGTTGAACCAACAGATAAATGATCCCACTAGAAATGAAAATACCCTGGATTTCATATTCACAAACAACGAGGAAGTAATCAGAGACATTACAGTTACAAAAACAATATACTCTGATCACAACATCATAGAAGTTCAAACGAGTATTAACTCAGGGTTAGGGAACTGCATCACTAATGTTAGAGACGGGATGTTCAGTAAGTTTAATTTTAACAACCATAGAATTGACTGGGAAAATTAACCTAGAGCTATCAGACATATCCTGGGAATCAAACATGAGCACCCTAAATCCCCACCAGTGCCTAGAGAAGCTGAATAAAGAAGCATATAGGGTATGTATGAAGATCAGATATAGAGAGCGTAGGAGATGGTACAGAAGAAGAAAACGGGTTACCGAATTGCTTAAAAACACAGATATGCTGCAACAGAGAAAAGATAGTCTTAGCCGAGAGATCGCTCAATTAGAGCAAAAGCTGAGGATGTCATACCTAACAGAAGAAGTACAAAGGGAACAAAGGACCATACGAGATATTGCAAGAAACCCAAAATATTCCTATTCCTATGCAAAATCCAAGTTAAGAACTACCTGTAGAATTAGACCACTACTGAGAGGAGATTCGTATACTGACGATGAACAGGAAATGAGTGAAATCCTAAAAGAACAGTATAAGTCGGTGTTCAGCAACCCACTAAATGACAGCAAGGTAGAAAATGCAGAAATATTTTTCACTGCAGCAGAAGGCTGCGCAGACCAACTAACTAACATTAGTACAAATCCCATGGATTTCGAAAAAAGAAATGGACAACATGCCCACTCACTCAGCACCTGGACCAGATTCATGGAATGCTCTATTTATAAAGAAGTGCAAAGTACCACTAGCACGAGCCCTCAGTATTCTTTGGAGAAAGAGCTTAGATCTAGGTGAAATACCGGAGGCCTTAAAGAGTGCAGACATAGCTCCTTTGCATAAGGGAGGTAGTAGAGCACTAGCTAAAAATTACAGACCAGTAGCCCTAACTTCTCACATAATAAAAATCTTCGAAAGAGTGATGAGACGGCAGATTACAAGTTTCATGGATCTGGACAACCCGAACCAGCATGGTTTTAGAGCAGGACGATCATGCCTGTCACAGCTGCTGAACCATTATGACAAAATTGCGTGATAAATGGTTTTGAAAACCGACAGGTTGAAGATTGAGACACTTATGTAACATATGGGAATCTTTATTAAGGAAACGTTTCACCACACAGTGGCTTCATCAGTCTAATACACCTGACTACAGTATATAAGGCACTTCTCCGGCCGCTGACCACATCGATTCCAGAGGCTGAGGGACTGATTACCTCAAACTACTCCTTACCCATTTCTACTTTGTATTGGACTGATGAAGCCACTGTATGGCGAAACGTTTCGTTAATAAAGATTCCCAAATGTTGCATAAGTGTCTCAATCTTCAACATGACAGAATTACGGGGGCATTGCAAGACGACCAAAACGCTGATGTGATTTACACAGATTTTGCAAAGGCGTTTGACAAATGCGATCATGGAGCGATAGCGCACAAAATGAGGGCCATGGGCATTGCGGGGAAGATAGGCAGATGGATAGTCGGGTTCCTAACACACAGAACACAAAAAATAGTAGTAAACAGAGCAAGATCCAGCATCAGCGAGGTCAAAAGCTCAGTGCCCCAAGGCACTGTCCTCGCACCTCTGCTGTTTCTCATCTTCATAGCAAACATAGATAAAAACACCCGTCACACTTTTATATCATCTTTTGCAGATGACACTAAAATAAGCATAAAGTCACTACGGTAGAGGACACTGAAAAATTACAGGAAGACATAAGCAGGGTTTTCCAGTGGGCAGTGGAGAACATGACGTTCAGTGGTGATAATTTCCCGCTGATTAGGTATGGAAAGAATGATAAACTCAAAAGGAACACTATATACAAAACTCAAGAGGGTCACCAAATAGAACGAAAGGAACACGTAAAAGACCTGGGAATAATTGTGTCCGCTGACCTTTCTTTTAAGGAACATAAGACAAAGATCACGACAGCCAGGGAGATGACAGGGTGGGTATTGAGAACTTTCAAAACAAGGGAAATAATGCCGATGGTGACACTATTCAAATCCCTAGTGTTCCCTCACTTAGAATATTGCTCAGTGCTGACGGCCCCGTTCAAAGCAGGAGAAATATCAGAGCTGTAACAAATACAGAGATCGTTTACGGCGCGCATTGAGCCAGTAAAGCACCTCAATTACTGGGAACGTCTTCAAGTCTTGAACATGTACTCATTGGAACGGAGGAGAGAGAGATACATGATAATATATAGCTGGAAAGTACTCGAGGGCCTTGTGTCAAATCTGCACACTGCCATAACAACATACTGGAGTGAGAGATATGAAAGTGTAAAATAAACCCAGTGAGGAGCAGGGATGCGGTGGGGACAATAATGGAACACTGTATCAACATCCGGGGTCCTACACTATTCAACATCTTACCGCAAGATATCAGAAACACAGTTGGAACAAGTGTGGAAGCCTTCAAGAGGAAACTGGACAAGTATCTTCACCAGGTGCCGGATCAACCAGGCTGTGGTGGATATGTGGGGCAGCAGGCCTCCAGCAGCAACAGCCTGGTTGACCAGGCAAGCACCAGACGAAAATAGTGAAACTCTCGAAACTCTTCAAAGGTATATCAAAGGTAAAGGCACATAAGGACTATAGCAACCTTTAGAGAGATCTCTCAGTCATTAGAGATAGACAAATATCGGTGGTATGAACAGCTAGAAAAGTGCAAGAACAGTTTTAATTAATATATAGCGGAATAAGAAACGGTGGAAAAAAAAATACAAGTTGAGGATCAAACTTTTATTGTTGCTTTGTGTGTAGCTTTGTTAATAACGATAAAATCGTAAATAGAGCGAAACTTTGTGGTAGTAAAAGGTTGTTCTGAAAGCTGTGTCTTCACTATAGCTCGCAGAACGTCATTCACATGCAGAGTGACAAGACACACCGAGTTAAACAACAGTATTATTGACATTTATAATGCTCACAGTGAATCACCTAGGCTGTACACGGCTGCTGTACTCATCTGTCACGAAATTAGTCTTGGGATGAATATGATGCCCAGCATGTTCCCGGGTGTGTACATCATAACTTGGGCATTGTATGGGAGGCTAGCAAACCTGTTATTATGTATTGTACCACCAGTGTAGACTACACAACTGGTCGTAGGGGTCCCTAAGCTGACAGCTTCACAGTCAGACATCACCACCTAAGAATAGGGTAACAATCAGGGGTGACGTCAGGAGTGCCACCAAGCGTGGGATGTCACTAGCATGCGGTGAGAAATACCATCAAAGAAGCTGGTGCCAAAGGGGAGAGGGTGCCAAGTTTTCAATGTAGGCTGACCCTATTGCTCTAGTGCCAACAATCGTCACCACCGCCACTTATGAGGCTCCTACGCTACTCTTCCACTCTATACGCCCTCTCTGTCTCTTCCTCATACCTCAGTCTCCCTTTCCATCTCTACCTCTCACCTCTCTCTCTCTCTCTCTCTCTCTCTCTCTCTCTCTCTCTCTCTCTCTCTCTCTCTCTCCTCCTCCTCCTCCTCCTCCTCCTCCTCCTCCTCCTCCTCCTCCTCCTCCTCGCTCCCTCTTCCTCGCTCCCTCCCTCCCTCCCTCCCTCCCTCCCTCCCTCCCTCCCTCCTCTTCCTCCCTCGCCTCCCTCCCTCTTTCTCCCTCTTACCCTCTTCCTCCCTCTCACCCTCTCTCTCTCTCTCCCCCTCTGTCTCTCTCTCCCCCTCCCTCTCTTCCCCTACCTCTCTCCCCCGCCATCTCTATCTCTCTTCCTTCTCTCTTTCTCCATCCTTGTTTCTATCCTCTCACTTTTCCCTCTCCTCTATCTCTCCTTCCCTCCTGTCTGCTTCCTTCTCATGGTTCCCTCACGTCAAGATGGTCTCTGTCTGGAAGGTAAACAAATTGACGGATTGACAGTAGCAAACATTGTGCCTATGTTTAATGAATAGAAATAACCCGTAAACGATAGGCCTAATTTAAAATGATAGGGAAGATCCGTGTAAACTTTACCGCCTGTCTCAGTGTTCAGCAGCATAAAGTGCAAAAAATATCAATAAAATCCTAATGAGATAATCTAATTAACATCGCATTATTATATAAGATTCTTAAAGTTTAGAGATCTGAGTGAGAGTTGAAGTATGTTCCAGACACAACATTACGAAGATGAAGCTGCAGTTGTGCTCTACAGGCCAAGATTGTGAATAACCGAGCACCTTCAAGACAGCAGACTGAAGAACGAAAAGTAACACTGGTTGAGAATTAGAAAACATTGAGCTCACATTCAGTGCATCAGAGTCCAGGAGAGACAAGGGGAAGTTAAAAGCTTTAAGTGAAATTGAGAGAGATTCAGAATACTAATCATATGCAAAATCCAGGTCAAAAACGTCATCTGGAATCGGGACTTTCATTACATTCGATGGGACATACACTGATGACAACAGAGAAATGGGTGTTCATCGAGTCACTAATCAGCCTAAAGACTGACGACCCAAATAAGTTCTTCATGAATGAGACAAAATACTGCAGACATCTCCCTGATATAACTCAAACCCCGCTTTGAAGAAGCCATTGACTGCAGGCTTATGCACTCTGCCCCAGAGACCCAAACTCGTGGAACTTCATTTTCGTTAAGAACTGCAAAAAACCTTCATGTGTCTTAAATATTGTATGGAGAAGCCTAGACACGAGTCATTCCAGTCATTAAAAAAAAATCCACGAAGGTAATAGTAAAGTAGTTGCAAAAACTATTGATCAGTGGCCCTAACATCACATATTATCTGATCTTTGAATGTGTTTTAAGAAGCGAGATTACCAATCCCATAGAATTGCAGCAGTTGCACAACCCAGGTCAACATGGGTTCAGAAGAGGTCGCTCCTGCCTCTCACAATTGCTGGACTATTACGACATAGTCTCGGATGCACTTGACTACAAAACAAAATGCTTATGTAGTACTCACTGACTTTACAAAAACCTTCGACAAGTGTGACTTTGAGGTAATTGCACATTATTATTTCTAACATAGACAGGAACATAAATAATGATGATACTATAATTTATATGAAAGTGTCATCTATAGAAGACACGGCGAGCTTCCAAGCTGATACAGAACAAAGTCTCCCAGTGGTCTACTGACAGTAATGTGATGTTCAATGAGGACAAATTTCAATTGCTACATCACGGAAGAATGGAGGAAATAAAAACAAGATCGGAGTACAAGACAAATTCATACTACTTAATATAAAGAAAGTCAGATGCGAGAGACCTGAGAGTGATAATGTCAGAAGATCTCACCTTCAAGGAGCACAGAAATGCTATTATCGTAACTGCAAGAAAAATGATAGGTTGGATAACTAGAACCTTCAAAACAAAAGATTGTAATAATGTTAGTGGAATTACCGACAATATGTAAAGTAAAAGGACACAAGTGCAACTAATGTGACATTGTTATTGTGGCAACGTTTCGCTCTCCAGGAGCTTAACGGCTTGACAAAGCTTCTGGAGAGCGAAACGTTGCCACAATAAAAATGTCACATTAGTTGCACTTGTGTCCTTTTACTTTACAAAACAAAAGATGGCAAGCCAGCGATATTCTTCACATAACCCGTTCTTTCTAGGATAGAATATTGTTAAAGTGAAAAATGTACAGAGAACCTTCATGGCTCTTATAAACTCAGTGAAGCACCTAAATTACTGGGAGTACTTAAGTCCCTAGAACTGTAATCCTTAGAACATAACCGAGAAAGATACATCATCTGGAAGATACTGGAGAAATTGGTCCTAAACCTACACCGAAATTACCAGGCTGCTTGGTCTGGGACCGGGCCGCAGGGGGTGGTGTCCTCAGGAAGCAACTGCAGGTAAACAAGGGGTAGGATGGGTGGGGGTAAGGGTTACAGTATATGGATCATAGCAGATGAGCCTAAGGCAAGTAGACTACAGAGAGAGACTTAGGGAACTTCATTTTACAACGATAGAACAAAAGAGGACAATCATGACGTACAGAGTCCTCAAGAGGGTCACATAGTGGATATGGACAAACTGTTTGGAGATTTTAAGAGCCAGATGACATAATTCCCAAGTAAAAAGGCAGATGAACCATAGGGACTTTTTAGAAAGTACCTGTTCAGTTTTAAAGTGGTAAGTGGAACGCGCTAGATGCAGAGGTAGAGGAGCAAACACTGTACACACAGCTTCAGCTTCAAGAGTAGGTATAACTGAGTCTTGAAGTCCAGGAATCGGTAAAACCACGAGCTATGAATCGACCTCTGCGCACACAATTGAGTACAGAAAGATAACTAGATAAGCGCGCACACACAAAACTAAGAGAATTCGGGTATGGTGCCGTGTTTGTGGTAGCTCACACGTCTCTCCTAATGTCAATAAACCGTTTGAATGACACTAGTCTTGCATACCTTGAGTTGGAGGTATGTTTGTGTATTCTTCTAACTGTGTTTGTGGAAGTTGAGCTCCAGCTCATGGGACCTTACCTTGTAACCATTACATCACCAGTTGAGTATTACAAAATCATTGTTTGTTTTTTTTATCCTATTTACCTCCAGTAATTCCTTCCCTTGTGCATTCACTGGTTATTATCTGCCCTTCAAGGCGGTACCTTCATGCTGCCCAAGGAGGTACCTTCATGCTGCCCAAGGAGGTACCTTCATTCTGCCCACGTAGTCTTCGCAAGTGGAGATACACTCTCCGTGTGTTGGATGATGACATATGATTACCTCCCATTCCTCAGGCGCTGTTTGACCCATACTTGTTTAGCACTTCCCTATAATGTAGCGACAGTGTCCCTTCTTGAATTTTATATCACTGTTGATGTAGTGTTGAGTGTATGTTGATAACAGTTGTTTCAGTGTTGAGTGTGTGCTGATAACAGTTGTTTCACTGTTGAGTGTGTGTTGATAACAGGTGTTTCAGTGTTGAGTGTGTGTGTTGATAACAGTTGTTTCAGTATTGAGTGTGTGTAGATAACAGGTGTTTCAGTGTTGAGTGTGTGTTGATAACAGGTGTTTCAGTGTTGAGTGTGTGTGTTGATAACAGGTGTTTTAGTATTGTGTGTAGATAACAGGTGTTTCAGTGTTGAGTGTGTGTGCTGATAACAGTTGTTTCAGTGTTGAGTGTGTGTGCTGATAACAGTTGTTTCAGTGTTGAGTGTGTGCTGATAACAGTTGTTTCAGTGTTGAGTGTGTGTGCTGATAACAGTTGTTTCAGTATTGAGTGTGTGCTGATAACAGGTGTTTCAGTGTTGAGTGTGTGTTGATAACAGGTGTTTCAGTGTTGAGTGTGTTGATAACAGGTGTTTCAGTATTGAGTGTGTGTAGATAACAGGTGTTTCAGTGTTGAGTGTGTGTGCTGATAACAGTTGTTTCAGTGTTGAGTGTGTGTGTTGATAACAGTTGTTTCAGTGTTGAGTGTGTGTGTTGATAACAGTTGTTTCAGTGTTGAGTGTGTGTTGATAACAGTTGTTTCAGTGTTGAGTGTGTGTTGATAACAGTTGTTTCAGTGTTGAGTGTGTGCTGATAACAGTTGTTTCAGTGTTGTGTGCTGATAACAGGTGTTTCAGTGTTGAGTGTGTGCTGATAACAGTTGTTTCAGTGTTGTGTGCTGATAACAGTTGTTTCAGTGTTGAGTGTGTGCTGATAACAGTTGTTTCAGTGTTGAGTGTGTGTGCTGATAACAAGTGTTTCAGTGTTGAGTGTGTGCTGATAACAGTTGTTTTGGTGTTGAGTGTGTGCTGATAACAGTTGTTTCAGTGTTGAGTGTGTGCTGATAACAGTTGTTTCAGTGTTGAGTGTGTGTGTTGATAACAGGTGTTTCAGTGTTGAGTGTGTGTGCTGATAACAGGTGTTTCAGTGTTGAGTGTGTGTGCTGATAACAGTTGTTTCAGTGTTGAGTGTGTGTGCTGATAACAGTTTTTTCAGTGTTGAGTGTGTGTGCTGATAACAGTTGTTTCAGTGTTGAGTGTGTGTGTGCTGATAACAGTTGTTTCAGTGTTGAGTGTGTGCTGATAACAAGAGTTTCAGTGTTGAGTGTGTGCTGATAACAGTTGTTTCAGTGTTGAGTGTGTGCTAATAACAGGTGTTTCAGTGTTGAGTGTGTGTGCTGATAACAGTTGTTTCAGTGTTGAGTGTGTGCTGATAACAGTTGTTTCAGTGTTGAGTGTGTGTGTTGATAACAGGTGTTTCAGTGTTGAGTGTGTGTGCTGATAACAGGTGTTTCAGTGTTGAGTGTGTGTGCTGATAACAGTTGTTTCAGTGTTGAGTGTGTGTGCTGATAACAGTTTTTTCAGTGTTGAGTGTGTGTGCTGATAACAGTTGTTTCAGTGTTGAGTGTGTGTGTGCTGATAACAGTTGTTTCAGTGTTGAGTGTGTGCTGATAACAAGAGTTTCAGTGTTGAGTGTGTGCTGATAACAGTTGTTTCAGTGTTGAGTGTGTGCTGATAACAGGTGTTTCAGTGTTGAGTGTGTGTGCTGATAACAGTTGTTTCAGTGTTGAGTGTGTGTGCTGATAACAGTTGTTTCAGTGTTGAGTGTGTGTGTTGATAACAGTTGTTTCAGTGTTGAGTGTGTGCTGATAACAGTTGTTTCAGTGTTGAGTGTGTGTGCTGATAACAGTTTCAGTGTTGAGTGTGTGTGTTGATAACAGTTGTTTCAGTGTTGAGTGTGTGTGTTGATAACAGTTGTTTCAGTGTTGAGTGTGTGCTGATAACAGGTGTTTCAGTGTTGAGTGTGTGTGCTGATAACAGTTGTTTCAGTGTTGAGTGTGTGTGCTGATAACAGTTGTTTCAGTGTTGAGTGTGTACTGATAACAGGTGTTTCAGTGTTGAGTGTGTGCTGATAACAGTTGTTTCAGTGTTGAGTGTGTGCGCTGATAACAGTTGTTTCAGTGTTGAGTGTGTGTGCTGATAACAGGTGTTTCAGTGTTGAGTGTGTGTGTTGATAACAGTTGTTTCAGTGTTGAGTGTGTGCTGATAACAGTTGTTTCAGTGTTGAGTGTGTGTGCTGATAACAGTTGTTTCAGTGTTGAGTGTGTGTTGATAACAGGTGTTTCAGTGTTGAGTGTGTGTGCTGATAACAGTGTTTCAGTGTTGAGTGTGTGGTGTGATAACAGTTGTTTCAGTGTTGAGTGTGTGTTGATAACAGTTGTTTCAGTGTTGAGTGTGTGCTGATAACAGTTGTTTCAGTGTTGAGTGTGTGTTGATAACAGGTGTTTCAGTGTTGAGTGTGTGTGCTGATAACAGGTGTTTCAGTGTTGAGTGTATGTGTTGATAACAGTTGTTTCAGTGTTGAGTGTGTGTGCTGATAACAGTTGTTTGTGTTGAGTGTGTGTTGATAACAGGTGTTTCAGTGTTGAGTGTGTGTGCTGATAACAGTTGTTTCAGTAGTATTGAGTGTGTGCTGATAACAGGTGTTTCAGTGTTGAGTGTGTGTGCTGATAACATGTGTTTCAGTGTTGAGTGTGTGTGTTGATAACAGTTGTTTCAGTGTTGAGTGTGTGTGCTGATAACAGTTGTTTCAGTGTTGAGTGTGTGTGCTGATAACAGTTTCAGTGTTGAGTGTGTGTGCTGATAACAGTTGTTTCAGTGTTGAGTGTGTGCTGATAACAGTTGTTTCAGTGTTGAGTGTGTGTGCTGATAAGAGTTGTTTGAGTGTTGAGTGTGTGTGCTGATAACAGTTGTTTCAGTGTTGAGTGTGTGTGCTGACAACAGTTGTTTCAGTGTTGAGTGTGTGTGCTGATAACAGCTGTTTCAGTGTTGAGTGTGTGTGCTGATAACAGGTGTTTCAGTGTTGAGTGTGTGTGCTGATAACAGGTGTTTCAGTGTTGAGTGTGTGTGTTGATAACAGTTGTTTCAGTGTTGAGTGTGTGTGTTGATAACAGTTGTTTCAGTGTTGAGTGTGTGTTGATAACAGTTGTTTCAGTGTTGAGTGTGTGTGTTGATAACAGTTGTTTCAGTGTTGAGTGTGTGCTGATAACAGTTGTTTCAGTGTTGAGTGTGTGCAGATAACAGGTGTTTCAGTGTTGAGTGTGTGTGCTGATAACAGTTGTTTCAGTGTTGATTGTGTGTGCTGATAACTGTTTCAGTGTTGAGTGTGTGTTGATAACAGTTGTTTCAGTGTTGAGTGTGTGCTGATAACAGTTGTTTCAGTGTTGAATGTGTGCTGATAACAGGTGTTTCAGTGTTGAGTGTGTGTGCTGATAACAGTTGTTTCAGTGTTGAGTGTGTGCTGATAACAGTTGTTTCAGTGTTGAGTGTGTGCTGATAACAGTTGTTTCAGTGTTGAGTGTGTGTGCTGATAACAGGTGTTTCAGTGTTGAGTGTGTGCTGATAACAGTTGTTTCAGTGTTGAGTGTGTGTGCTGATAACAGGTGTTTCAGTGTTGAGTGTGTGTGCTGATAACAGGTGTTTCAGTGTTGAGTGTGTGCTGATAACAGTTGTTTCAGTGTTGAGTGTGTGCTGATAACAGTTGTTTCAGTGTTGAGTGTGTGTGCTGATAACAGTTGTTTCAGTGTTGAGTGTGTTGATAACAGTTGTTTCAGTGTTGAGTGTGTGTTGATAACAGTTGTTTCAGTGTTGAGTGTGTGCTGATAACAGTTGTTTCAGTGTTGAGTGTGTGCTGATAACAGTTGTTTCAGTGTTGAGTGTGTGTGCTGATAACAGTTGTTTCAGTGTTGAGTGTGTGCTGATAACAGTTGTTTCAGTGTTGAGTGTGTGCTGATAACAGTTGTTTCAGTGTTGAGTGTGTGCTGATAACAGTTGTTTCAGTGTTGAGTGTGTGCTGGTAACAGTTGTTTCAGTGTTGAGTGTGTGTTGATAACATGGGTTTCAGTGTTGAGTGTGTGCTGATAACAGTTGTTTCAGTGTTGAGTGTGTGCTGATAACAGTTGTTTCAGTGTTGAGTGTGTGCTGATAACAGGTGTTTCAGTGCTAATTAGTCTGCTTCAACATTTGTTAAGTTTGCTGAACTTTGTCAGGTGTTCGGAGAGATGGGTTGCAAGCTGACCTCGTAACCTCTCCTGGGGCACCCTCAAGGCAGGTTAATTCATGCTGCTGAGGGGATTTTGATCCAAGGAATTGGACGTGTCCTCCCCATTTTTAGATTTAACCTATGTGCCTCCCATTTTCCCCTGGTGTTATATGACTCGTACAGGTTTAGTTTTCCTCCTGTACCCATGAATGTAATATTCTTCCTCGGTCTTCTACTGAACACATCTTAGGTCGCTTCACTCTACCTTATGCTACGTCAAGTTAGGTTAACTTATGTAATGTAAGGTCAGGTTAGCTTTAACTATATTCACCTACATTAACCCTAATTAAGCATATCTAATCGAACATCAGAATGCAAAATTGCCTCTCCTTGTTTACCACTGTTATAGCTATGCAGGCTTGTGGGCCGCTAGCAGCAACAACCTGACTGACCAGGCAGTCAGCAATGCAGTCTGGCCTTAGATCGGGCTGCACAGATAGACCCTGGAGACCAGTATCAGGTATGTGACTGGTGGTGGGGGGTCGTGGAGGAGGGGGGTTGGTGCGTGTGTCCAGCCTTGCTTGTGTGTTTTTTTGTGTGTAGTGTGAGTCATGGTAGGGGATACCAGGTGCAGTGTGTACCCTGGTGGCCCATGTTCGAGCCCCAGCCGCAGCCCCAGTCCCTGACCCAGCCTCAGTCCCTGACCCAGCCCCGGTCTCAGCCCTAGCGCCAACCATGATGACCACACCACACAGGTTGTGTGTGTGTGTGTGTGTGTGTGTGTGTGTGTGTGTGTGTGTGTGTGTGTGTGTACTAACCTAGTTGTGGTTGCACGGGTCGAGTCACAGCTCGTATTGACGGCGTCGCACATCACACCAGAGGCATCTGCCCCCCTTCCCTTCCTCCTTCCCTAGGAGTTGCCGTGGTCACCTCATGTATAATAATAATAATAATAATAATAATAATTATTATTATTATTATTATTATTATTTCTGCAAGTACATGTACAAGATATACAGGTCTAGCTGACTATTATATAGAAAGCCCCTTGTTATGCAGAGCATTTCGAGAAAATTAGGTCACTTTTGTCCCAGGATGCGACCCACACCAGTCGACTAACACCCCAGGTACCCATTTTAGTGATGGGTGAACATTGGACAGCAGGTGTCTTAAGGAAACGCGTCCTGATGTTTCCCAGCCGTACCGAACCAGTGTGTGAGCTGAGTGCGCTAGCGATCACTGAACACTGCAAACCTCCCCTGGGGAGGCAGTAAAGCAACAGCAAAGAATTACAGACCAATAGCACTAACATCCCATATCATAAAAATCTTTGAAAGGGTCCTAAGAAGCAAGATCACCACCCATCTAGAAACCCATCAGTTACACAACCCAGGGCAACATGGGTTTAGAACAGGTCGCTCCTGTCTGTCTCAACTATTGGATCACTACGACAAGGTCCTAAATGCACTAGAAGACAAAAAGAATGCAGATGTAATATATACAGACTTTGCAAAAGCCTTCGACAAGTGTGACCATGGCGTAATAGCTCACAAAATGCGTGCTAAAGGAATAACAGGAAAAGTCGGTCGATGGATCTATAATTTCCTCACTAACAGAACACAGAGAGTAGTCGTCAACAGAGTAAAGTCCGAGGCAGCTACGGTGAAAAGCTCTGTTCCACAAGGCACAGTACTCGCTCCCATCTTGTTCCTCATCCTTATATCCGACATAGACAAGGATGTCAGCCACAGCAAACCGTGTCTTCCTTTGCAGATGACACCCGAATCTGCATGACAGTGTCTTCCATTGTAGACACTGCAAGGCTCCAGGCGGACATCAACCAAATCTTTCAGTGGGCTGCAGAAAACAATATGAAGTTCGACGATGAGAAATTTCAATTACTCAGATATGGTAAACACGAGGAAATTAAATCTTCATCAGAGTACAAAACAAATTCTGGCCACAAAATAGAGCGAAACACCAACGTCAAAGACTTGGGATTGATCATGTCGGAGGATCTCACCTTCAAGGACCATAACATTGTAACAATTGCATCTGCTAGAAAAATGACAGGATGGATAATGAGAACCTTCAAAACTAGGGAGGCCAAGCCCATGATGACACTCTTCAGGTCACTTGTTCTATCTAGGCTGGAATATTGCTGCACACTAACAGCACCTTTCAAGGCAGGTGAAATTGCTGACCTAGAAAATGTACAGAGAACCTTCATGGCGCGCATAACGGAGATAAAACACCTCAATTACTGGGAGCGCTTGAGGTTCCTAAACCTGTATTCCCTGGAACGCAGGCGGGAGAGATACATGATTATATACACCTGGAAAATGCTAGAGGGACTAGTACCGAACTTGCACCCAAAAATCACTCACTACGAAAGCAAAAGACTTGGCAGACGATGCAACATCCCCCCAATGAAAAGCAGGGGTGTCACTAGCACGTTAAGAGACCATACAATAAGTGTCAGGGGCCCGAGACTGTTCAACTGCCTCCCAGCATACATAAGGGGGATTACCAACAGACCCCTGGCAGTCTTCAAGCTGGCACTGGACAAGCACCTAAAGTCGGTTCCTGACCAGCCGGGCTGTGGCTCGTACGTTGGTTTGCGTGCAGCCAGCAGCAACAGCCTGGTTGATCAGGCTCTGATCCACCAGGAGGCCTGGTCACAGACCGGGCGTTGACCCCCGGAATTCTCTCCAGGTAAACTCCAGGCACCTCCCTCATTAGAGCATTTGCAGATTATTATTATTATTATAATCAAGGGGGAAGCGCTAAACCCGGAGGATTATACAGCGCCTGGGGGGGGGGGGATGTGGAAGGCATTCAGGCTTAATTTGGGGAACTGGAGCACAGATCCAATTCCCTAAATCAAGAGCCCCTCACCAACATCAAGGAACCTTCCTTGAGGGGAGAGCATTTGCAGAACACTTCAAATCTCCCCTAGGGAGTTGCTATGATCACTTCCTGTAGCAAAACATTCGCTGAATACCTTAAATGACTCGAGCAAAAATATTCCGTAAATATATACGTACATATTTTACTAATAAAATATGTATTTGTGTTAAATGCTGGAAGCTGGCTTCCCCTTGCTGGGACTTAAACCCCCGACTGGAGCCTCATTTGTGACCACCCGCCCACAACACGGGCCACACGTATGAGCTGGTCACCTTACCCTTAGTGGGTTTAGCGCTTTTTTTATAATAATTATAATTTTAGGTATAGTCACCTTACACGTATTACCTCTATTCACCTACAGTAGCATTAAATAGATAACTGGTTGTTAATCAACTATTGTGGGTCATATTTTGGGGAAGACGACCTCAACTGAGATCAGCCACACTGCAGGTGCCTGGAGTTGTGATTCACCCGTTTCAAAACTGTTTCTTCCTTGTCACAATTGTACAAAGAGTTATGCAAAGCGTAATTGTGGATCAACAAGGATGTTATCTTATGTTGCCCATCTTTTGCATGGCTAAACAAAACTTACATGTACTGTACTTGCCTGGCCACATCTTAAGTTCCCAGGACCAGCAGTAGTAATTTCTCTCTCTCTCTCTCTCTCTCTCTCTCTCTCTCTCTCTCTCTCTCTCTCTCTCTCTCTCTCTCTCTCTCTCTCTCTCTCTCTCTCTCTCTTGCTCTCTTTTTTTTTACACAGGGTTTGACAAGGTTAAGGATCCCTAGCTTTATTGGCAAGCTAAGAGCTGTTACCTACATCAGCTCATTTGAAAGCATTTTTATTGTTATGAGACATACAAGTAGGGAACAGGATGAAGTTGGAGCCATCTGTGGGCCAGCATTTTCATTTGATCAACTGACGTTATCTCGTTGACATCATTATGCTGTACGAATGTGTTCCATACTCGAGTCATCCTGGGTATATATGATCTCAGATGGAGTGATGTTCTGGAGAAGGGTACAGCCAGAGTGAAGTTGCTGATCTCTGCCCGTCATGTGGCATAAAAGCTTGTTTCACGCTGTCCTCGAAGTGGATCCAAGTGTGGTATTTTGACAATATTGGCCT
>NC_069461.1:28905723-28950325 GCF_026875155.1 Cherax quadricarinatus
TTATTCCAGCAGAGCTGGAACAACTATTGGGAATTACCTCTGAATCTCAAATACAGTGGACCCCCGGATTTTGTCTAGCGCAGAAATTGTACAATTCGTATTTCAATCACTTTTTTCGGCAAAATTTTACACGGGTTTTGTACATCCGCTTGGAAATTGTCCGTACCAGACACGTCCGCCTGGGCCGCTCATACGTTTGTGACTCACTTTTGGGCACATTAACTGTCCTATTTTATGTTAATATAGACATTTTCATTAATCCATCTATGATATTTTCTTCAAAACTATATAAGAAACATGTTATATAGCACATAAACATGCCTTTGTTACTCGCTCACTAAGTGTTCGTCTTGGGCACATTAAATGTCTTATTTTATGTTAATATAGACATTTTCAGTACTCCATCTATGATATATTTTTTCAAAATTATATAAGAAACACGTTACATAGCATATAAACATGCAATGTTTTTTAATGCCTAGTTCTTTTACTAACTTAATATAAGTTAGTGTAAACTTGACAACCCTACTCCTGTTGTGGAATCTATTGTGGCTTTGGGGAACAGATTAATTGGATTTACATTATTTCTTATGGGAAGTATTACTTCGGTTTTCATCCATTTCGGATTTCAACCGACCTTCTGGAACGGATTAAGGACGAAAACCGGGGTCCACTGTAGTTGATGAACTTTTAATGGAATACTTGGAGATATCCATATTGCTCTAATGAAGTGTCATTTCATGCTTACAGATTTCAGTACTATGAAATCCACCCTGATGTATCCAATTTTGCAACGAATATCCTCATCAGTCTTGTTAATAGTAAGTAAACACCAGGGCGAGATGTTTGGCAAGACTTTCAATTTACCCATCAGCGGTCTTCCCACTTCCTAGTAACCCCTCACCCTCCCTTCCCTCCCCATGCACCCCACCCATCCCACCTGTGGTAAGCAACACCCTGTGTAGGCACTCCTATGGGTCAGTGGGAAGTGTTTAGGGGGGGGGGGGTGGAACACCTGAGATCATAGTACCAGGGGCAGTGTGAACACCTGAGATCATAGTACCAGGGGCAGTGTGAACACCTGAGATCATAGTACCAAGGGCAGTGTGAACACATGAGATCGTTAATACAGTCCTCAGTGTCTGTCAACCACACAATGCAAGGAAATTTATTATCTGAGATCCACCGAAAAACAGATAGGAAGATATATGGATGTGATCACTATTTTGTACTTATTTACCCATTTGTAGCTATGGGAGCAGAGCTAAGCTTATGGTGTCCTATCTAAAGCAATTATTTCAGGTATTTTTATATATTTCATATGGTAATAAAATCATAAAATAATAAAAATCTTATTTATTTATTCTTTCTTGTCCTTTAATGACCTTTTCTTCTATCTTTCAGGTTTTTAACCTTTCATTATAACTCAGATATTTTAGATCTGGGAGCTATTTTGTAGCTTTCTCTCTCATCCATTTTTTTTTTAAGTGGTGACACTACACAACAGCTGCATATTCCAACAACTCAGGCTGTTGGCATCTGCAGGCCGACCTGTCCACACTGTGAGATTGACCATCGGGGTCCTAACAGTCCCTAGATCACATATGATTACAATATGTATGATAAAAAAACATTATGGCAAGTTAAAACCTTTTTTGAGGCATTGTTTTGTTTAAGAGACCAAACTTTTTTTCAGGTCTATAGAGAGTAGATGAATAAGCCATGTTAGCATAAAACAAAGGCCTTGTTGATGTTATTGGTGCAGCAAGTATAGCTGTGTTTATTTACCAGGTACACATGTGGACAAATCCCTTGTCAGTTTGCCCATGTATATGTTATTACAGCTATTACAAGGGATGGTAAAGATGACAGCATTCTCCTTGGAATGGTATTAACCCTCTTGGATTTAGGATCTTTGATTGTGGTGCAGGTAATGGTGGTGGTGATGTAACTGCCTAACCAAGTGATAAGGCTTTCCTGTCCAGAAAAAAAAAATAAAGTGAAAGAGAAGGTAGTAAGTTCTACAACCATTGGATTTTTTTTAACTTGTATCATAAACATATTAATGATGAAGGGATATAGCAAACAGTTCTGCTCCCATAGTTACAAATTATAGGTAATTACACCCTGGTTGATTTGACAGCTTCTACAGGAACTGGTTCTGTTTCCTCATTAAAACTTAAACCATTATTTTTAGTTATCTAATAATTAGTTATACGTATATAGAAAGACAACTGCCACTTCACAGTGTCTTGTCAGCTAGCAGTGATTAATTTGTAGTGCTGTTTTTTATTTAAGTAAGAACAGTTTATGCAAATCATTTACAAAATTATTCAGATCATCATGTAAATTAATCGTCAAACCAAGCTGACTAGTAAAAATGATTAAATATTACACATTGTTCCTTTCAGAGTGTGGGACTAAGGTGGTGGTCGGGGGCACAGAGACGGTGTACTGGGCAGTGCAGCTGGACGCCGACCTGCTCGACACCATTGCTGCCATCTATCCACACTGGTTTAAGGTATACTGTCATAGACTCCTATCATAAGGTCATTTATATAAAATGTGGTGTATAGTGTCAAACATAACTCCAGTTTTCTTATTTATACAATTATTACAATAATGCAGTAGTCTGCATAACAATAAGTCTTCTATTTTTTGTGTGAATAAAAATTCAAAATGGAAAGCAAGCATAATATAAAAGGGGCCTGGAGACGTGACTAATGAACAGAGAAAAATGTTATTTTAGTGCAGGAATGTCTTCATTGTTTATTCTGGACCCTATTTTCAAATTGGCATCTCTTGAAATTTTTGTGAAATTGGTCAAATTACTGATTTCTGACCACTTTATTGGGTAGTTAAAATAGGTAAATGGGTGGTTTCTTGTGCTCAATCGGCAGAATAGAAGAAATACTAGCAAAATAGCTATGAATTTGGTAGACTGGAACAATGGAATGGGCCAAAAAAACAGCGTAAAGTGGGTGAAATCGCCAATGTGTAAATATCGCCAATGGGCTCAAGTGTATTCTAACGTAATCACTCTGTAATCCGTCACCCTATAGGTCCTGATGATGCCGAATTAGTGATGGTAAACTTGTAGTAGGTTAGTAGACAGCAACCACCAAGGGAGATACTGCCGTCCTGCCAAGTGAGTGTGAGACGAAAACCTGTAATTGTTTTACATATGGTAGAATTGCCGGTGTCTTTTTTTCTGTCTATAAACATGCAGGATACCAGGTATATCTTGCTACTTCTACTCACACTTAAGTTACACTATACATGCATGTACACGCATATACAGTCTCTCCTCACTTAACCCGTAAACGGTCCATGCAGATCTACGTTCACATGTGTAGTGCTATAAAAGTAGATCTATGTTTTTTTTTACATATTTTCAAATATAACAAAAAAAAAAAGATCAAAGTTTTTTTACACATTTTCAAATGTAAAAAACCAAAAAGATCTACTTTTTTTACATACTTTCAAATGTTGAAAAAACGTATATATACGTTTGGACCGTTTACGGGTTAATGACGAAGTTCCGTCCCTAAGACCACGTCGTTAAATGAATTCATCGCTAAATGAGGAGCATACTATAATGATAGTGGGTTTGTGTCATCCATCTTTGATATTGTTTTAATGTCACCTTTGCACCATTTATAACATTTCTGGTATATTTTTAAATGTTTATACAGTAGTGTACTATATATTGAAATAAACAGAATACAGGAAATCAGCTCTAATATACATTATTTAGGCATAAACACTGGTCAGAGCGCCCATTGTAAGTCCGAGGCATCGGTAAACGAGTACATTGCTAAGTGAGGAGAGGCTGTATATACATACACCTCTAAGTTTTCTTCTATTTTCTTAAAAGTTCTTGTTGTTGTTTATTTCCTCTTATCTCCATGGAGAAGTGGAACAGAATTCTTCCTCCATAACCCATGCATGTCGTAAGAGGCAACTAAAATGTCAGGAACAAGGAGCTAGTAACCCCTTCTCTTGTATACGTTGCTAAATTTAAAAAGAGAAACTTTCGTTGTTCTTTTTAGGTCACCCTGCCTTGGTGGGATACAGCCAGTTTCTTGGAAAAAAAAAAGATGCTATCTAAAGTGAAATTAGAATAAATATCAGTAGATGCAGCAAATTTTAATTACAGTGCTGTACTGTAAGGTATTTTCTTAATTAATGACAATTTATAAATTAAAAGGTTCAAAGTAGCTACTATTACCTATCGAAAAATTGGTATCATTTGTTCAAGCACAACTGCTTGCTATATATATTAAAAAATACATAAAATTTCTTTGTATTATAAAAGTAGGAAAGAAGCCATTACAGTGAGCCATAATAAAAACTGAAGGGAAGTATTTAATCTTTGAATTCACTACTGTAGCCACAGTAGTGAATTCATAATTACCATATTTTTCCATAATTTAGCAGGGCCGGAATTTGGGGGGGGGGGATCCTTGACACCAGAATGTCTTCTCTGTCGTAAAAGACGGTATTTCCACTGAATGGATTCGGTGGATGAAATATTTAGGGAAAAACAATAGAGGAAGTACTGTTTTCTCTAGCATCAGTTCTGTTTTAGGCAGTATTAGAAAACCATTCTATTGATTTCCTTGTTTTTGCCTATTTTTTTTTTTTATGATTTAACTATATACAGTACAGTTTGAATTTTTTTAACATCCTTTGGATAATTTATTAATAAATGAGACCAAGTAACCCTGGCATGCTGGGAACTACTGAGAACACAACTAAGTACTTTCAGTGTACTCTGGAGCAAAGAAGAGAGTGCTACAGTACCTGATAATATATGCATGGAAGATATGCAAGGTTTAGTCCAAAATTTCAGCACTTTAACGCCCTCTGTGCATAATAAGGATTAAAGTCAAACCCCTGGTTGTTTTCAAGAGGGAACTTGACAAATTCCTCAAATCACTTCCTGATAATCTGGACTGTGGTGCATGCATCAGACTATGGGCAGTGGGTACCAACACCTTGATTGATTAGGCTAACAGTGAGGAAGCCTGGCCTGGTACTGGGCCGTGGGGGGTGGCGACTACGGGTAACTATGATAATAGTATACTGGAGTGAGAAATGTGAAAGGAATTGTAAAATAGACCCAGTGAAGAGTAGGGGCACCATGGGTACAATAAGAAAATACTGTGTCAGCATCTGTAGTCCAAGGCTAATTAACCTGCTATGAACAGATAACAGAAATATTGTCAGAACAAGTATAAAAGTTTTCAAAAGGAACCTGGATTCCTACCTCTGCTCAGTGCCAGATCAACCAGGTTGTGATGCTCTGTAGGCCAGTGGGCTGCCAACAGAAAGCTGCAGGGGAAGAAAAATTAAAAAGAAAAAGGTTACAGGTATATCACAGATATTGAAAGCTGAAGTTGAAAATATTATGACAAATAACTAAGACATTTGTGAAACTGTTACTTATATAACTGTGGAAGATATTAGACACTAGACTGGCCATGATAAAGACAGTCCTGTACATAGAATACTTACTGGTACAGTACAGGCATTGCTGATGTAGATACACATGCTGAAGGTGAAGACAGTGATGACTTAAGTGACAAGATTGAAGATGAACCAGTTGATTACATTCCCTCTGGTATGACAGTGGAACTGTGTATTTCTTGTTTGAATATAACATTATAGTTTCTGGGGTTAGTCATATACTGTACTATAATACCATTACCAAACAATAAATGAACTTGATTAGGGCATGGTATTCACTGGTAAAACCTAGTCATAACAGTGTGGCACAGCCCATATTTTTATTAGCATTCAAAAAATATTTCCTGGGCCTAAACCTGATGCAGCATCAGTAAAGGACCTTTGATTGATACAGAATATATTGCTGATTCAGATGAAGACCTGAATAGTGTAAGGTACTTGTTATATTACTGTCATTCAAGATTCTGCTACAGTACCAACTCTTTACCTGTTGTCAATTCTTGTGGGTTATTACCCCATTGACCCAGTCATGACCATACCTACTGGTTGATTCCCTGATCAGTCAGGTTGCTGATGCTAGCAGCACACAGTCCAACATAGGCACCACAGCCTAACTGATCAGGAACTAACTTAAGGAACTTGTTAAGTTCCCTCTTAGAGGCATCTGATGGTTTGTTGGTACAATAATTCCTTTCACACTAAAAGAGGTGTTGAGATGTCTTGGTCTCTTGGATACTGTACACTTACTGAGTTATCTCATAGGAGTGTGGTATGAGCTGAAATAAGGAATACATTTCTTTTTAGTTATGTTTCACCTTGTGCCTAATTAGAAGTTATATTAGGTATAAAAATATTCATTAATTTTAAACGGCTGTCCAGATTTGTTGTTTTGATCTTTTTAAAATTTTCTTACATGCAGCCAATGTCTATATACCACAGAGTGATGAAGTTCAAATTGGTAAGAACAATAGTCTTTTGTGTGTATTCTTTACATAAGTGACAGTATGTGCAGTGTCAATGTAGATTCGAACCTACGAACTCTGACAAGGAAGTTGTGAGTGTCTGGACCCAGCTATGACATCCTGATGCTATAGCTGAGGCCAGATACTCACAGCTCCCATGGACCTCATAGGTTCGAACCTATAGCATTACACAATACAGGTACAACACTGATTTTCCAGCACCCTTGGTTCCTAGTCTTGCCAGAATATCAATTTTGCCAGATCAACAGAGGTCACATAATAATAATTCAGCAATACACCTCTGATCTACCACGGTCTGCTGGAAACTTAAATTTAATATTAGTATAACTGAAACTGGTTTATTAATTACTATACTTACAGGCTTAAGCTTGCCCGAAATGCTCTGTTTAACAAAGGGGATTCTCACGTGGGAGATGTAATGCCATCCAGTTTTGTACAAACGAGGTACCATGTGGAAATAAACTGATTGATTGATACAAAGAATGTTGCAATACCACCACTGGAACTGTAGAGGTAATCACAAAGGTCTGAAAGTTACAGGTTGTCAGGATTACTGTCTCTTTCATAGTTGACAGTTTCATCATGAATTTGTGATGTTATAGTGAGAACATCTGGGGCACTTGAAGTTACAGGGTTTTCAGATAATAAAGGCCTACTTCTGTGACATTCTTCTTGGCAGTCTTTTTAAATATTTCATCCTGGAGTTTACCAGGAGAGAGTTCCGGGGGTCAACGCCCCCGCGGCCCGGTCTGTGACCAGGCCTCCAAATGAAGTTATTTTGTGTGCTTTGATGTTTCTCTGTGTAATTTTTCATGCATCAAATAAAAAATTCAGTAGCTCTTGTTCTTTCACAAATGAACTTTGTTCTACCCCCTAGGATTAATTCACCTGACAACTTGTCAGTAGCCATAGCTATAAACAAGTTACTTATATAGTTATTAACCCAAGCCATAGGACCAATTGTTAGCAAAATATGCTAAGAATTGCATAAAATCAAGGGATCACCACTAACAACTGCAGTGTAAACAATATAAATAAGCATGTGTTACATATGCCATCTGTGGCCACCCAGTAAACAGGTTTGGCAAAAAACTAGTCTCATAATTTTGCCTAGACTTAGATAGGTGCAGGATCATCTGTTACCGGAAAATCTGTGTTGTGCTACAGGTACAAGTAGGTTTGCCAGAATGGGTCCTGGCCCGGGTCTTCTCCACGTGGCGACACGACGTAGTGTTGTACTGTACCTGTATTACTGTAATCCAGTGACTGCATGTGTTGTATATATGTATGCATATTATTGTATAAAGCATTCCTTTGCACTAGTGATTGTGTGTACAATATTCCTGTGCAACAGTAACTGTGTAAAATATTCCATTACATGAGTGAATGTGTATGTACACTATTCCTGTCATGGTTATTTTGGTATCATCTGCAAACAATATGAAGCTGTGGCTAGTATTTTTATCCATATCTGCTATGAGCATAAGAAACAGTAAAGGCATCCAGACAGTACTTTGTGGTACTAAACCTTTTACTCTACTTATCCTTTCTAAATTTACTAGTACTCTGTGTGTTCTGTTTGTTTGAAAATTGAATATCCATTTGTTTTTCACATTATACCTATGCACCTCATTTTGTGTGCTAGTATTCCATGATAACATTTGTCGTCTGCTTTTGCAAAATCCATGTAAACCACATCTGCATTATGGTTTTTTTTTTCCAGTACCTCTTTAATTTTATCTTGATGGTTTAGTAGTTGGCTTCGGATGTGCAGATGATGCTTTTCATAAAGTTTGTAATTTGACATCTTATCACCTCTTCCAAGACTTTTATAGTGTGTGATGTTAGGGCTACTGGTCTAGGTTTTGCCAGCACTCTAATGCTATATTTGTCAGGATGAAATATGTCTGCACTTTTTTTTTAAGAGCTCTGGAATTTCATCTAAACCTAAGCTGTTTCTTTTGTTAACCCCTTTTGGGGCCTTTTGTGTACCCTTATGCTCTTGCACTTCCATCCACAGCATGGATATGGGTTTCACTATAAACTAGCTGTTTTGGTGGCAAAATTTTTCTCCATGGGATACTGAATGCTCGTTCTAGTGGTATTTTGCACTATGTATTTTTGCTGTGAGCAATATTTCTTCCCTGAACATTGAGAGACAGGGCTCAGTATGGCATAAACTCTCCATAACACTCTAAACCCCTAAAGATGATTATTTTTCTTGCTTTTTTTGACAGTTTTTCATATTACTGCTTCTCAATTTATTGTATATTCACCACAATTTTAATTTGTCATATAAATAAATTTACAATATATAATACAGTGGACCCCCGGTTAACGAACTTTTTTCATTCCAGTAGTATGTTCAGGTGCCAGTACTGACCGAATTTGTTCCCATAAGGAATATTGTGAAGTAGATTAGTCCATTTCAGACACCCAAACATACACGTACAAACGCACTTACATAAATACACTTACATAATTGGTCGCATTTGGAGGTGATCGTTAAGCGGGGGTCCACTGTATAACATTTTTTTTTTTTTTTCAACAAGTCGGCCGTCCTTGGTATATTCTCTCCACAAAGGAGGCAGTAAAGCAATAGCAAAGAACTACAGACCGATAGCACTAACATCCCATATCATAAAAATCTTTGAAAGGGTCCTAAGAAGCAAGATCACCACCCATCTAGAAACCCATCAATTACACAACCCAGGGCAACATGGGTTTAGAACAGGTCGCTCCTGTCTGTCTCAACTATTGGATCACTACGATAAGGTCCTAGATGCACTAGAAGACAAAAAGAATGCAGATGTAATATATACAGACTTTGCAAAAGCCTTCAACAAGTGTGACCATGGCATAATAGCGCACAAAATGCGTGCTAAAGGAATAACAGGAAAAGTCGGTCGATGGATCTATAATTTCCTCACTAACAGAACACAGAGAGTAGTAGTCAACAGAGTAAAGTTCGAGGCAGCTACGGTGAAAAGCTCTGTTCCACAAGGCACAGTACTCGCTCCCATCTTGTTCCTCATCCTCATATCTGACATAGACAAGGATGTCAGCCACAGCACCGTGTCTTCCTTTGCAGATGACACCCGAATCTGCATGACAGTGTCTTCCATTGCAGACACTGCAAGGCTCCAGGCAGACATCAACCAAATCTTTCAGTGGGCTGCAGAAAACAATATGAAGCTCAACAATGAGAAATTTCAATTACTCAGATATGGTAAACACGAGGAAATTAAATCTTCATCAGAGTACAAAACAAATTCTGGCCACAAAATAGAGTGAAACACCAACGTCAAAGACCTGGGAGTGATCATGTCGGAGGATCTCACCTTCAAGGACCATAACATTGTATCAATCGCATCTGCTAGAAAAATGACAGGATGGATAATGAGAACCTTCAAAACTAGGGATACCAAGCCCATGATGACACTCTTCAGGTCACTTGTTCTATCTAGGCTGGAATATTGCTGCACACTAACAGCACCTTTCAAGGCAGGTGAAATTGCTGACCTAGAAAATGTACAGAGAACCTTCACGGCGCGCATAACGGAGATAAAACACCTAAATTACTGGGAGCACTTGAGGTTCCTGAACCTGTATTCCCTGGAATGCAAGCGGGAGAGATACATGATTATATACACCTGGAAAATCCTAGAGGGACTAGTACCGAACTTGCACCCGAAAATCACTCACTACGAAAGCAAAAGACTTGGCAGACGATGCAACATCCCCCCAATGAAAAGCAGGGGTGTCACTAGCACGTTAAGAGACCATATACAATAAGTGTCAGGGGCCCAAGACTGTTCAACTGCCTCCCAGCATACATAAGGGGGATTACCAACAGACCCCTGGCAGTCTTCAAGCTGGCACTGGACAAGCACCTAAAGTCGGTTCCTGACCAGCCGGGCTGTGGCTCGTACATTGGTTTGCGTGCAGCCAGCAGTAACAGCCTGGTTGATCAGGCTCTGATCCACCAGGAGGCCTGGTCACAGACCGGGCCGCGGGGGCATTGACCCTCGGAACTCTCTCCAGGTAAACTCCAGGTATAACCTAAGACTCCCTGTTTTATAATAATTTATATGTACATAAATTATTACCCTGTTTCCTCACATTTTACCTGATGGTGAAGAGGGTATGAAAACAGTATGTAAGTTGACTGCTGTTGCCAGAAGCAGATGATTTTTTTGCATATTTATGTATATAAACATTATCTGGTCATATGAGCGAAAGCAATCATTAATTAAAGGGGGAAGACAGTCAATGGCTCAGAATCTGGTCGTTGTACGAGAGGCGATCATCAAGCGGGAATCCTAGGCTTTATTATGGACATTAAGCAGGAGTCCTAGGTTTTATTATGGACATTAAGTGGGAGTCCTAGGTTTTATTATGGACATTAAGTGGGAGTCCTAGGTTTTATTATGGACATTAACCCCTTCGGTGTCAATCCCATAATTATGTGGCTGAAGACAGTGTCAGTCCCATAACACATTGCCAAAATTATAGCGGCTTCAAATCTTGCGGGAGAACCTGGTAGGCCTACATATGAGAGAATGGGTCTACATAGTCAGTGTGTGGAGTATAAAAAAAATCCTGCAGCATGCAGTGCATGAGAAAAAAACTGTAACTGTGTTTCTGGTTTAAAACAACGAATTTGTAGTGTGTTTTCATATGGTATTTATGGTTGTACAGTGGTCCCTCAATTATCGTCCATAATCCGTTCCTGGAAGTGGGACTGTTATCGAAATAGACGATTTACGAATCAATTTTCCCCATAATAATGTAAATTCAATTAATCCATTCCTGACACCCAGAAGTATTAAAACAAAAAAACTTTTTACATGAAATATAGATGTAGTACATAAACAATACAGTGGCACATGATGAATTAAACATTAACAGAATAACACTTACCTTTATTGGTGATTCTTCTTTGTGTATGGAAGACTGGAGGAGACGGATTGGTTGATTTACTGTTTGGAAGGGAATCCCCTTCCATCAACACCTCGGGTACTAATTGCTTTTCTGGGGTAACTTCTCTTCTCTGTTTCTTAATGCCACTAGGACCACCTTGAGAGTCAATGGAGTCCTGTTTCGCAAAAAAAAAAACTGTCCAGAGAGCTCTGAACATTGTTTTTCTTGAACACTCTGGGATTTTCAGAATGGTACACTAGTAACAGCTTCACTTTGAAATCCCCACTAGCATTAGCACAGAACATTAGCGTCAGCCTGTCTTTCATAGGCTTGTGTCCTGGCAGCGCCTTTTCTTCCTGAGTAATGCAGGTCCTCTTTGGCATTTTCTTCCAAAAGAGGCCTGTTTCATCACAATTGAACACCTGTTCAGGATTCAGTCCTTCACTGTTTATGCACTCCTTGAATTCATGCACATATTTTTCAGCTGCCTTGTGGTCCGAACTGGCAGCCTCACCATGCCTTACCACACTGTGTATGCCAGTACGCTTCTTAAATCTCTCAAACCAGCCTTTGCTGGCCTTAAATTCACTCGCATCACCACTATTTGCAGGCAATTTCTTTACCAAATCGTCATGCAACTGCTTAGCCTTTTCACAAATAAGCGACGTCATAAGACTATCTCCTGCTAATTGTTTCTCATTTATCCACACCAATAATAACTTCTCAACATCTTCGAGTACTGGTGATCTCATTTTTGTCAGCATATTTACCCCCTTTGCAACAACAGCATCCTTGATTTCCTTTTTCTTGGCTATAATGGAAGATATGGTTGTACGGGATTTGTTATACATCCTGGCCAGTTCGCCCACACGTACGCCACTATCATATTGTTCAATGATGTTTTTCTTAAATTCAATCGTATTTCTCACCTTCTTTACCAAAGGCTTGGCACTAGGCGCTTTCTTTGGAGCCATGGTAGCTTATTTAGCACTTGCAAGCACTAAAATAAATGGAATATTATGAAATATTTTGCTGGAGCACGTGAGGGGACCATCGCTCACTGGTAAACAATGGCACACTGGCTGGGAAGAGAAGGCCCAGGCGGCTCAGAGCGTGAGTATGCGTCCCGGACGAAGGACTATTAGCGAGTTACCTGACCATTTGCGAGCCAATATTTAGACGAAAAAACGGGACTATTTCCGAAATGGACGACTTTCAGGCCGGACGATTATTGAGGGACCACTGTATTCTCGTTTTCTTGGTCTCATTTGATAGAATGGAAGATATATTACAGAAGTAAAGGTGATTTTGAATGGTTTATTTGCTAAAAGTAGCTTGAAATTGAGCTCAAACTAGCGGAAATGTTAGATTTTTGACTGTGTTCAAGAGTAAACAAATCACATCATGCATCCAATACGCATCAACTGGTGGGTCTGATATGCATTCACGAATGCACTGATATTATTTATACAATTATGCAGTAGTCTGAATAACAGTAAATCATCTATTTTTTGTGTGAATAAAAATTCAAAATGAAAAGCAAGTGTAATATAAGAGGGGCCTGGAGACGGAACTAATGAACAGAGAAAATGTTATTTTAGTGTCAGGAATGTCTGCATTGTTTATTCTAGCCCAGTTTTGAAATTGGCCTTTCTTGAATTTTGTGTGAAATTGGCCAAATTAGTAATTTCTGAACACTTTTTTGTGTAGTTGAAATAGGTAAATGGGTAGTTTTTTGTACTCAATCGATAGAATAAAAGGAATTCTAGTGAAATAGCTGTGAGTTTAGTCAAGTGGAGCAAAAGAATTGGCCTAAAATAGGGCTCAAAGTGGGCAAAATCTCCAATGCATAAATATCACCAAGACTGCCAACTTCTTGAGAGCATAATTCCATAAGTTTTCCATCAAATTTCATAGTTTTGATTTCATTACCTTCAGAAAAAAGATTGTCATTTAATATTTTTTTTTTTTTTTGACACTATGAGCAATGTTTGTGAGCTGGGGTCTAGACACTCAGTGGGTTAACCCTTTGACTGTCGCGGCCGTATATATACGTCTTACGAGGTACCGTGTTTGACGTATATATACTCATAAATTCTAGCAGCGTCAAATCAAGCAGGAGAAAGCTGGTAGGCCCACATGTGAGAGAATGGGTCTGTGTGGTCAGTGTGCACCATATAAAAAAAATCCTGGAGCACGCAGTGCATAATGAGAAAAAAGAAACTCCGGCCATTTTTTTTAATTAAAATGCCGACTTTGTGGTCTATTTTCATATAGTATTTATGGTTGTAGTATTCTCATTTTCTTGGTCTCATTTGATAGAATGAAAAACATATTATAGAAATAGAGATGATTTTGATTGATTTTACTATAAAAAGAACCTGGAAATGGAGCTCAAAGTAGGGGAAATGTTTGGTTTTTGCCAATGTTCAAAAGTAAACAAATGATGTCATTGTCCAATAAATGTCCAACTAGCCATTCTAATATGCAGTCATGAATGGGTTGATGTTATTTATACAATTATTACAGTATTGCAGTAGTCTGCATAATAGTAAGTCTTCTATTTTTTGTTTGAATAAAAATTCAAAATAGAAAGCAAGAGTAATATCAGAGGGGCCTGGAGACATGACTGATGAACAAAGAAAATGTTATTTTAGAGCCAGGAATGTCTGCATTGTTCATTCTGGACCTTATTTTGAAATTGTCATATTTTTTAATTTTCGTGAAATTGGCCAAATTGCAAATTTCTGACCACATTATTGGGTAGTTGAAATCGGTAAATGGGCAGTTTCTTGTACTCAATCGATAGAAAAAATGGAGTTCTAAAGAAATAGCTATGAGTTTGATCGACTGGAACAATGGAATTAGCCGAAAATAGGGCTCAAAGTGGGCGAAATCGCCGATTTGTAAATATCGCCGAGGTCGCTAACTTCGCGAGAGCATAATTCCGTCAGTTTTCCATCAAATTTCGTTTTTTTGGTGTCATTACAATTGGGAAAAGATTCTCTATCATTTCATAAGAAAAAATAATTTTTTTTTTTTTTTTTTTTTTTTTTTTTTTAAATTTTGCGACACCAGGAGACACCTCAGGATTGGGGGTTGCGACAGTCAAAGGGTTAAGTGGGAATCCTAGGTTTTATTATAGACATTAGACAGGAGTCTGCTATATTTGCCTTCAAAGGAAATTATAGGAAATACTTTTACAGAAAAATATTTTAAATTCAGTTATAAAAAATATTTAATTTGTGTTGAATATGTAATATATGTGCTTCTAATTTGCATATTTTAAAGTACAGAAGGCGATTCACTAATATGTACAGCCTCTCCTCACTTAAAGACAGGGGTTCCTTAACTAAGAGTAGGTTGGTAAGCGAATTGGTTGTTAAGCAAGGAGCATACTGTACTGGTAGTGAGTTTGTATCAACCATCTTTAGATATTTTTTGAATGTCACCTTTGCACCATTTATAACATTTTTAGTAATTTTACAGTGATACGGTGTAACTGATACTTTAATTCATACAGAATCACTGTTCAAGGAAATCAGCTCTACTGTACCATTACTTGGTTCCATAATGGCGGAGAGCTAGTTTTCAGTTCGAAAGTCAGATGTAGTCCTTTGGGAGACCCGACATCACTAATGCTACAAAACATTTTACAGTCAGGATACACTTACATATTGCGCACTCTGGATACATCTCATGCTCCATGTATTTTTTAAATGTTGATACAGTAGTGTACTGTATACTGTAATAACAGAATACACTGTAGAGGAAATCAGCTCTAATGTACATTACTTAGGTTTGCATACTGGCTGGAGAGCTAGTTTTCAGTTCGAACAGTCGGTAAACGAGTAGTACGTCGCTAAGTGAGGAGAGGCTGTACTGACATTCACTAATGCTAACAAAAAATTTTTTATACAGCTCAGTGATTCACTGTTATGGCATCCATGCACCACTCTGTATACATCCTCCATGAACTCCATGTTATTTTATATATACTACTTTGATAATTGTACTTATGTGTACCTGTACCTAAATAAACTTACACACTGTGCTGGTGTAAAAGCACACATTAGAATTACTAAGAGTGTTGCACTAGTGTTGAAGACGCAATAGTAATAATAATAATAATAATAATAATAATAATAATAATAATAATAATAATAATACTGTAATAATAATAATAATAATCACTCTGAAGCACTTTAAACGTCGTATATTACATTATTATAGGCATTTTCATTAATCCGTCTATGATATTTTTTCAAAATTACAGTATATAAGAAGCACGTTGCATATCATGTAAACATAATACGTATATACAACTGTAGTAGAACAAATTGACATAAATATGAGATGGGGTAGCTGGGCACATAATGGCTGCCAGTCTTGGTAGCATATAACTTGTTACATCACCGGTAATTCAACAAATTACGTGCCCAGAGCTGCCACCATTTGTTGGGTTCGTAAATAATAGAGTGATGGTGAAGGAGACATGCTGTAGGCTGTTATACAGGGCAATATGTTGGGTAAATAACTGATGAAGCCCAGCCTGTCCACGTCTCCTTAGCCTGAGGGTAACCGACTCTGTTCACTAGTGGTGCATGCGCAGGGTGCACGGGAATTCATGACATCATGGCTAGCAAGTGAAGCTAAGTATAAATGGTATTTGAATTACTACTACACATGTATCACTGTTGGCAGGTATGCCGATGGCAATAAGCATAATAATAATCATAATAATCACTGTGGGCAACTTTAAATGTCATAAATTACAATATTATAGACATTTTCATTAATCCATCTTTAAACTTGGTGAACAAGGTATATCGATGGCAATAAGCATAATAATAATAATTATCTCTCCAGGGCACTTTAATTTTTTTTTTTTTCAAAATTATATAAGAAATATGCTATATATCATATAAAGAAAATATATACAATCATGGTAAAACAAACATAATTGTAAAGTGTGGTAGCTGGGCAGGCTGCCACATGTGACTTCCTAATGTTCACCTCTCACACTAAATTAAGAGTACAAATATTTAAAGTCAGTAATGAGTGTACGGAATGTGCATTTTACTTTTTATTGTTTTATGCTAGTTCTACTGCTAATTTAATTAATATACGATAGTGTAAACATGCTATCAGGCATGTATATGCATTTAAAAGTGAAAAAAAAGTATGATTCACTTTATGGCTATTTTTGCTTAACAGCACTAGCCTGGAGCCTAACCTGCCATATAAGCAGGACCCTCCCTTACAATACAGTATGCCAATCAGATTCAGTATAAGGGCAGGCCCCACTTATACAGCAGGTTAGGTTCCAGTCTACTGATGTGAAAAGTGCTGTAAAGTGAAACAGCCTTTTATTACTTGCAAATGCATATAAAATTTTATCACTTTCAAATGCATATAAAAACCTGATAGCATGTTTACACTATCATGTAATAAGTGAGCAATGGAGCTAGGACTAAAAAAATGCATGTACAGTACCCGCATTACTTACCTTAAAATGTTTTCGTCCTTAGCTTATAATGAGTGGGGAATATATTTGTTATAGTAAGAATGGGTAAATTTGAAAACCGTCGCATTAGTAAAACACCATAAAATGAAGCACTGTAAAGCGGGGCCCTCTGTACCTTGAAGAATAAATTTTTTTATTAAGAGTTAAAGTAAACAATTTTATCCATTATACACATCTTCATTGTCCAATCTTTTTTTTTTTTTTCCAGGATTGCAATTTGAACGACCTAAGCAAGATGGCGGATGGTAGTAATGGAGAGGGGTCTCAGCCCCCCTTCATTCCCCTCTCACCACCCAAGTGTGAGGTGGATGACTCCCCACTGCAAGGCAAGACTCTCAATAAAAACAAAGAATGTAAGTAACATTACACCAGCTTTATTACTCTAGTGTCGTACTATAAGTGTGAGTATAGTATCATCTACACTCCGGTAGATCACAGAGTACCTTAGGGAAAGGAATCAAAGAGTGATTATATGGGAAGAGATGTCGGAATGGAGAAGAATTACAAGCTGGGTTTTGCGATGATTGGTATTAGTACCCTACTGTTCTGGTTTGTGTGAATTGTATATAAGATGGGGTTGTATCCCTGTTTGCTGATGATGTAAAGCTAATGAGGATAAGGAGAGGCTGCAAATTGATTTGGATAAACTGCAATATTGGTAATTTAAGTGGTTGCTTGAATTTAGTCTCAGCAAATGCAAAGTTACGAAGATTGCAAAAGAACCAGAAGACTGGACACTGCATATAGACTCTGGGGATAGGCTACAGACCTTGCTTAAAGAGGAAAACCTAAGGATGAGCATTGTCCCTAGCATTTTGCCAGAGGCTCATATCAATCAGATAGCTTCTGCAGCCAATGCTTATCTATAAAATCTAAGAATAGCCTTCAGAAATCTCAAAAGAGAATCATTTGTGGACCTTTATATAATATATATCAGGTCCATGGAACCTGATAAAGCTTATCAGGAAAGTGTAGGAATATGCTGTAAGGCTTGTTTCAGAGCTAAAGAGCTCACACATTGCAGTCTGTGGTTAGATCCTCAGTATGGGTGGAAAAATTTTGTATATTTCCTTAACACATGTGTTGTTCCTGTTCCCCTAGCAGTAAGTAGGTACCTGGGTGTAGGTCACATCCTGGGAACAAAATTAACCTAAATTGCCCAAAATGCTTTGCATAACCAGTGGCTTTCTATATAATATGTCATTGATGTCGGCTAGGTTTGTATAAGTTGTATCATGTACTTGTAGAAATAAAGATAATCATTATGAAGAGTGGCTAATGAAACTGAATCTAATGACATTGGAGGACAGAAGAACCAGGGAAGACATAACGTATCAGAAACTTGGAGGAATTGATAGGACAGATAGAGACAGGCTGTTTGAGAGGTGCTTGGGTTGTCAGCTGGAAGTTAGACACAAATGATCCACAAGAAGTATTTTTTTAGTTTCAGAGTGGCCGGGAATTGGAATAATCTCAATGAGGAAGTGGTGGAGGCAGACTTCATACATAGTTTTAAGAGCAGGTATGATAGGGCCCATGAGGCTAAAAGGGAGCAAATCTGAAGAATGGCAAGTTAAGAGGCAGGGCCAGGATCGGAGAATCACTGAGTGCATGCACACATACACATGCACACACATGGGGCCAGGAGCTGTGACTCAACCCCTGCAACCACATTTAGGAGAGTATGTGCATCCCCCCTTCCCCACCCAGCCCAAGGCCAGGCTCGGGGAGTAGAAAAACTCTCAGAACTTATCAAAGGTATATCAAAGGTGTAGTGTGCATCCCATGAGATATAAAAGAATATTTCTTCATTATGTAATACTTTTAAGCTTGTTCTATTTAATTTTAAACCATTATGCAGTATTAATACATTGAAATATAATTGTATAAGATGGTATAGAACAAATAATCTGGAGTTCAGAATTTAGGAGGGAGATATTGAGGTTGGTGTAATCTGCCTTCCTTCCTGTGGTCTCAGCCAGCTAGTCTCATACGACGCTCTGTCTTGATTCACCTTGTTACAGTGTTACTACTGAACACAAGCACATTTAAATGCTGTGTTACCCAATCGCTTAATAGCCTTCATTCAGTGTTCTATATTTGAGAGAACTGAAGTTATATTAAGTATTTAGGCAGTACAAAAAGAAAAGTGAATATGTACATATATGAAATTTTTTTATTTGTACCTGAGGAAAGCTTTGTCAACAGTGTGAGATACTGTTGCGTTCATGGCAGCTCCCTTTAAATGTTTGTTTTGTACAGCTGTTGTCAATGTCAGACTGAGAATCATAGTACATAGTTGCTGGGAATATTGGAAACATTTGCAGCTACTTGTAATATTTTTAACAAATAGAAAAGAAGACAGTGTTGTTATTATTATTTCAATATGGTAAGCTTCTGGCAGTTGGTGTATGACCCATTAAACAGGTGTGTTGAAAGTGCATCCCCAGGCACCTCCACATTACAGCCATACAATACTGGTAAGACTTGACACTTGTAAAGTATCTAATATTTGGCAAAATATCAGTGATAAAGTATGTCAGTTTTAAGTTTTCAGTGTATTAGTAAACTGGATGTCATGATGTTATCTGCATCATTTATTAATGTAATAATTTTTCCTTTGTATATATTCATATGCCGTATAATATTTATCTTACGTAGAGAGCATTACATGGAAATGAATTAGTGTTCGTAATGAAAACCTGATTTGAGAGAGGGATTTAATAAAGTGGTTGTACTACAGTCTTAAGTCTCATTCTCTTGATATCAGTACAGTGATATCTCAAGTTTTGAACAGCTCCCAACTCGAACAATGTAAGTGTATTTTTGTAAGTGCTTTTGTAGGTGTATTTTTGGGGGTCGGAAACGGACTAAACTAATTTACATTATGTATTTCTTATGGGAACAAATTCGCTCGGTAACGGCACTCGAACGGCCTTCTGGAACAAATTAAGTTCGTAACTCGAGGTACTACTGTACTTAGTTTCATGAATATATTGAATAAGTTTGCTGTTCAATTCAGATATATTTTCTGATATTTTATACAGAAATTCAGTTTTATTTTGTAAATAAATTGTTTGTACAGTTAATGCTGGATTAAATAAAAACAGCAATAAATCTATTATGTTGAGACTTATTTTGAATTTACAGTACATAAAATCACTGCTTAGGAGGAAAACATATACGTACTAGCTAGCTTAAACATGAATTACGAAACTTACTATTGATATCTCTTATTACTATACTAATGCCTAGTCATCTTCACCTTATGAGTACTATAAATATTTTTACATTTATAGTTCATTAAATAAAGAATTACAGTTTATTATGAAGTTTTTACTGTGCTAATATATTTGTATCATTACAGCTCTAAAAGTGAAGCTCATGTTAAGACGACCCCGGGAGGATCTTGTGAACCGCGGTGTCATCCCACGTGAGTATTTTCTCACTACTAGGGTTGAGCATTCATTACTTCCAGAATAATTTACAATCAAGTGGAGATAGTGATTTTATTAAATATATGCATGAAGGAAGAGAAGGTACAAAAGGATTGGCAGTGTGTGTGCATAGTTTCCATGAGTAAAATTCAGTGGACTGAGGGATGGGGAAGTTGATGAGGTGGTTTGGGCATGTAAAGAGAGTAGAGGGAAATAGGATAACAAAGAGGGCGTATAAATCTGAGGTGGAAAGTTGGAGGGGTAGAGGTTGTCCCAGGAACTCTTGGAGAGAGGAGGGTGAAAAAAGCTTTGAATTTTAGGGGCTTCAGCATCCAGCAGGCTTTTGTGAGCTTGTTAGATAGGAGTGAATGGAGGAAAGTGGTTTTTTAATGACTCACTATTGGAGTGTGAGCAAAGTAACTTTTATGAAGGAATTCAGGAAAACCAGTTAACTGGACTGGTGGCAAGGGCAGTGTGTGCACTCTAGGAAGTTTGGGGATGTTGCAGTCAGAGGGCAGTCTGAATTGTGATGCCAGCACACTTCTGGAAAGACAGCAATTGAATGGATGATGCTGAATGTGTTTTCTTTTTTGGCTCACCCAGCCTTGAAGGAACATAAGTATTGAGGTAAAATAAAAAAAAAAATAATATACAACAAATGGTGTGGGCCAGTAATTCATTTATTTATTATATGATATATGATACTTACTTTCATTTTTTCTTTTGGGCCACCCCACCTCGGTGGGATACGGCCGGTGTGTTGAAAGAAAGAATATGATACTTAAGCCACACATTTTTTTTTTTGTCTTATAGGTCTGCCAGTGGTAATATTTTTATTTTAAAATATAATTAGAAATTAAAATTTTGTTTCTTTTTATTGTCACTGCTATATACATTATCCTGTTATAGATGTTTCCTTTGATAGTGAGAAGTGTTTGGTTCAGAATTACAATTTCTAAAGGAATTTTGTCTTTATTTTCTAATTATACACCACAAAATTTGAACTATCTAGTCTTTTTATACTTCATCAGTTAAAGGCATATTCAAATGTTCATTAAAAGGTTTTTAAACACTATTACTGTAGTATTTCAGGCTAGGAATTTTAGAGGATGCAATCTTTTATCTCCTTGTATTGTAAAAAAAAAAAAAAATCCACAGCAAAGAACACCCCAACTGCCTTCTATGAGCAGCGTCAAAAATTGGACATGGCAAAAAAACATGACATCCTCAAACAGAAAATGCAACGGCGACCTGACCGAGAGGAGCTGGTTCGACAACACATCCTGGAGGGTTAGTAACCAGTAGAATTATGGTAATACTAAGGTATGTCAGTTACATCACTTCCCAGTCTAGTCAGAATGACCCATGTTAAAATATTTTTCTCATTTGAATTGCTTTGCAGTATGATTGATGATGTTAAATGTAATAATTAATATTGAATCTTTTGTTATGTTAAAAGTTCCTTGGAGTGATGTAAGTGGTCTACAATATTGAAGTATTGGAAAGTGTGGTAAGGTGTCTTAACTAGTCTACAGTATTGAAGTGTTGGAAAGTGTGGTAAGGTGTCTTAACTAGTCTACAGTATTGAAGTGTTGGAAAGTGTGGTAAGGTGTCTTAACTAGTCTACAGTATTGAAGTGTTGGAAAGTGTGGTAGGGTGTCTTAACTAGTCTACAGTATTGAAGTGTTGGAAAGTGTGGTAAGGTGTCTTAACTAGTCTACAGTATTGAAGTGTTGGAAAGTGTGGTAAGGTGTCTTAACTAGTCTACAGTATTGAAGTGTTGGAAAGTGTGGTAGGGTGTCTTAACTAGTCTACAGTATTGAAGTGTTGGAAAGTGTGGTAAGGTGTCTTAACTAGTCTACAGTATTGAAGTGTTGGAAAGTGTGGTAGGGTGTCTTAACTAGTTTGCAGTATTGAAGTGTTGGAAAGTGTAGTAGAGTGTCTTAACTAGTGTACAATACAGAAGTGTTGGAAAGAATAAAAATCATTAAGAAAGGGACATTTTTCCATGCTGCCTTTTTGCTGATTGATTGAGTTACAAATCTGTAATAAATATATCAGTAAATGTAATTTATTTTCTGAATATACATACGACTCCCAGTTAACCTTAATGAATGTAAGTAATTAATAAATTGTTCACTGAGAATTTTGTTCAAATTATTTACAGGATAATGTTAAGAGGTATTTCTTAAACTTTTATTAAATATATTTTCATATTGTTAACCCACAGATGCACCTGGAAATATTGATCCTTCCTTGGTAGAAAAGCAGAAACAGTTGAAACGTGCCAGGATAGCTGATGCCATTAGTGACCACCTGTGCCAGAGACCAGGACCCCTTGAACTTGTCAGAGCCAATATACTTCACACCACAGAAGACCTTGAGAAAGCTGTCAAAGGTAAAATCTTCTTTAATCTCATTATTAATATTTCTTTTTTTTTTATCATCATCAAAGTTCTTGCAGATTATGATAAATGAGGTTTATAAAACTAGCATCAGTAATTATATTAAAATTTTATTTTAGCTTTTGATTTGTTAGAGTTCAAGCAAAAATATTAATATATTTATGAATTCAGTACTTTTTTCCATGTCAGTTTTACATTTATTAGTTGCATATTAAATACATTTCCTTCAGCTTTTACATTATATCAGCAAGGATATTTTGTAGTTTAATATTAAGATTTATTTATACATTGACAGAGGGGCAGCTGATGTTCAAGAGCACAAGTGAAGGAGAGCCTCGAAAACATCCAAGTTTATATGTGCAGTATGAAGATGAATCAAGCAGTGAGGGTGCAATGTCCCCAGACCAAAGTGAGGCTGGCAGTGCTGCTGGAGTGCGAGAGCTTCTATCACCAAGCCCAATCCTGTTGGAAGCCTCAACAGTAACCTCAGTAGTAACCCCAGCTGCAGTAATAGCACCACCACCACCACCACCCGTCACACCAGCAGCATCTGCACCCATCTGTTGTGTGCCTGATGTAGCAGCCGCATCGCCCTCATTAACCTCTACCACCTCATCATTGTCCCCATTATCATCCTTAGCATCTCCTCAGCACCCTCTTTTACCTTCCCCTCAAGCCCCTGCTCTGACCCAAACTCTTTTTGTGACACGAACACCTCTTCCTCATGCCCTTACAACACCACCCCTACAAAATTCTGCTCCAGGAAAAGATCAGTCCAAGAGCAGAAAGAAATCTAAAGGAAAAAGCCAGCCTAAAGCCAGAACAATAAAATTTCATGAATACAAGGTAAGCAAGAGGAGATTAAAAAATTACTATTATAAGTATATTGTTAACTTATTTACTGTTTCTCATATAGGTAGTTTTACCTCAAGGAGAAAATATTCACCACTCAAACTGCATTTTTTTTTTTTTTTAGGTTATTCTATAAATTTATTTCTAAATTAAACCTTGATTGTTATTTACAGTATTAAATCAGATGTTTAGCATATTTATAGATGGGATTGTCAGAGAAGTGAATGTTTGAATGTTGGGAAAAGGTGTTCGAGTATGAGCAAAGTAATGTTTATGAAGGGATTCAAGGAAACCAGTTAGTCCTAGAGGTGGGAAATACAGTGCCTGCACTCTGAAGAAAGGGTGAGAATATTTGCAGTTTTGAACTGTAGTATCAGTGCCCCTTTGGCAAGACTGTGATGGAATGAGTGGTGGTGAAAGTGTTTCTTCTTTTTTTGGGTCACCCTGCCTCGAGGAGGAGACAGCTGGTTTGTTGAAAAAATATGTATATATATAGTGTATTGGACAGGGACAACTCCAGAATCTCTCTATGTACAAAATCTATGAAGATAACAGCATTGTGAAAAAAAAAAATTAAAGCTCCAAAACCATTGTTTAAATTAGAATAAAATGTTAAATTTAAGGTTACTTTGTAGCATACAGCACTTGAACATCTACAGTTGAACCCTCGTATCCATGGATTCGGTATATGTGGTTTCAGTTATCAACTGTTTACTATAGCTCAAAAATAGCCCTTAATCATGTTTAAGGGCAATGTGTGGTGTAAATAATATGCAGAGAATTCGCAGTATAGAAATTAGGAGGTGTGAAGTTACTAAAAGTATTAGAGGGCTGAAGAGGGGTTGTTGAGGTGGTTTGGTCATTTAGAGAGGATGGAACAAAGTGGAATTGACTTGGAGAGCGTATAAATATGTAGGGGAAGAAAGGCAGGGTAAGGGTCGTCCTAGGAAAGGTTGGAGGCAGGGAGTGAAGGAGGTTTCGTGGGTGAGGGGCTTGGACTTCCAGCAAGCGTGCATGAGTGTGTTAGATTGGAGTGAATGGAGATGAATGGTTTTTGGGACCTGACGAGCTGTTGGAGTGTGAGCAGGGTAATATTTTGTGAAGGAATTCAGGGAAACTGGTTAGCCGGACTTGAGTCCTGGAGGTGGGAAATACAATGCCTGCACTTTAAAGGAGGGGTTTGGGATGGGAATAAATGGTATAAAATACCTACACATTGGAAATATAAACACATATGCAGTATAATGTGATTCTTTATTGACAACATTTCGCCCACACAGTGGGCTTTTTCAGGTCACAAACAGATCTACCTGGGGTGGAAGGTACGCTAGTATTTATAGTCAGGTTCAGAATGCTGAGGTCAGGTGGAGAATGCTGCATCTGATGATGTACCGAGTGGGGTTATAGAGTTTTTAGACTCTATACCCCACTCGGTACATCATCAGATGCAGCATTCTCCACCTGACCTCAGCATTCTGAACCTGACTATAAATACTCGTGTACCTTCCACCCCAGGTAGATCTGTTTGTGACTTGAAAAAGCCCACTGTGTGGGCGAAACCTTGTCAATAAAGGATTACATTATACTGCATATGTGTTTATATTTCCAGGGGTTTAGGATATTGGCTGCTTGGAGGGACATCTAAACTGCCCTATCTGAGTGCCTCTGCAAAGACAATGATTATGTATGAATGATGGTGAAAGTGTTGAATGATGATGAAAGTTTTTTCTTTTGGTGTTTTTCTTTCTTTTTGTGTCACCCTGCCTCAGTGGGAAACAGCTGACATGCTAAAAAAAATGTATGTAAACAAAAAATGACTTAGATATAAGGTTCACTACTATCCATGGTAGGTTTTGGAACATATCCCCCATGGATATGGGGTCATTACTGTATTGGTAATTTAACCTGTAAACATTGGGTAACTAATAACTTGTTCAGTTGAGAGATGACCAGAAACCTTTATAGCCACATTCATACACTTTCCTAGTATATACAGCAGGTCCTTGAATAATGTCATTTCATTCAACATTGTTTCATTATAACGATAAAAAATCAAATACAATGAATACAGATTAATGTAAAATAAAAATTCATGAAGAACAATAAGACACAATACCTTGACTGGGTTATTTGTGTAAAAATTCATAAAGTATACAATAATCATACCAATGCACAACAATAAACATGCAGTATGAGAATGCTCAGTGAGTGTGCCATATTTGTTATTGTTTGTTTTTGAACTGCCTAGTGGTAGAAGGTGCTCCTTAACAATTTTTGCTTTGCAAACATTTGTTCCTTGACTTAACCCTGTTGCAATGGGTACTAAATGTGCACTGTGCACCCCTGATGTCTGTGGCCACAAAAACAGAGAAAAAGTGTAACATTAGAAACAAAACTAGAAGTTTTAAAGAGGTTTGACGATGGATAGCAGGAAGTTTTGTTCATATCAATTAGCCTATGGTAAAATTGGTTTTGTTGTATATCGTTTCGCGTACCCCTTTCAGTGTTGATACCTCTGCTCTCAAACTTGCTATCAGGGTTGAAAAATTAAAAAAAAAAAAAAATATTTTATCAAACGAAATGATAGAGAATCTTTTTCTGAAAGTAAAGACTCCAGAAAAAAAAAATACGAAATTTGATGGAAAACTTATGGAATTACATTCTCACAAAGTTTGCGGTCTCGGCGATATTTATGCATCAGCAATTTCACCCACTTTGCACTCTATTTTTGGCCAGCTCTATTGTTCCAGTCCACCAGACTCATAGCTATTTCACTAGTATTCCTTCTGTTTTGTTGATTAAGTACAAGAAACTCCCCATTTACCTATTTCAACTATCCAATATAGTGATCAGAAATTGGTAATTTGGCCAATTTCATGCAAAATTCAGCAGTTGTCAGTTTGAAAATAGGGTTCAGAATAAACAATGTAGACATTCATGGCAGTAAATAAACATTTCCTCTGCTACTTAGTCATGTCTCCAGGCCCCTCTTATATTACCTGGAGTCTACCTATAGGGTATTCATAAGAACAAAGGAACACTGCAGCAGGCCTACTGGCCCATGCAGGGCAGGTTCAAATCTCCCACCAGCTTAGGCCAATGCCTTAACCTAGTCAGGTCAGTCACATTCACTTAAGGGAGGAGCACGGAATCTAACCTAGTTGCACAAGCTAGTCAGGTCCAGCTCACACTCACCCACGCCCACTCATGTATTTAACCAACCTATTTTTAAAGCTACACAATGTCTTAGCTTCTATGACAGTACTCGGAAGTTCCAGGGAACAACACCCCCTGGCCCAGTCCACAACCAGGCCTCCCTGTGGATCAGGGCCTGATCAACCAGGTTGTTATTGCTGGCTACATGTAGTCCAACATATGAACCACAGCCCAGCTGATCTTGCACTGACTTTGAGTATCTGTCCAGCTCCCTCTTGAAGGCAGCCAGGGGTCTATTGGTAATTCTCCTTATACTTGGTAGGAGGCTGTTGAACAGTCATGGACCCTGGACACTTATTGTGTTTTCTCTTAGTGTACCAATGGTGCCCCTACTTTTCATTGGGGTTATTTTGCACCGCTTGCCCAGTCTTTTGCTTTTGTAGGGAGTGATTTCTACTTGCAGATTAGGGACTATTCCTTCTAGGATTTTCCAAGTGTAGATTATGATTTTTTTTTTTTTTCAACAAACCAGCCGTATCCCACCAAGGCAGGGTGGTCCAAAAAGAAAAACGAAAGTTTGTCTTTTTAAATTTAGTAATTTGTACGGGAGAAGGGGTTACTACCCCCTTGCTCCCAGCATTTTAGTTGCCTCTTACAACACGCATGGCTTATGGAGGAACAATTCTGTTTCACTTCCCCATGGAGATAAGAGGAAATAAACAAGAACTAGGAAGAAAATAGAAGAAAACCCAGAGGGGTGTGTATATATATGCAGTTTGGAGGGATATATTGTGTATTTCTATACGTATATACGTCTAAACTGTTGTATTCTGGGCACCTCTGCAAAAACAGTGATTATGTGTGAGTGAGGTGAAAGTGTTGAATGATGATGAAAGTATTTTCTTTTTGGGTCACCTTGCCTCGGTGGGAGACGGCCGACTTGTTGAAAAAAAAAAAAACATGTATGTGTAGTGTGACTTAAGTGTAAGTAGAAGTAGCAAGACATACCTGAAATCTTGTATGTTTATGAGACAGAAAAAAAAGACACCAGCAATCCTACCATCATGTAAAACAATTACAGGCTTTCATTTTACACTCACTTGGCAGGACGGTAGTACCTCCCTGGGCAGTTGCCGTTTACCAACCTACTACCTAAAAGATTATGATATATCTCTCTTAAATGCATTCCAGTGAGTACAAGTCAAGTGCTTCAAAGCATTCGCAAGAGTTAAGGTGTTTGATGGAACTTATATGTACAGTAAAGATTGTACATTCTCCCGATCTGCCATTTCATGTGCTTTGAATGGAGATGTTAATGTACAGCTGTACTCCAGCCTAGAGAGAACAAGTGATTTAAAAAGGATCATCATTGGCTTGGCATCTCTTGTTTTGAACAATCTCATTAACCATACTATCATTTTCTTCATTTTGTGATCATGGCACTGTTGTGATCCTTGAAAGTGAGATCCTCAGACATTACCACTCCCAGTTCCCTCACATTATTATTTTGCTCTATTGTTTGATTAGAGTTTGTAGCATCCTCAGTTCTAATTATTATCTCCTCCAGTTTTCCCTAATGGAGTAGTTAGAATTTGTCTTCATTGAACATCATATTGTTTTCCACTGCCCATTGGAAAACTTGGTTTATATCTTCTTGGAGGTTAAGTGCATCATCAATAGATGACAGTCTCATGCAGATCCTAGTATCATCTGCAAAGGATGGCACGGTGCTGTGGATTACATCTGTCTATGTCTGATATGAGGATGAGGAACAGGATGGGGGCAAGTACTGTGCCTTGTGGTACAGAGCTTTTCACTATGGCAGCTTCTGATTTAGGAACTCTCTTTACCACTTCTCTTTGTGTTCGATTGGTTAGAAAGTTGAAGGTCCATCTCCCCTCTTTGCCAGTTATCCATTTAGCATGGATTTTGTGCACTATTACACTATGATTGCACTTGTCAGAGTTTTTTGCAAAGTCTGTGTATATTACATCAGCATTACACTTGCTTTTCATTTTGAATTTTTATTCACACAGAAAGTAGATTTACTGTTATGTAGACTACTGCATTATTGTAATAATTGTATAAATAATGTCAGTGCATTCTTAAATGCATATTAGACTGGTCAGTTGGACGCCTGTTGGACAAATGATGTCATTTGCGTACTCTGGAATATCAGCAAAAATCGAACATTTCTGCTAATTTGAGCTCAATTTGAAGCTACTTTCAATCCTGAAACTAATCAAAATCATCTCTATTTCTGTAATGTATCTTCCATTCTATCAAATGAGACCAAGAAACTGAGACTATAATCATAAAAACCATTCAAAAATACACTGCAAAGTCGCTGTTTTAAACCAAAAACATAGTTGCACTTTTTTCTCAATTCGCACTGCGTGCTGCAAGATTTTTTTATATGGTTCACACTTGCTGCATAGACCCATTCTCTCATATCTAGGCTCAAATTTACAGCTCACAGTTCATCTAAGTGAGCTGAGTTCATGGTGTTATACTACGGGACCAACTCTGTCTTTAAAGCCGTGATACACTGGGACAGACACCAAAAGGGTTAAAGTCACAGTTTCTAAGAACCTGTTGACGATGTTAAGTGAGGACTTATTGTATATATATGTAAACTATATACAGAACACTTGTGGGTCACAGAGCATAGCCATAACCTAGTGATTAGCAACAAAGAAAACAAAACAATGATTTCTCCCCGACTTAATTCAAACACACACATTTCACATACTATACCAGACTATTTGCAGAGAACAATTTACAGTACTTCAAAGATATTTTATGGGTAAATTATTTCTACAAAGCATTGGCTATCTATTTACAGAAACTTTAATAATAAATTATGAAATTCCATGGAGGTAGAACGTTTGTATTTATATCTAAATAGATATTTTCGAAAAAACAATTCTTGGTTACAGTTATTCATATTGTGAATATCTTGCCAACATAATACTGGAAATATTTCTATTATTTTTCAAAGTATTTTCAAGATAACTCAATAGCACTGATCATCTAGGAAAATGTTAATAATAATATTAATGTAATGATATTATTTGCTAACTACTAAATACAAGTGAAAGTAAATGCTCTCTTTTAAGCATCTTACTTGTATACAGGGCCCTCCAAGTGCTGTGAAGCGTGAATCTAACACAAGCCACTCCGAAACATCGTATGATATACTACTCCAGCAACAGCAACTTTTCCTTCAGTGTCAACTTGAACTCAAACAAAAGGTAAGTAATGATTCATGTAGTACTTCTATGGATTCCAAAAGTATGTAGGAGTGTAGGATTTTTTCAGCATATTGGCCATATAGTCAAACAGTGTGACTTATTTCCATAAATTGATGAGTATTATATATTGAAATACAGTGGACCCCCGCCTTACGATGGCATCGCGTTCCGTTAAATCTGCCATACAATACATTTTAACGCAAAAATTTTGCCTCACCTCGCGCTAAAAAACTCGCCTTACGTGATTCGTCCAGGACGCGTCCCACTTGTGGCCTCAGCGCCAGTGTTTACAAGCCAGCCAGTGTGGTCGCATCTATGCATACATTCGGTACATTTCACATTATCCCAGTGTTTTTAGTGCTTGTAACTGCAAAATAAGTCACCATGTACCCCAAGAAAGCTTCTAGTGCCATCCCTGTGGTAAAAAGGGTGAGAACTAGTATGGAATTGAAAAGAGATTAAGGAAATGTGTGCAAAGTGGCTTGAAGTGCAAACCTTTATGGATGAAAATCACCCTCACAAAGCTATTGCAAGCCATGCTGGTGACTATTACAATGACAATGTTGTGAACCACTTTAGACAAATCATTAAGGAACGAGAGGTACAGAGCTCTATGGACAGATATGTTGTGCGACAGAGGTCCAGTGACTCTCAAGCTGGTCCTAGTGGCATCAAAAGAAGGGAAGTAACCCCGGAAAAGGACTTGATACCTCAAGACCTAATGGAAGGGGATTCCCCTTCTAAACACTAACAACTTCCACACTCTCCCCTCCTCCCATCCCATCAATCATCACCAGATCTTCAATAAAGGCAAGTGTCATGTATTCTATTCTTAATAGAGTATTAACTGTGCATGTCTTCTTCAGTTTGTGTGTATTAAAATTAATATTTCATGTGGTAAAAAAAATTTTTTTCATACTTTTGGGTGTCTTGCACAGATTAATTTGATTTCCATTATTTCTTATGGGGAAAATTAATTCGCCTTACGATAATTTCAGCATACGATGAGCTCTCGGGAACGGATTAATATCGTAAAGCGGGGGTCCACTGTAATTATAATATACAATAGGGCCCCGATTTATGGCGTTCCATTAATACGGCAATTTCAAATTATGACTAAATCTCTGTATACGGCAATCCGTCTTTCTTATACGGCACGCCCCACACAGTTTGTTTACATTCTCCATGAGCACATCTCTTTATAATGTCTGATAATTATACTTATCTGTAGTATCTGTATCTAAATATGCTTACACACTGTGCTGGCGTGCAGGTACACATTAAAATCACTAAGAGTCTCTCTACTCTTGACACCATGTTAATAATAATAATCTCTTGGGCACATTAAATGTCGTTTATTATGTTAATGTAGACATTTCAATTAATCCATCTATGATATTTTTTTCAAAATTATATAATAAACACGCTATGTAACATATAAACTTGATAAATACACCCCACAGTAGAATAAATTAACATAAAAATGAGACGTGGTAGCCAGGAGACTTGTAGGAGGGACGGCAAGAATAACGTTTTCTCTAGTCCATCATCAGAGAAAATGTGTACACTATAATATTACTGGGGGGTACTAGAAAATTATTACTTTCGTATTCCTTCACTCAAAACGTCATTTCTTCTAAAAATGGTGTTACATGAGAATGGAAGTGTTCCTTTTTATTTATATTACTGTTTCAACATGGAGACAACTTGTACACAATGTAATGTGTTTGTATTATGATATAAGATTCACAGACATGGGAATGAACGTGTATCCACCAAAAGCAGACGCTTCTTTTTGTTTACATTACGTGTTGGTGGGGTGGTGTTGGGTGGGGTGGGCTGCCCTGGCTGGCTACCATACCTCCCACACCTTACTTCCTACAAATAAATATGACTCACCTCTCACCCTACATTAAGACTACAAATATTTTAAGGTAATTAATGAATGTACTGTGTTTGTATTTTATCGCTCTGGGGTACTCGAAATGTCGTATATTATGTGTGGGTGGGGTGGGGTGGGCTGCCTTGGCTGGCTGCCATACTTCCCACACCTGACTTCCTACAAATAAATACTACTACTCACTTCTCACCCTACATTAAGGTAAGTAATGAGTGTACTGTGTGTGTATTTTACTCTTTATTGTGTTTTTTAATGCCTAGTTCTATTACTGACTTTATATAAGTTAGTGTAAACTTGTTGTCTGGCATTTATAAGTGGAAAAAAATGGCTTTCCGCAGTGTATAGTGTAAATATTATGCAGAGAATTTGTTGCTTGGAGATTACGAGGTGTGGGGTCGCTAAAAGTATTATCCAGAGAGCTGAAGAGGGTTTATTGAGGTGGTTTGGACATATAGAGAGGATGGAGCAAAATAGGATGACTTGGAGGGTGTATAAATCTGTAGTGGAAGGAAGGCAGGGTAAGGTTTGCCCTAGGAGGTTTTGTGTGCGAGGAGCTTGGACATCCAGACTAAAATTTAGTATGAGTATTGGCCTCAAATTGAGTATCAGTATCAGTAAAAATTTTGGTACTGTCCTGTACCTTGTGGAAAAGAACTTTTTAGTGTAGCTGCCTCTGACTATACTCTGTTTACCATTACTCTTTGTGTTCTTTGAGTCACCCTGCCTTAGTGGAAAGTGGATATTGAGGTAAAAAGAAAAATACGTAAAATCTTTTTTGTTTGGATGCCTAAAATCCTGAACCCCCTTCTCATCACAGTTTCAGTCTTTGAGAATTTTCAAGAACTCTACTCTTATGAAGAGTAATATCCTGCTAAAACTGCATTTCATACAAAGTATGACAATTCATAAAAAGATATTTCACATTTTTTATACTTCTTTTTTTTTGTACAGTAATTCATACTAGCTACTTGCATTAATTATATCCATCATCCTAATTTATTTTATTCTAATCTCTTGATTTCTGTTGTTCAGTATCCCCAGATTATTTTACCTGCAGCACTGAAACCTTCAAACAATGACAGTTCAGGCTGCAACAATTTACCAAGTGTCATCCAGGTAGCTCCAACACCATCCACACTACCATCCTCCACTGTGGCCAGTGGGCTCACCTTATCACAAGTTCTCCACACACCAACCCACACACCCACATCAACTCCAACGCCTTCATCAACTCCTCCAGCACCTCCACCACCTCCCACGCCTCCAGAGACAAGTATCAGAATTCACACCAAGTTGGAAGATATGAAAGGTATAGCCACATTTATGTATTACTATCTTATATATTAGAATACTGATCTAAACTGCATCTTTGGGTCTCATGAAATAGAAACTTTTGCACTTAACACAGCTCAAGGCCTCAGAAGGACAAAGTCTGGACCTCTTTACCTTATGCAAATTTTCTCTTGAAGCATTTTCCAAAAGCAGATAGCAGTCACATAAAAGATTTCAGAAAGTTACAAAATATGAAGTACATATTAAGGTGTCCCTCCCTCCCTCCCCTCCCCTCCCCTCCCTCCCCTCCCTCCCCCCTCCCCTCCCTCCCCTCCCTCCCTCCCCACCCTCCCCTCCCTCCCCCCCTTCCTCCCTCCCTCCATTCCTCCCTCCCTCCCTCCCTCCCTCCCCTCCCTCCCTCCCTCCCCTCCCTCCCCTCCCTCCCTCCCTCCCTCCCTCCCCTCCCTCCCCTCCCACACTCCCTCCCTCCCTCCCTCCCTTCCCTCCCTCCCTCCCTTCCTTCCTCCCTCCCTCCCTCCCTCCCTCCCTTCCCTCCCTCCCTCCCTCCCTTCCCTCCCTCCCCTCCCTCCCTCCCCTCCCTCCCCTCCCCCTCCCTCCCTTCCCTCCCCTCCCTCCCTTCCCTCCCTCCCCTCCCTCCCCTCCCCTCCCTCCCTCCATTCCTCCCTCCCTCCATTCCTCCCTCCCTCCCTCCCTCCCTCCCTCCATTCCCTCCCTCCCTCCATCCCTCCCTCCCTCCATTCCTCCCTCCCTCCCTCCCTCCTCCTCCCCTCCCTCCCATTCCTCCCTCCCTCCCTCCCCTCCCCCTCCCCTCCCTCCCTCCCCCCCTTCCTCCCTCCCTCCCTCCATCCCTCCCTCCCCCCCTCCCTCCCTCCTCCTCCCTCCATCTCCCTCCCTCCATCTCCCTCCCTCCCTCCATTCCTCCCTCCCTCCCTCCCTCCCTCCCTCCCATTCCTCCTCCCTCCCTCCCTCCATTCCCTCCCTCCCTCCCTCCCATTCCTCCCTCCCTCCCTCCCTCCTTCCTCCCTCCCTCCCTCCATTCCTTCCCTCCCTCCCTCCATTCCCCCTCCCCCCTCCATTCCTCCCTCCCTCCTCCATTCCTCCCTCCCTCCATTCCTCCCTCCCTCCCTCCTCCATTCTCCTCCCTCCCCTCCCTCCCTCCATTCCTCCCTCCCTCCCTCCATCCCTCCCTCCCTCCATTCCTCCCTCCCTCCATTCCTCCCTCCCTCCCTCCCTCCATTCCTCCCCTCCCTCCTCTCCTCTCCTCCTCCCATTCCTCCTCCCTCCCTCCATTCCTCCCTCCCTCCCTCCCATTCCTCCCTCCCTCCCATTCCTCCCTCCCTCCCTCCATTCCTCCCTCCCTCCCTCCTATTCCTCCCTCCTCCTCCATCCCTCCCTCCCCCATTCCTCCCTCCCTCCATTCCTCCCTCCCTCCCTCCCCCTCCCTCCTCCCTCACTCCCTCCCTCCCTCCATCCTCCCCTCCCTCCATTCCTCCCTCCCTCCCTCTCCCCCATTCCTCCCTCCCTCCATCCCTCCCTCCCTCCCCTCCCTCCCTCCTTCCTCCCTCCTTCTCCTCCTTCCTCCCTCCATTCCTCCCTCCATTCCTCACCCTCCCTCCCTCCATTCCTCCCCCTTCCCCCTCCCTCCATTCCTCCCTCCCTCCCTCCATTCCTCCCTCCCTCCCTCCCCCTCCATCCCTCCCCTACCCTCCCATCCTCCTCCCCTCCCTCCCTCCCCCCTCCATTCCTCCCCCCTCCATTCCTCCCTCCCTCCCTCCATTCCTCCCTTCCTCCCTCCCAATCCTCCCTCCCTCCCTCCCTCCCTCCATTCCCTCCCTCCACCTCCCTCCCTCCCTCCATTCCTCCCTCCCTCCCTCATCCTCCATCCCTCCCTCTCCATCCCTCCCTCCCTCCCTCCCTCCCTCCCTCCCTCCCTCCCCTCCCTCCCTCCCTCCCTCCCTCCCCCTCCCTCCCTTCCTCCATCCCTCCCTCCCTCCCTCCCTCCCTCCCTCCCTCCCTCCCTCCCTCCCTCCCTCCCTCCCTCCCTCCTTCCCTCCCTCCCTCCCTTCCTCCCATCCCTCCCTCCCTCCCTCCCTCCCTCCCTCCCTCCTCCCTCCCCTCCCCCCTCCCTCCCTCCCTTCCTGTCCACACAAGGTCTGGTACAGTTGTTGGGTGAAACAAATACACATTTTGTTATTATTACTGTAGTTTTATTATTATATTTCATGCCTTTATATCGATTTCCCTTGTGATTTTTAAGACTAGTTTTATTATACTTAGTTCCTTTATTATTGATATATCAGCTTTTTAGGTTAGTTTTTTGTATTAGTTTTATCATTATATTAAGTGCCATTGTTGTTAATATGTGTAATCTTACCTGAATGTCTGTTAGCCTTAGTACTGCTCAAAACTTTACACATTACATGATTATATCTGTACTTTGAGTTTCTTTATTAGTTTTAATTCAGTCCAAAATTTTCTGCATACTATAGGCTGTATGAGTACTACACTTATCAAAATGTAATGTTTTTTAAGAAAATCACTCTTATCGTGTATCATACCTGATGCCAATGAAACTGATATTAGTACAGTATGACTCAAGTAGGATAATGAATGTTTAAATATTATTTTAACACACTGGCCATCTCCCACCAAGGTAGTGTGACCCAAAAAAAGAAGTAAAGCTTTCACCATCATTCACACTATCACTCTTGCCAGAGGCATGCCAGTACTACAATTCTGATGCCCCTCTTAACTACAAATATCCCCACCCCTCTGTCAGAGTGCAGGCACTGTACTTCCCACCTCCAGGACTCAAGTCCAGCTGTCTGTGTTCCTGAATCCCTTCTTAAATGTTACCTTGCTCTCACTTCAACAGCTCGTCAAGTCATAAAAGCCATTTGTCTCCACTCATTCCTATCTAATATACCTGCTGAATGTCCAAGCCCTCCCCACACACAAACCTTCCTTTACCCCCTCCCCCTAGCCTTTCTTAGGTCAACCCCTACCCTACCTTCTCTCCACTACAGATTTATACACATACACTTCCTTTGTACTCCGTGCTCCCTCCTTCCAATCTGATATCCAATCTTTCATTAACTTAATTTTTTTATTACCTTCATCACCTGGTCTTTCCTATGCAGGCAGACCTCACTTACACAACAGGTTAGGTTCCAGGCTACCACTGTAAAGTGAAACATAGACTTTATTTTTACTTTCAAATACATATACAAGCCTGATAACATGTTTACACTATCATATACTAAGTTAGCAATAGAGCTAGGTTTAAAAATGCACATACAGTACACTTCTTTCTTTCTTTCAATGCACCGGCCGTATCCCACTGAGGCAGAGTGGTCCAAAAAGAAAAATGAAAGTTTCTCTTTATAAATTTAGTAATATATACAGGAGAAAGGGTTACTAGCTCCTTGCTCCCAGCAATTTAGTCACCTCTTACAACACGCATGGCTTATGGAGGAAGAATTCTGTTCCACTTCCCCACGGAGATGAGAGGAAATAAATACAAACAACAACTAGTAAGAAAAGAGAAGAAAGCTCAGAGGGGTGTATGTTGTAAATATATGCTTGTACATGCATGTGTAGTGTGACCTAAGTGTAAGTAGAAATTGCAAGACGTACCTGAAATCTCACATGTTTCTGAGACAGAAAAAAGACACCAGCAATCCTACCATCATGTACAACAATTACAGGCTTCTGTTTTACACCCACTTGGAAGGACGGTAGTACCTCCCTGGGCAGTTGCTGTCTACCAACCTACTACCTAGGATATACAGTACACATATTACTTTATTTTTTGTTTAACGTGCTAGTCATCTCCCACGGAGGCATCGTAATCTAGAAAAAAAAAGAAACTCACCATCATGCATACTATCACTGTCCTTGCAGAGGTGTGCTGATAAGACAGTTTAGATGTCACTCTAAACATCAAATATCCCATAACCCCTCCTTGAAAGTGCAGGCATTGTACTTCACACCTCCAGTTAACTGGCTTGCCTGAATCCCTTGACAAAATATTTCCTTGCTCACACTCCAACATCTAGTCAAATCCCAAACACCATTTGTCTCCACTCCTATCTAACATGCTCACACACGCGTGCTGTATGTCCGAGCCCCTTGCACACAAAACCTCTTTTACCCCATCCCTCCATCCCTTCCTTGGATGACCCCTACCCCTCCTTCCCTTCAGTCCAAATTTATACACCCTCCAAATAATCCTATTTTGCTCCATCCTGTCTAAATGACCAAATCACTTCAACAATCCCTCCTCAACCCTTTTAGTAACTCAACATCTAATTTCCACACTACAGATTCTCTGCATAATGTTTACGCCACACATTGCCCTTAGACACTACATCTCAACTGTGTTCAGCCACCTCCTTGCTGCAACATTCAAAGCCCATGCTTCACACCCTTATAAGAGTGTTGATACCACTATACTCTCATACATTTTCTTCTTTACCTCCATAGGTAATGTTCTTTGTCTCCACAGATACCTCAATGCACCACACACTTTTTTTCCTTCATCAGTTCTATGGTTGCTTCATCCTTCATAAACCCATCCACTGACAGTTCTACTCCCAAATATCTGAACACATTCACTTCTTCCATACTCCCTCCCTCCAATCTGATATCCAGTTTTTCTTCACCTAATTCATTTGATACATCTATCACTTTACTCTTATCTATGTTCACTTTCCACTTTCTTATTTTACACACCCTTAAAATCTTTTTGTCCTTACCTTATAGTGAGTGGTGAATATATTCATTGTAGGAAGTCTGAATAAATGAAGAATGGGTATAACTGAAAATCATTGCATTGGCAAAATGCCATAAAGCGAAGTGCTGTAAAGGTGGGCCTGCCTGTATTCATTTTCAGTTTCCTTCTTTTACATTCCCTCCCAAATTCGTCTACCAACCTCTGTAACTTCTCTTCAGAATCTTCCCAAAACACAGTGTCATTGCCAAAAAGCAACTGTGACAACTCCCACGTTGTATTAGATTCTATACATTTGAATCCCTCACCTCCTCCCAACACACTAGCATTCACCATTCACTTCTTTTACAACCCCATCGATGTATATGTTAAACAGCCATGGTAACATCATGCATCCCTGTCTAAGGCCTACTTTTACTGGAAAATAATCTCTCTTTCCTCTGTACCCTAACCTGAGCCCCACTATCCTCGTAAAAACTCTTAACTGCTTTCAGTAATCTACCACTTATTCCATACTCTTGCAACATCTGCCATATTGCTCCTATCCACCCAATCATATGTTTTTTTCTAAATCCATGAATGCAATGAAAACTTCCTTACCTTTATCTAGATACTGTTTACTTATATGCTTCAATGTAAACTCTTGATCTATACATCCCCTACCTTTTCAAAAGCCTTCTTGTTCATCTGCAGTCCAGCTTTCAGTCATACCCTTAATTCTGTCAATAATAAATCTACCATACACTTTACCAGGTATACTCAGCAGGCTTCTTCTTTCAACAAACTGGCCATATCTCACTGAAGTAGAGTGGCCCAAAAAGAAAAACAAAAGTTCCTATTTTTAGTCGCCTCTTACAACACACATGGCTTACAGAGGAAGAACTTTATTCCACTTCCCCATGGAGAATTCAGTAGGCTTATTTCCATATAATTTTTACTCTTTTGTCCCCCTCTGCTTTCTCCCAATCCCTAGATAACATTCCCTCCTTTTTTTTTTTTTTTCCAACAAGTCAGCCATCTCCCACCGAGGCAGGGTGACCCAAAGAGAAAGAAAATACTTTCATCATCATTCAACACTTTCACCTCACTCACACATAATCACTGTTTTTGCAAAGGTGCCCAGAATACAACAGTTTAGAAGTATATACGTATAAAAATACACAATATATCTCTCCAAACTGCCAATATCCCAAACCCCTCCTTTAGAGTGCAGGCATTGTACTTCCCATTTCCAGGACTCAAGTCCGGTTATATAAAATAACCGGTTACCCTGAATCCCTTCACTAAATATTACCCTGCTCACACACTAACAGATTGTCAGGTCCCAAATACCATTTGTCTCCATTCACTCCTTTCTAACACGCTCACGCACGCTTGCTGGAAGCCCAAACCCTCACCCACAACACCTCCTTTAGCCCCTCCCTCCAACCTTTTCGAGGACGACCCCTACCCCGCCTTCCTTCCCCTACAGAATTATACACTCTTCATGTCATTCTACTTTGATCCATCTTCTCTAAATGACCAAACCACCTCAACAAACCCTCTTCAGCCCTCTGACTAATACTTTTATTAACTCCACACCTTCTCCTAATTTCCACACTCCGAATTTTCTGCATAATATTTACACCACACATTGCTCTTAGACAGGACATCTCCACTGCCTCCAACCGCCTCCTTGCTGCAGCATTTACAATACAAGCTTCACACCCATATAAGAGTGTTGGTACTATTATACTTTCATACATTCCCTTCTTTGCCTCCATAGATAACATTTTTTGCCTCCACATATACCTCAATGCACCACTCACCTTTTTTCCTTCATCAGTTCTAAGATTAACCTCATCCTTCATAAATCCATCCCTCTTTCATACATGTTGAAGATTGAGACACTTATGCAGCATATGGGAAACTTTATTCAGGAAACGTTTTGCCACACAGTGACTTCATCAGTCCAATACAAAGAGGAAGGCATAAGGAGAGGAGGAGTATGAGGTAATCAGTCCCTCAACCTGGAGTCGATGTGTTCAGTCCATCAATCTTGTAGATTGATGGACTGAACACATCGACTCCAGGTTGAGGGACTGATTACCTCATACTCCTCCTCTCCTTACGCCTTCCTCTTTGTATTGGACTGATGAAGCCACTGTGTGGCGAAACATTTCCTGAATAAAGATTCCCATATGCTGCATAAGTGTCTCAATCTTCAACTTATCGGTTTTTCAAACCATTCATCACACCTCTTTCATACATATATTAAACAAAAGTACCAACCACTCTAAAGCTATATCCCCACCTGCTTTTAATGTTTCTGTCTTGATCCCATCAATCCGAGCTGCTTTAACCCTTTTCATTTTATCCACTGTCACACACCTCCCCCACTCTCACAGCTGGCTCTTCCTCACTCCTAAATGATGTTATATCTCCCTGGTCAGTGCATGAAATCACTGCCTCCCTTCACCAACATTTAACAGCTTCTTAAAATATTCTTGCTATCTTCCCAATACTTCCAACTCCCCATCTAATGACTCTCCTCTTCTGTTTTTATCATATATTATTCTCAGTGCATTTCTCTCTATTTCTGTCTTCTATTATCAAAAAATTGCACTATACTACATTAGATTTGCTGCTTTAATCGGATTAATATTAACAACAAACCCTGTTAAATCCATTTGTTCCATTGGCTTCCTCAACCTATTATTCTCATTCTAAACCTTTTTCTTAGTCTCAGCAAAATTTATTGATAGAACCTCACCCACTCGCATTTGATCTGCTTTTATGCTCCCTCACCACTCTCTTAACCTCTTTTACTTTCCTTATATTCCATCCTCCTTGTATCACTTCTGTTTTGTAAAAACTTCTCATATGCTAACCTTTTCTTCCTTACTACTATTTTTACCTCATCATTCCACCAATTCTCCTCTTCCCTCCTGCACCCACCCACCCTGTTATATCCACAAACTTCCACTTCACACTCCAACAATGCATTTTTTAATCTACCCCATACCCCTTCAACCTCCTTATTACCTATACTCTCACTTTCCCATTGTTCTATCAGTAGTTGCTTATATCTTACCCTAACTACATCCTCCTTTTGTCTCTCATACTGTTGCCATTCTCAGTTGTGACCCATCTACTCTTACTCTTACTGTGTAATGATCTGATATATCTGTTGCCCCTTTAGAAACATGCACATCCATAAGTCTACCCATCAACTTTTTTTTTCCATCAAGAAGACTGTATCCCACTGAGGCAGGGTGACCTAAAAAGGAAAAAGAAACGAAAGTTTTTCCTTTTTAAATTTTAGTAATTTATACAGGAGAAGGGGTTACTAGCCCCTTGCTCCCAGCATTTTAATCACTTCTTACAACATTCATGGCTTACGGAGGAAGAATGCTGTTCCACTTCATTTCCAGTTCTTCTCCACCAATATGTAATCCTACAGACTGTTGCCATTGCACCCAGTATCATATCTCATATACTTATCTATCCTCTTTTTCTTAAAATATGTATTACCTATTACCAAACCTCTGTCCATACAAAGTTCAATCAAAGGCCCCCATTATCATTTACCCTGGCACCCCAAACTTACCCACTAATTACTCTACAACATTTCCTCCCACTTTAGCATTTAGGTACCCCACCAGTTACTCTCTCACTTGGTTCAAAACTCCTTAAACACTTGCTTAACATCTCCTGAAAAAAATTCTTTTTCTCTGTCTCTTCCAGGTACATAAGCACTTAGTATAACCCACTTTTTGCATCCGACCCTTGTTTTAATCCACATAATCCTTGAATTTATTTATTTATATTACCTATTTTCCTTTTAGGTAGTAGGTTGGTAGACAGCAACCATCCAGGGAGGTACTACCGTCCTGCCAAGTGAGTGTACAACGAAAACCTGTAATTGTTTTACATGATGGTAGGATTGCTGGTGTCTTTTGTCTGTCTCATAAACATGTAAGATTTCAGGTATGTCCTGCTACTTCTACTTGCACTTAGGTCACACTACACATACATGTACAAGCACATATATACACACCTCTCTGGGTTTTCCTCTATTTTCTTTCTAGTTCTTATTCTTGTTTATTTCCTCCTATCTCCATGGGGAAGTGGAACAGAATTCTTCCTCCGTAAGCCATGCGTGTTGTAAGAGGCGACTAAAATGCCGGGAGCAAGGAGCTAGTAACCTCTTCTCCTGTATATATTACTAAATGTAAAAGGAGAAACTTTCGTTTGTCCTTTTGGGCCACCCTGCCTCAGTGGGATACGGCCGGTGTGTTGAAAGAAAGAAGAAGACCTATTTTCCTGCCACATTTTTATTTAACACCTGCTGTTTTCCACCATTTTAGGGTAGCCATCCCAAAAAGATGAATGCATTCACCATCATTCATTCAATAGCTATCTTGCCAGATGTGTGCAGGCATCACAATTGAAATGACCCTCTGCAACGTTCCCACCAGTCCTTCAGGGGCATGAGGATGTGTTTGAATTTACAGGGGTGATTTCATACTCTTAATTTTGGTTCTTGACTTTTTACAGACTGATGTGAATTAACTATTATATCCAGTTTTAAACCCTAGTGTTTTACTTTAAACTTATTCCACTTCTTTATCATCTCTTTCTCTTCATCACAGAAAAGGTTTTTGTGTAATTAAAGTCATTTTCTTCTTATTTTTAGTCTCGGATCTGAAAGCAGAGCTGAAGAAACGAAACTTACCAGTATCTGGTTCAAAACCACAGTTAATAGAAAGATTAAAAAATCATGCTGCCCAAAACTCTGCTGCTATCATCACGAGTTTGAATAGTAATAACAGCATTAGTAATGGTAGCAGTCTTAACAGTAAGAATACCTGTGTTACAATGAGATTAGGGAGTGTAGAGAGAGAAACAGTTAATGTACCTGCAGTGTTGGACAGTGAAGAAAAAACAAGTTCAACCCAAACTGACTCCACTGGCAATTGTGGCTTGTCTGTGTCTCACCTGCAAGAGTCCTCACCAACTCCCACACCAACAAATTCAACATTCAACTATACAGACGACTCCTCAGGTAAACTATTTTTTCTCTTTTTTTTTATGAAATTAATCAAATTGAATATTTTTAAATTAAGTTGACTCTAGAGTAAATATTTTCAATAATTAAATGTTGTCATTACAGTTCAAGGGTTACTGGAAGCATCAATGGATTTTGGAGATGATAGTGCATCATCTCCTACATACTCTCATATCTCGGCATCATCTACACGTCCCCCAAGTGTGGCTCCTATGGATGTAGATTTTGATTCTGCAATGGATACAAATGACTTTACACCTCTGACACCTAGTGGTGCTCTTACTCCTCTCAGTCTTCATATCAGTGATGGAGGATCCATAAACACTCCACCACCTCCACCACCACCACCTCCACCACCACCACCACCCACACAAAATTTCTCTACTAGTTCTTGTATTCCCATTGGTAGTGTGCTGGTGCCAGCTACTAGCCAGGCGGTGACCACTACACCCAATCAAGTATTAATGACACGTCATTCCACCTCGCAAACCTCCAACAACTCACTTGTGTCTAATGAAACTATGGTGCAACTACAAAGAAGAATAGAGGAACTGCAGAGGGAACTACATCATACACAAATGCAGCTACAGTTACAACAACAGCAAAATATCATCAAAGCCCAGGAGCAGCAGCGCAAAAATATTTCTGATAACAAGCTAAATCAAAAACTAATATTGCAACAACATATTCATAACAAGAAACAACAGCAACAACAACAACAGTTGCAGAGTCATATCCAGCAGCTCCATCATTTGCAAACATTACAACAACAACAGCAACAATTGTTGCAGCAGCAAGTGATCCATCATGAACCTTTAAAAAATAAAATTCTTGAGAATGGTATTCAGCAGTGTGGAATTTTGCATCAGCAGAAACAGCAGCATCAACAGTTAGAACAACAAGCTGAGGAACAAATAGAACAGAACCAGCAGCAGCAGAGCATTGGAGAAGTGAGAGTAAAGGTTGAGAATGGGTGGGAACAACTCGGTTCTCCCAGTCCTCACTCCCATCACAAACCAAAGAGTCAACGTTCAGGATCTATATCCTCACAAAATGGCATTACTATTAATGCTCATCAAAGGTCAGTGTAATGCTTACAATAAGTTGTGGTTTTAAAACTTTTTTTGTGGGTGGGGGGGGGAGGGTGGCAAGGAGGGAGAGATGTCTTTGTTATTTACAGGTAGCAAATAAAATAATATTACAATTTTGCTAGTAGTACATGAAATATTACTCTAAATATAGGTAGAAGATATTATCCTCTCTTTCTCTCTCTTCCCCTCCAGAGTATATCTTTCTTTTCTAGTTGGTGTCTTTCCAGTCTGTAAAACTGGAAATAAGTTACAGATGATGATGGTAATGAATGCATGTAACCCTTAACATTTAAACTGTTCACACCTCTTCTTTGTCCACAAGCTTGAAAAAAAATTTTAATTATTTTATCTTCTAAATGGTAGAGAATCTTTTTCTAAAAGTGAAAAATATGAAGTAATACTTATGGAATTAAACAGGTATGAAGTTATTGGTTGGGAGCACGAACTTAACAGATGGGGTTGCAAAAGGAGTAAATGCTAGGGTGTTCGGGAGAGGGGTGGGATTAAATCATGGGGAATCAAATACA
>NC_069461.1:28950825-29028325 GCF_026875155.1 Cherax quadricarinatus
AGTTTGTAGAAAAATACGAAGGTGGGGAAGCAGTTTGTGATAGTGGTTGATGGTGGTATAGGTGTAGTGATGGTGGTAGAAGGTGGTAGTGATGGTGGTAGCAGTTGAAATAGTGGTAGAAGGTGGTAGTGATGGTGGTAGCAGTTGTAATAGTGGTAGAAGGTGGTAGCAATGGTGGTAGCAGCTGTAATAGTGTAGAAGGTGGTAGCAGTTGTAATAGTGGTAGAGGGTAGTAGCAATGGTGGTAGCAGTTGTAATAGTGGTAGATGGTGGTAGTGATGGTGGTAGCAGTTGTAATAGTGGTAGAAGGTGGTAGTGATGGTGGTAGCAGTTGTAATAGTGGTAGAAGGTGGTAGTGATGGTGGTAGAGGGCAGTAGTGGTTGTGATGGTGGTAGAGGGTGCCTTCTTCAGTGATTCAGCAATTCTACTAACTTCTCCAATGTTGTTGGAGTTATATAGGGCTACAGAAAACACCGCCGCCTCAGCTGCTGCTTCACCACCATTATGGACGGCTTACTCTCAGTGGCCCTTATACACCCAACAACACAACACAACACCTCGTGACATACATAATGACTTATTTTATTCATTCTAGAGTATATTCCATGTTTCTATGTTATTAGTATGTGACCTCAGACACTTACTTGATCCTAAGAGATTTTTGGAAAGAACACTTCAGTATCCTCCATTGCATAAGCCTTATAGGTAAGGCTTGGGAGGGAGTGACTACCAGGACTTTGAACTCTGCTTGGAGAAAATTGTGGCCAGATTGTGTCCACAAGAGGGATTTTGAAGGGTTTGTGGCTACCCTGATGAGCCTATGTCAGTTGTGAACTCTATTGTTGAAGATTGAGACACTTATGCAACATATGGGAATCTTTATTCAGGAAACGTTTTGCCACACAGTGGCTTCATCAGTCCAATACAAAGTAGAAAGGCGTAAGGAGAGGAGGAGTTTGAGGTAATCAGTCCCTCAGCCTGGAGTCGATGTGTTCAGTCCATCAATCTTGTAGAATGTACAGCATAGGGCCGTAGACGTGACTTATATACTGTAGTGAGTGAGGTAAGGCGAAGCAGGAGGAGGTGGGGTCATAGTGGTACCATCCACTAGTCGAAGTAGGTCTTCGTCCAAAGGTTGGACAAGTGTTGAAGAATTCTTTGTAACAAGATCCCATGATGCTGGGAGTGTCTGACAGTTGTGTATGAAGGTTTGAAAAACCGACAATTTGAAGTTTGAGACACTATGCAACATATGGGAATTTTTATTCAGGAACGTTTCGCCACACGTGGTTCTCGTCCTTACAAAGTAGAAAGAGAAAGGAGGGGAGGAGTTTGGGGGTAATCAGTCCCTCACCCGGAGGGATGTGTTCATTCCATCAATTTGTAGAATTTACAGCATGTACAGCTGTACTTCTACAAGATTGATACGAAACATCGATCCAGGTGGGGGACTGTTTACTAAAACCCTCCTCCTTACTCTTTCTATTTGTAATGAATGAAAGCCCTGGTGGCGAAACTTTTCCCTGAAAAAAGATTCCCATATGGGGTAAGTGTCTCCAATCTTAAATTGTTGGTTTTTCAAACCATTCATCAGAACTCTATTGTGGATTGAGGGTTTCATGGGTTGGGTGAGTTGGGGGATGGGGAAAGATTTGGGTGGAGGCCCACAGGGAAGAGCTAACCACTGAGAGCTGCAAGAGTTAGCAGGAAAAAGCAAAAGATCGCAGCTCAAAATCTTGTGGGGAGGAGGAGGAAGAAGATGGAAGAGGTCCTTTCTTCAAAAATTAAGGAGATTTTTGAAATGGGGGTGAATGGAAAGATTTATGGAGAAAACATCACCCTAAAAAGGGATGTTCAAGCCATATCAGCAACTTGTCAGTGACAAGTCTTGGCCCCTTTTTGGGGAAAAGCTTTAACCCTTTCGGGGCCCGTCCCCCTTAGATCTACGGCTTTACGGTGAGTGCCCAAACCCCATAGACATCCCAAAAAATTTAGCGCCATCTTTTTTAGCCGAAAGCGCACAAGGCCTACATGGAAGAAGGGGGTCTGCGCCGTGGGTGTGCGCCTAAAAAAAAAATTAGGGGCCTGCAAGCATTTGGGAACCCCGGCTCAGTCACCCTTTTTTCCCATGCCCGCCCAAAGTCGTCTCCCCCCCCGGAAATTGGGTCCCCTCTTCCGTTGATAGTTCTTACACGAGGGGAAGGGGAAATGAAGACGAATTCCCGGCTTTGAAAAGTTAGGGGCCCGAAAATAATGCCCAGGATATCGATAATAGTGCAGAAAACCCCGCGACCCGCCCTTCTACTCTGGTGTGGGCACTCGGGGGCTCACGGGGGTGTTCCTAAAAGTAAGAGAAAAAAAATATTTTCCGTGGCCAGGCCCTGACTTTGTAAGACAATGTTTCTGACGTGGATTGTGATTTTATTGCGCCGACGATCATTCGAGTAGTGATAGTGAGGAATCATATTCACCAGTGAAGGGTCGGTTTTTCGCCCCCCGATGCGCTCGGGTAGTGTACCCTATGCCTTTGTGCCAGGGGGGAGAAAATCCCGGAGTACACCCGGAGTACATCCTGGAGTAATCCCGGAGTACATCCTGGAGTACATCCCGGATACATTGGATACATCCCGGAGTACACCCCGGGGGCCCTACACCCATTTTAGGTGTGTGTGGGGTGATGTCTACATTTGGGCATGGATGAGCCAAGGCATCAGTGGTGGTGTTAGTTGCTGGTGGTGGTGTGAGCACCCCATGCTTTTGACTCACCACCCACACGGGGCCCCATGCTGCTGACTCGTCAGTTAAAGGGACAAAGCGGGGGTAGCACCACCCCCACAACCACAACCACCCGTACAACCCCCCTATGATGCCCATATCCCCAAAAAAAGTATGTGGGATTGGCAGCAAAATCCCAATTTTGTTCCCAAGCCTCACCATTTGTGACTCAAGGGAATTCTACCTACCTGCCCCCTTGGGGAACCAGGGCCCAATGAACTGGAATCTTTGTTTATTCTTTGACCACCATTGATGGAAATTATTGCCAGGGAAAGTAATAAGTATTTTCAGTACACCATGGCAAATACGATCTTACACCACAGTCAAGACTACACAGGGGGGAAAGAAGACTGTTGCAAAAATTATTTGCTTTTTCAACATAATGCTTATGCCTCCGTCTAAAAGCATAATATTTGCCTCACGTCTAAAAGCTAATTAAAAGCTACTGGCCCCACAGATGGTAAATTTTTACCCGGTCTTCATGAAATAATCCCGGAACAGGGTTTTTTTACTGTTCTTGTTGCACTTCTCTGACAAAACCAGGCCCGACAGAAGGACGGGTTTTACAAGATTAGAAATTTTTTTCTGTATCTCAAACAAAAGTTCGGATATACTTTTTTCCATTCAAGAATCTTTTAATTGCGAGTTTTGATTTTGTTCAAAAGGTAGACTGTCATTTAAGCAGTTATACCGAGCAAGAGGGGAAACCCCTTTTTGGGATAAAACTGTTTGTACTCTGTGATTGTGACAGTGCCTGATGTTGGGTATTGTTGTTACACGGAGTAAACATTTAAAATACCAAATGTTATTGGGTATCTCAGGTGACGTAGTGAAAACATGATTTCACCTTATCTTGGTAAGGAGCATACATTATATACCGATAATGGTAACCAAAACCATTACTCAGTGTTTCATGCGAGTGAAAAAGACAGATGTGTGGCACAGTGCGTTCTAATCGTTAACATAGCCCCCGGGTCAAAACAGGTTTGTGGTGATACTGCAGGTTTTATGCAGTGAAACAGGCTTACGGTGGCATGGGCAAAAGAGATTCACATGTTGACAACCTTCACCGAAAGAATGCAAAAAACAGTGGCAAAGTTAATCGAGTGACTAATGAAAAGTATTCGAAAAAACCCGTGTCATGTTGATTTACACAAAAAAAGCGCTTGGTTTTACAAGTGTGACATGCAGATTTGGTTTTTGTTGACTGTTGTAAAGTTACAAGTGGACAGAAACTTTTTTTTCCTCTCATGGACATTTCAATGCTCAATGATATAAATGTACCAAAAAAAGACTGGTAAAACCACCGTATGGGATTTTGTTTGTCTGTTTTTCAGACACTCATAATGAAGTACCCGGTAAAAACACCTGAATACAAAGGTCCCCGAATTCCCCAGGATATACCCAAGCGTTTTTTGGGAGAGAGGTGATCATTTTAATCAGCTTCCCTTTAACTCAAAAAAAAATTTGCTCAGAAAGATGCATTGTCTGTGCCAAACAAAACGCGGCAAAAAGAGCAAAGCACTCGGGTTTTGTGTGAGGAATTAGGTGCCTTGTGCATGGTGCCTTTTTCAAGGGGTTCCACAAGCTCCAGCAGTTCTAAAACCATTCCAGTGATTGTAAATATGTAAAAAATTTGATAGAACTTTGTATTATACAATATTTTTGCATGTTTTTGAATAAAAAACAGTGGTAAAAAAATAAAATGATAACTTTTTGTGCAGTTATTTTGTTCAATACTGAGTTTATTCAATTTATAAGTATTGGTCTCTCACCCAATGTTAGTAGGAATAGAAAAAAAAATTGGAAAAAAAAAGAAAGAACAACAAAAAAATATAATCGTACCGTATGTGGAATTCGTCGATGTTCCCCCACCCATCATTTCTATAAAATTCTTGGGGATGTATCTCGGTAAGTATGACGATTCTTTTATTTTTTTTTTTTATTACCTTCCAAAAATATGCTCTTTTAATTTTGTAAGAAAAAAATTTTTTTTTTTTTCATAATTTCTTGGACATGGGGGGTGATTCAGATTTTGGCCTTTTACTCTGAAGGGGTTTTAAAAAGACACCCGAACAGAGCTCTCTGGACGTTTTTTTTTTTCGAGAAGGGCTCCCGGGACTCTCAAACTGGTCCTAGTGGCATTAGAAACAGAGAAAGAAGTAACCCAGAAAAAGGGTTGTAGTACTGAGGTGTTGATGGAAAGGGGATTTCCCTTCCCAAAAAGTAAACTATCCCAAACTCTTCCTCCTCCAGTCTTCCATACACTAAGAAGAATCACCAATAAAGGTAAGTGTTATGCTGTTAATGTTTCATTCATCATGTCCCATTGTATTGTTTATGTACTACATCTATATTTCATGTAAAAAAAATTTTTGTTTTAATACTTCTGGGTGTCAGGAACGGATTAATTGTATTTACATTATTTCTCATGGGGAAAATTGATTCGAAAATCGTCTATTTCGATAATAGTCCCACTTCCAGGAATGGATTAAGGACGATAAACAAGGGACCACTGTACTCTGATAATTATACTTATGTTTACCTGTACCTAAATAAACTTACTGTGCTGGCATGCAGGTACACATTAAGACCACTAAGTGTCTTATTAGTCTTGAAGATGCATTATTAATAATGATAATAACACAATAATAATCGAGACACTTATGCAACACATGGGAATCTTTTATTGAAGAAACGTTTTGCCACACAGTGGCTTCATCAGTCCAATACAAAGTAGAAAGGCATAAGGAGAGGAGGAGTTTGAGGTACTCAGTCCCTCAGCCTGGAGTCGATGTGTTCAGTCCATCAATCTTGTAGAATGTACATATTTATGTTAATGTATTCTACTGTGGGTGTATTTATCATGATTATATACGACATTTAATGCATCTCAGTGATTATTATTGTGATGAATGGTTTAGAAAACCGACAAGTTGAAGAACTGAGACACTTATGCAACACATGGGAATCTTTTATTGAAGAAACGTTTTGCCACACAGTAGCTTCATCAGTCCAATACAAAGTAGAAAGGCAAGATTGATGGACTGAACACATCGACTCCAGGCTGAGGGACTGATTACCTCAAACTCCTCCTCTCCTTATGCCTTTCTGCTTTGTATTGGACTGATGAAGCCACTATGTGGCAAAACGTTTCTTCAATAAAAGATTCCCATGTGTTGCATAAGTGTCTCAATTCTTCAACTTGTCGGTTTTCTAAACCATTCATCACAATAATAATCACTGAGATGCATTAAATGTCGTATATAATCATGATAAATGCACCCAAAGTAGAATACATTAACATAAATATGAGATGTTTTTCCAATTGTTTGGTCAGTGTCAGAAAGAATAAAGTTTTCTCTAGTTCAAAACCAAAGAAAATGTGTACATAATAGTATTACTGGGGTAACTGTAGAAAATTATTTCTTTTATATGCCTTCACTCAGAGCATTATTCCTTCTAAAAATGGTGTGTTACATGGGAATGGGAGTGTTGCACTTTATATATTGTACTGTACCAACATTGAGACAACTTGTACACAATGTAAGGTGTTTGTATTATGATATAAGCTTCACAGAGGTCCGACTTTTTTGGGTTATCCTAGGGACTCTCACACACATGCTGTTATGTATGATAATCTGTGTAACTGTATTTGTGTATACCTGAATAAGCTTACAGACATGGAAGTGAATGTGTATCAACCATACCCAGACACATTCTTATGTTTGTTTGCACACTCTGTGTCTCTGTCCTCTCTCATTTACTTGTACTCTCTTGTTATTCATTTTTATCCCGTTTACTCACCTCTCACCGTACATTAAGACTAAAAATATTTTAAGGTAAGTAATGAGTCCTAGGTAGTAGGTTGGTAGACAGCAACCGCCCAGGGAGGTACTACCGTCCTGCCAAGTGAGTGTAAAACGAAAGCCTGTAATTGTTTTACATGATGGTAGGATTGCTGGTGTCCTTTTTTCTGTCTCATAAACATGCAAGATTTAAGGTACGTCTTGCTACTTCTACTTACACTTAGGTCACACTACACATATATGTACAAGCATATATATATATACACACCCCTCTGGGTTTTCTTCTATTTTCTTTCTAGTTCTTGTTCTTGTTTATTTCCTCTTATCTCCATGGGGAAGTGGAACAGAATTCTTCCTCCGTAAGCCATGCGTGTTGTAAGAGGCGACTAAAATGCCGGGAGCAAGGGGCTAGTAACCCCTTCTCCCATATAAATTACTGAATTTAAAAAGAGAAACTTTCATTTCTCTTTTTGGGCCACCCTGCCTTGGTGGGATACGGTCGGTTTGTTGGAAAAAAAAAAAAAGCAATGAGTGTACTGTACATGCATTTTATCATTCTAGGGTGCTTTAAATGTCGTAGAACATTATGTGTGGGTGGGTTGGCAAGGAAGGCTACCATACCTACCACACCTGACTTCTTACAATAAATACACCTACCATCCGACTTACGACCGAGTTCGGTTCTGAGAAACCGGTCATAAGTCGAAATGGTTGTAAGTCGAACTTTACTACTGAATATCAACAAAACATTTTTGTAATGACTTTATTTTATTGTTTTATTTTGGTATTTCATGTTTTACTTTACTTTTTATGTTGTTAGTACTGTATTTTATACTGTAAGGTTTAGGATAAACACTGTGTACAACACAAATAGTTGTTTATTTCCCAGAAATTTGGCATAAAAAACACGGTCGTAAGTCGAGTGGTTGTAAGTCGAGCAGGTCGTAAGTCGGATGGTAGGTGTACTATTCACCTCTCACCCTACATTAAGACTACAAATATTTTGAGGTAAGTAATGAGTGTACTGTGTGTGTATTTTACTTTTTATTGTTTTTGTAATGCCTAGTTCTGTTGATAACATAATATATATTAGTGTAAACTTGTTATCTGGCATTTATATGCATTTATAAGTGGAAAAAATGGTATTCTGCTTTCTGGCGATGTCCACTTTCTGGCAGTAGCCTGGAACCTAACCTACCGTATAAGTGGGGCCCTACTGTACTGAGTGGTGAGCATATTTATTGTAGGAAGTCTGAATAAGTGAAGACTGGATATAATTAACCCTCTCACTGTCGAGACCCCTGCTTACAAACTTGCTCTCAGTGTTGAAGAATTTAAAAAATATATTTTTTTTTTCTTACAAAACGATAATCTCTTCCCAATGGTAATGACACCAAAGGTACAATATTTGATCAAAAACTTACGGAATTATGCTCTCACGAAGTTACAGTCTCAGCAATATTTATGCATCAGTGATTTTGCCCACTTTGAGCCCTATTTTTGGCCAATTCCATTGTTCCAGTCGACCAAACTCATAGCTATTTCGCTAGAACTCCTTTTGTTCTATCGACTGAGTGCAAGAAACCACCCATTTACCGATTTCAACTACCCAATAAAGTAATCAGAAATTGGTAATTTGGTCAATTTCATGTACAATTCTAGGGTCCAGAATTAACAATGCAAATATTTCTAGCACTAAAATAGCATTTTCTCTGTTCATTAGTCACATCTCTAGGCTCCTCTTATATTACATTTGCTTTCCATTTTGAGTTTTTATTCACACAAACAATAGAATATTTACTGTTATGCAGACCGCTGCATTATTGTAAAACTGGTATAAATAATATCAGTGCATTTGTGAAATCATATTAGACCCACCAGTTGATGTGTATTGGACACTTGACGTGATTTGTTTACTCTTGAACGTCACCAAAAATCTAACATTTCCACTACTTTGAGCTCAGTATCAAGGCACTTTTATTCTGTAAAACATTCAAAATCATCTCTTTTTTCTGTAACATATCTTCCATTCTATCAAATGAGACCAAGAAAACAAGAATACAACCATAAATACCATGTGAAAATACACCACAAAATCAGTGTTTTAAACCAAAAACATGGTCGGAGTTCTTTTTTCTCATGCACTTCGTGCAAGATTTTTTTTTTTTTTTTTTATACTGCGCACACTGACCACTCAGACCCATTCTCTCATATGTAGGCCTACCAGCTTTCTCCCACAAGATGTGAAGCCACTAAAATTTTGGCATAATATTACAGGACCAACACTGGCTTGTAAGCCGTAATATTATGGGACCGACAGTGAAAGGGTTAAAAACCACTGTATCAGCGAAACACTGTAAAGCGGGGCCTGCCTGTAAATGAGTATTGATTATTGATGTAAATAACTTATATTATTGTGTAATGCTCATTTATTGTGAAAATTCCAAAATTAGCTTGTATATATTGTCCACAGCTTCTGTTCTGATAGTAAAAGATTGAAAAAATTATGAAGTGATAAAATATTCTTTTATTGATGATTTGCCATAATATTTTTTTTTTCAGATTTGTACTAAATTGCCACAAGCCACAAACAGAAAGTTATCTGTCAAAAGTCAGGCAGTGGATGATGTTTTAGAAATATTAATTAAAAATGGAGGTAAGATATGAGACTGTGCCAGTTTAAATTGAATAAAATTTTAGGATACACAAAAAGCTGTAATTATTTGAATGTGTAATAAATTCTGAAGTAGGTGAAATTTTTGTATTTGTTGACTCACAAGCATTATTGGTTTAATATTTCAGAGCTTCCACCTAGTGCTGCTCAGGATCCTCATACTCCAACTCAAATAAGGTGTAGTCGAAGTGGACCAATCTTCACTACCACATCAGTTACCTCTTCTGTCATCTATACTACCACGTCAGCTGGTGCTCCCATTTTTAGCACCACTTCTGGTGCATTGCCAATCATTTTTACCACTTCTGCAACTTCATTACCTGCAGTATACACTACCACCAATGCTGTTCCAACCACAGCAGAAGCTGCAGTCCCACCACCTCCACCACCACCCCCACCTCCACCTCACCATTCTAGTCAGCGCACCACTTCTGCTACGTCAACAACTTCTCAAGGCCCAGCAGTGTTAAGTGTTGCCAACTCCTGTCCATCCCCAATAGTCACCAGTGGCTTAAATTCTCATTCACTTTTTGCAGACCTAGTGATGGAGGGGTCAAACCAACATAGTCTGGAACTTCCCTTAGATCTGGAATTATCTGTGTTGGAGGGTATGGAACTGGGTGCCTTGGAACATACTCTTGACCACAGCAACATAACTCCTGATCTTCTTATTCCAAGTAGATCAGATGAGCCATTTGTCAGTGTAGGCCCACCGATAGATGTTAAGATGGAAGTGAACGATGATGTTGATGTTGCATCGTGGCTTGACTCTTTGGTTCCTCCAACTCATAGCCCAACACTGTCTTCAGCTACTACGAACTTTATTACACCTTGGCCTCCATCTCAACTAACATCAATCTCTGATAACAACAGTGATAGTGGTATAAGCAGTAATTATAATAGTGGCAGTAGCAGCAGTAACAGAGGAGGTAACCACAGTAGTTGCAGTACCAGTAGTACAAGTAGCAGTGGTGGCAGAAGTGGTATAAGCGTGCACCAAAGTGATCCTCTGCTCTCTAATAATCAGGACCAACTGGACCTCTTTAACTTAGAGGAAATGGACCTCAAGGCCCATGATGTAACGTCAGGCCTATCATGGGACCGCATTGATTTTACTGCATGAGAGTAGTGTACCAGTCATGCAGTCAGTCACCGTGTTACTATCTGGTCAATGTAGGTCCTACTGCAGAACCATTGACTAACAGTGTTAAGTCAAGGGACCACTAACTGCAGTAGATTTCAACCTTGACTGATCAGAGTGAAGTGCTGCTGCATCATGAGTGACTGGCAGTACGCTACTTTGGCTACTGACATATAAGTTAATGTCTGTGATGACAAATGAGTGCCTTACAAGTACTCTAACAAAAGGACCATTGAATATTTAGTTAATATTTAGGTTGTGTTCAGCCAACTCCACACAATTCCCTATTATTCCATTTTGACTACCTGTCATGTAGATCATGCTCACAATCATTATTAGAAGTTTTAAAAACTTACTAAAATATGAAATCTTTCTTTAAATTTTTCAGTGTCAAGTGGTATATATATGATATGTATTTGTAAATATTTCCTTCTTGTAAAATGGTGCTGTTTTGAATATTTAAAGTTGTTTGAGTTTTCTCCGAGATATATTGCACTCATCAGCTAATCCTGAAATTAGGTCAGGTCTATCAGTATGTAATAAATGTATTATAAGTTTTGGGAACAAATCAACCCCTTCCATAAATTTTGCTGTGTGCTTGCCTTACAGTTGTGGAGGCTTGAAAGTAGAACATTAATTCTTGTTGAATTAATAGCTCTGTACATACTTTATGACTAGAATATGTGACTGAATGCAGATTCAGTCATCTCTGCTGTGATTATTAGCTATGTTTGGAGCAGCCAATTAGGTTAACCCACTGAAGGCAGGCACACAGTGTAACCATTCCATGATGACCCCCCAGCCTCTGGCTGTGTCCTTGGCTCTCAGAGACCCCAGATAAAAGCTGTGACCCCTCGCTCACGGTGTGCAAGTCATTGCCTAACCTTGGCATGTGGCAACCCTTGCCAACTGTTGTGTGACCCAGGCTCAGTTTTGTAACATATTAATTGGTAACCTGACTAGAGGAGTTGACTGCCATTTCTTGTAATTTGGGTTGAAGAGGCAAAAAGCCAGTGCTTATGACCTGATTAGTAGTCCAAAACTGTCTTTATGACCTTGTCTTTGCCTATAGATATTCTGCGTTCTTGTGACTTAAGTCTTTGTGTCCAAAGCCTGTGCTTGCAATCCCTGACAACTGTAGATTTGCCAGAAGCCTCTCCCCAAATGTTCAAGACAAATAGTAGTGACTGAGGTACATGATGTCCAAAGCCGGTATATGTGATTCCATATTAGGGTGTTTCAAGATATTGTCAGATAATGGCCATGACCAGTGTTTTGTTAAAAGCAATGGATTAGTGGTTTTTTATGGCATAGTATATTTTCTGGACAGATTACTGAGCAGTCTCACGACCAAAGATGTTACTGCAATCAAGCAGCAGGAGCTCATGATGCCCACAGAAAATGGTTTCCTATGCTTGCTTTGTTAATCCCTAGTACTAGGTAGCCTACAGAAATTTGTAATACAAGCTCAGCAACACCCCAGACTGATGATGTCCTTAAATCTGTGATTTTGGACAATTATTATCGAAGGTTACACAATTCATTTGGTCAGTTGTGTCCCTGAGTTATATATAAATGCTCAAGGTGACCCTGTCCTTTTTTGTAACATACCACATTGAGTACTGGCATCACAACAATGTATGGTTTCGTACAAGTACCTATTTCTACTCTTGTTCAAACAGATGACTGTATGTAAGTGGGCCTGAGTAGCCATGAAACACTCAACCTGCATCCCTGATTGTGTTGGTGTACGTGGCCACTTGGGTAGCTGGGTTATTTTACCCAATGTATTCATTTGGCTTTATAGGTGTCCAGTTCCTGCCTCCCTCAGCCCTGGCACACCTCAAAAAAGTAGACATGGCCTCCTTTTTCTCAAGGAATTATAGGACTATTTTTTTCCCCTCATTATACATTTTATTATTTTGAAAGTTTTTGTTACATTTTCTAAGCTTATCTGGTTCAATGTGCCAAGATGCTCACACAGTTAACCAGCAAATTTTGGAATTGTCCACATCCATAAATTATGGTTAACAGAGCCCGCACAAGAAATACTCTTGATCTGCACAACGAGGTGGACAGACTAGCAATTATTAAATTTTATTAGTGGCCAAGACCAAGTGGTGTGCCTCAGGTTTATATTCCCAGCATTTCTAGATTCCATCTTTAACAGATATTGTCTCGTTCCTCCTGTGTACTAATAAGAATAAATTATTGTAGGCGAGTCCTGTCCTAGGTAGCTCTTGTACAGATTCTTTTTTGCTGCAAATTTTTGGGCATTCTTCAATTGCATTAAATTCTGCCTCATCTTTGCTAGCCTTGTAAGGAAAGTAAACATAAAATGCTTAGCACGAATTTTATACTGTCAAATTTGTAAGCTTCAGAGCAATATCTGGGTTTAATATGGATGACTTGAATTGAAGTATCAATTGAACTGTTTACCTCTGCTCAATATTCAACTCTTAAGCTGTCAGGGCCTAGTTATTGTGCCAAACCAGTAGCAATTATCACAGTTTGCAACATTCCACTACTGCACTGGGAATGATGGCTGCAGCATAGTTAAACAAAGTAATGTGTGAATTATTCAGATACTATTGGGCTAAGTATCATGAACTATCTATGGTATTAAACTATATAAACCTTTGTATATGCTATACCTGATTGTGATGTTTGTTTCATGGCCTTTCAGGTCTCATAGTTCATGGTTACTGTTTTTATATTTATATGGACAGTTATCCAAATTTATATGGCTATCCAGTAATAAATGTAGCTTCACGTGTCATTTATGATGAAAAGAGGAACATGAAGAGTTTAATAAAACACTCGTTTCCACTCATTATATCACAATGATACACATGTCTAATATAATTTGGGTGTTCATCAAATACCTCATTGATTTTGATTATCCATGAAAGTGTGCAGAGAAGTAAAAGAATCATTCTTCTGTTGATGGTTCATATCTTTTATTTTGCATCATTCAATGCAGTAGTACCATATGTTGGGTTACTACAGATATTTAGTTAAACATCTTTTCAGGGATTATTTTTCTCATTTTCTTTTATTGTTATACTACACTTGCACCTTTATTCTTTTATATTTCCATCATAATTTTCTTTAATTTCTATCCTAAACATAAAACTAGCTTCCACAGCAATGTGTCATGTTAAATGTTTATTCCAGTATTTGTAGGTTATTGCATAGAGTAAATTCATACATCCAGTTGGACCTCATTAATCTGAAACTTTTATCACTGGAAATGTCCCTGTATTAAATAATTGGGCTTGAGAACATTTCTGCAAATTTGATATACCGATGAATTCTTTTTATATGTATTAAAAAGACATTACCAGATAACACTGCTGTGTGACAATTCCTGTTTATGGTCTGCCCTGCATATTTTAGTTCACATGTATTAAAAATTAAGAAATAAGAGAGTGCAAGTAAAGGTGTTAATATGAGCTAAGTGACACATGGGGACCATTCTGATATTCCTATGGCACATTTGATAAAATGACATCTCTCCACTCTTGTTGAATCCACCCAAGTCTTTTAAATTTTCCTACTCATAACTTGGGTAAATGTTAACAGTTTAGAGTAGAGAAAATACAAAAATGCTCATCTGGAAAATTCATAGTACTAGAATTCTCCTGTACTGCACCAAGTTTGATTTCCATTTTTCTCTTGCACTAACCCTCAACCACATCTTTCCCCCACTCCTAACCATTGCACATTCCTACTTCTACATCCCTTTCTGCATGCTGCATGACCCTTATGAACTTAGTGCTTGCCTTGATTATAATACCTTGATTATAATAATAAATTTTTTATCTAAAACTTCAGTCAAAGGAGCTTTGGATTAAAGAGGTTCAACTACCTGCAGATTTTGGGGAAAATTCAGCATGTTACTTTTTATGTTGAATGTTCAGAAAAGTGTACATTATTGTAATAGGAATTGAACTTAGAAATCAATAAGATGTGGATGTAATTTACATAGTGTATGTGAAGATAAGTGCATGATTAATTTAAGTAAAGGTATATTTTCGTTTAATGTGTATGAAGCATGAGTACAGACAATGTATGAAATAAGTACATAAGGTAATGTATGAGGCATATGTATAGATAATGTATGAACCAGGAGTAAAATGAATGAATACAGGAAATTTATGAAAGCACAAGCAGAGAATGCAGTCTGTATACTAGGCAATATACGAAAACCTAAGTACAGGCAATGTATGAAAGATGAGTACATAAGTTATTGCATGAGGTATGAGTATAGGTAATGTATGAAACATAAGTACAGAAGTTTATGTATGAAGTGTGAATACAGAACGTAAATAATGTATGACTCATGAGTACTGAATTGAGTGATATATTAAAATTTCTTGAGATGTAAAAATAAATTATTATAATCATGGGGGATGGGGATGCTGAACCTATAGGGGTCATACAGCACCTGGGAGAATGGGAGGTAATCAGGTTTAATCCAAAGGAGGATATATCCAATATATTGGATCAAAGGCCCCTCTGGCATCAAAGCACTCTTTTGGGGGTGTAAAGATTAAATAGTAAAAAATAAATTTTTCTGTAATTAAATAAACATATGCCTTTGTTATCAGTTTGTTATGAGATTTGTATGGAAGTACTTTTTTTTTGTATTTTGACAGTGCTTAATTGATCATATTACTCAAAACAATTAAGTACCTAATAGTAATTTCAAAGTCTTTTTTTTTTTTTTTTTTTTTTTTTTTTAAACTGATCATGCTGCAGCCTTTGTGTTGGGAAAATGTCACATTGGTACTCCATTTTTGTCATATGAAAGTTTTTGCCTTTATATCAGTACATTCAAATTTTATGGATCTATTTGTCAGGTAACTAAATAAATAAAGGGCACTTACTTTTTTCATTTTCCTTTTACATTTTTTTCCTAAATAAAAAATAATCTGTAGGGTTCAAGCCCCTGATTGAAGGGGAAGGGGAAAGCGGGGTTTGATCTAGGAAAGGGGGGGGGAGAGTATGTGGTTCTTTCCCTTGGATAAGACTCTTCAACTTTGAGGCTTCACCTTCCCCTCCAATCCCTGCGGGTTTTTTTTGTACCTACTGAAATTTAGTCTTTTTTTTCATACAAGTACATTGCAGGTACGGGTTTTTTTATACTTTGATAAGTCACAATACTGTGGCAGAAAATTTAAAAAATAATCCACCTTTAGAGAGGAAATATTTAAGACACATTAGGGCGTCAGGGAAACCATTTCATGATTTGGGGAGTAGAATAAAAATATACTTTTAGGGCCCTCTTAACAGCAGGTTAAATTTGGCTACTGCTGAAAAAGAAAAAAGCTATAAAATAAACGCCTTTTTTTCACTTTCAAATGCATATGAAAACCTGAAAACATGTTTAAAACTATCATACTTTAAAAGGTGACAGTGTTTCAGTTCGGGATCCCGAATAAAAAATGGTTCCCTTTTCTCACCTTGACCATTATGCATTACATAAAGAGTTAAGGCTATCATTCCTACAAACCCCGGTTCAAAAAATATTTATTTTTTGACAAGGTACGGAAAAGGGCGGGAGAAAAAAAGGGGGGGTTCTACTTTTTGGATTCAAGAAGGCCTTTGAACAGTTCCTCAAAGAGTTTAAAGTGCAAAAGCTGAGGTTTCAGGCACTATAACGGAAGGGACAGCAATGGACGAAATACCGGGCAGTGAGTCAGGGTACATGGCAAGGTACACGGGGTCCCTGTGATGAGCGGGGTTCCCAGGAGTCATTTCTAGGACCATGCTATTTTTAAAATGGAATGAATGAGGAAGGGAAGATCAGGAGTGTCCCCTGCTGCAGATGATGGAAGTTTATGAAAATTCATCAATGGGGCCCAAAGCAGGATTTTAAAGAGACCGGGAAAAGGCTGGAAGTTGATCCCAACGGGCTCCTCGATTTTAACCCCCCCAAATGCAAAGTCATAAAAGATCGGGAAGGTCAAAAAAGCCGTAGACAGATATAGATGGGTGGCCAAAGCGCAAATTTCACTAAAGGAAAGGATCTTGGGGTGAGTAAAATACGAGCACATCTCCTGAAGTGAAAAGCAACCAAACTGCTGCACCATACGGGCGCCTGGCAAACCTGAGAATTGCGTTCCGATACCTCAGTAAGGAATCATTCAAGACTATAGTACACCGTGTATGTCAGACCCATACTGGAGCATGCAGCACCAGTTTGGAACCCACACTAGGTCAAATACATCAAAAAATTAAGAGAAAATGCAAAGGTTTGCAACAAGGATAGCTCCAGAGATCAGGGAAATGTCCTACGAAGAAAGTGTGAGGAAAATCGGCCTGACGACACTGGAGGACAGGAAGGTTAGGAGAGACATGATAATGACATACAAAATACTAATAGGAATTTAAAAAGGTGGACAAAGACAAAATGTTTCCGAGATGGGGGCACAGAAAAAGGGGGCAAATTGGGGTCGAAGACTCCCCGAAGAGCCAAAGAGAGTTTGGAAGCACCCTTCTCAGTCATAGGTGTCAGGAAGTGGAATTCCCCCGGTAATGATGTTTGGGGGGGCAGGAACCCTACAAGTTTTAAGACGAGGATGATAAAGCTCATGGGGCAGGAAGAGAGAAACCAGTAGTGACTTGAAGAGGTGGGGGCCCGGAGCCATCTCACCCTCAACCACAAATAAGTGATACACACACACACACACACACACACAGGCCCCTTTCCCCCCCCCCCCAAAAAAAAACCCCCCCCCCCCCCCCCCCCCCCCAAAAAAACCCCCCCCCCCCCCGAACCTATTCCAAAAGTTCCCCATTACCCCTGGGTTTTTATCCAAAAAAATGATCAAAACTTCAGGGAAGCAGATTCAAGACCCGGTGTCGGAAATATAAGGAAAAAAACCGTGTCGGGGAAAAATTGTCTGTTTTCTAAGGAACAAAAAACAGCTAAGCAGGATCTACCTCACTGTTTTTAACTAAGTGTAAATTACCTGATCAAGGAGAATCATGTGGGTTTTCCCCCTTACCTTTTTTTTCTCCACAAATTTTTTTTTGTCTATTTTCTGTATATTCTAAATTCATAATGAAGTTTATTTAACATGTTTATGTTTGATAGAATTATACGAATTAGTAAAAAATTTTGACCATGAAAAAAATTGAATATGAATTTATAACTAGAAAACGCCAGGGGCATTGTCTACAAGTTCAACCAGTCGTGTTTTTTAATGAAATTTTTTTTAAAAGGTAAGTAAGCTTTAACTTTTTTTTCAGAAAGTGTGGAGGAAAAATCTATCAAAGTTTTTTTAAAAAAATTGATAGAGTCAAACTGAATGTTTGGGGAAAGGTACTAAACAACAAAAAAAAAAAAATTGTGGGAACTTTCACATAGTTTTTCCCGTGGGCGTTGAACCAAAAAAGGGTGTAAATTAACCTATTCACTTGGACCCTTTTTTTTTTCCTCTACATTTCAACGGAGAAATTATTTTTTTCCCCATTATTGCTAAATTTTAGCCTTTTTTTTCCCTTTCTTTTTAATAAACCCCTGAATTTTTTTAAGTCTTGCGTGATTACAAACTACGAAGTTAGCATATGACAATTGCTACTAGTTTTTTACAATTTCTTTCAACAAAACATTATTTTCAATGTTCTTCTAAACCAATAGATTAGCAGGGAAAATTTTTTTTTTTTTTCCACTGGCCGATTCCCACCAAGGCAGGGGGCCGAAAAAAAAAAACTTTACCATCATTCACTCCATCACGTCTTGCCGAAGGGTGCTTACACTCAGTTTTTAAACTGCAAATTTAAAATTATCATTATGTTTAGGGAATGTTTACCCCTAGGAAGTCATTCAGCAGTACTTGGGGGAAAGGTAGGGAATCGGTTCCATCCAAGGGGAAACAGGTCCAGTTTTTGAATCAAAGCCTCTACCGCATCAAGGAACCCCCCTTATGGGGCTAGATTTTTGAAACAGTTCCTTTTCGGGCCCCGGACCAGGCCCGGAATAGAAACCCTAGACCTGGGCCCCGGGGCCAGGACCCCGGGCCCAGGCCCTGGACCAGGACCCTGGACCTAGGACCCTGGCCAGGGGGCCCCGGACCTGGGCCCGGACCTGGGGGAACCCGGCCAGGACCCTGGGCAGGACCTTGGACCAGGCCCTGGACCTGGGGGCCCCGGCCTGGGACCCGGACCAGACCCTGGACCAGGACCCTGGACCTAGGACCTTGAACCAGGACCCTGGACCTAGGACCCTGGACCTGGAACCCGGGACCTAGGACCCTGGACACCAAGGACCCTGGACCTAGGACCCTAAAAACCTAGGACCCCTGGACCTAGGACCTGGACCTAGGACCCTGGACCAGGACCCTGGACCTAGGACCCTGGACCAGGACCCTGGACCTGGGACCCTGGACCTGGAACCTGGACCAGGACCCTGGACCTGGGAAACCCTGGACCAGGACCCTGAACCGGGGACCCTGGACCTGGGACCCGGACCGGGAACCCTGGACCTGGGACCCTGGACCTAGGACTCTAAACCAGGACCCTGGACCTAGGACCCTGGACCTAGGACCCTGGACCTAGGACCCTAGACCTAGGACCCTGGACCTAGGACCCTGGACCTAGGACCCTGAACCAGGACCCTGGACCTAGGACCCTGGACCTAGGACCCTGGACATAGGACCCTGGACCTAGGACCCTGGACCAGGACCCTGGACCTAGGACCCGGGAAACCTAGGACCCTGGACCTAGGACCCTGGACCTAGGACCCTGGACCTAGGACCCTGGACCTAGGACCCTGGACCAGGACCCTGGACCTAGGACCCTGGACCTAGGACCCTGGACCTAGGACCCTGGACCTAGGACCCTGACCAGGACCCTGGAACTAGACCCTGGACCTAGGACCCTGGACCTAGGACCCTGGACCTAGGACCCTGGCCGGGACCCAACCAGGACCCTGGACCTGGGACCCTGGATCTAGGACCCTGGCCCTAGGACCCTGGACCTAGGACCTGGACCTAGGACCCTGGACCTAGGACCCTGGACCTAGGACCCTGGACCTAGGACCCTGGACCAGGACCCTGGACCTAGGACCCTGGACCAGGACCCTGGACCTAGGACCCTGGACCTAGGACCCGGGACAGGACCCTGGACCAGGACCCTGGACCAGGACCCTGGACCTAGGACCCTGGACCTAGGACCTGGACCTAGGCCCTGGACCAGGACCCTGGACCTAGGACCCTGGACCAGGACCCTGGACCAGGACCCTGGACCTAGGACCCTGGACCCGGACAGGACCCTGGACCAGGACCGGGACCTAGACCCTAGCCCTAGGACCCTGGAACAGGACCCTGGACCAGGAACCCTGGGACCAGGACCCTGGACCAGGACCCTGGACCAGGACCCTGGACCTAGGACCCTGGACCTAGGCCCCTGAACCTAGGACCCTGGACCAGGCCCCTGGACCAGGGACCCGGGAAACCTAGGACCTGGACCTAGGACCCTGGCCTAGGACCTGGACCAGGACCCTGGACCAGGACCCTGGACCGGGACCCTGGACCTAGGACCCTGGACCAAGGACCCTGGACCAGGACCCTGGACCAGACCCTGGACCAGGACCCGGGACCTAGGACCCTGGACCTAGGACCCTGGACCTAGGACCCTGGACCTAGGACCCTGGACCAGGCCCCTGGACCAGGACCCTGGGACCAGGCCCCTGGACCTAGGACCCTGGACCTAGGACCCTGGACCTAGGACCCTGGACCAGGACCCTGGACCAGGACCCTGGACCAGGACCCTGGACCTAGGACCCTGGACCTAGGACCCTGGACCAGGACCCTGGACCAGGACCCTGGACCTAGGACCCTGGACCTAGGACCCTGGACCTAGGACCCTGGACCTAGGACCCTGGACCAGGACCCTGGACCGGGACCCTGGCCCAGGACCCGGACCTAGGACCCTGGACCTAGGACCCTGGACCAGGACCCTGGACCTAGGACCCTGGACCTAGGACCCTGGACCAGGACCCTGGACCAGGACCCTGGACCTAGGACCCTGGACCTAGGACCCTGGACCAGGACCCTGGACCTAGGACCCTGGACCTAGGCCCCTGGACCAGGACCCTGGACCAGGACCCTGGACCTAAGGACCCTGGACCTGGGAAACCCCTGGACCAGGACCCTGGATCAGGACCCTGGACCAGCCCCTGGACCAGGACCCTGGACCAAGGACCCTGGACCTAGGCCCCTGGCCCAGGACCCTGGACCAGGACCCTGGGCCCAGGACCCTGGACCTAGGACCCTGGACCTAGGACCCTGGACCAGGACCCGGACCTAGACCCTGGACCAAGGACCCTGGACCAGGACCCTGGACCAGGACCCTGGACCTAGGACCCTGGACCTAGGACCCTGGACCTAGGACCCTGGATCTAGGACCCTGGACCAGGACCCTGGACCAGGACCCTGGACCTAGGACCCTGGACCTAGGACCCTGGACCTAGGACCCTGGACCTAGGACCCTGGACCAGGACCCTGGACCAGGACCCTGGACCAGGACCCTGGACCTAGGACCTGGACCAGGACCCTGGACCTAGGACCCTGGACCAGGACCCTGGACCAGGACCCTGGACCGGGACCTGGACCAGGACCCTGGACCTGGGAAACCTAGGACGACCTGGACCAGGCCCCTGGACCAGGACCCTGGACCAGGACCCTGGACCAGGACCCTGGGACCGGGGACCCTGGACCTAGGACCCTGGACCAGGACCCTGGACCTAGGCCCCTGGACCAGACCCTGGACCAGGCCCTGGACCAGACCCTGGACCTAGGCCCTGGACCAGGCCCCGGGACCGGACCTGGACAGGACCCTGGACCAGGACCCTGGACCTAGGACCCTGGACCAGGACCCTGGACCAGGACCCTCTACAACAGTACCTAAACGTCTAGAAGAAATTCATTTATTTATTTTATTTATTTATTTATTTATTTATTTAAAAATTTGAGCATACATACAGAGGTACAAAAAATACAGGTAAGAGCAGCATGCCAAAGCCACTAATATGCTAGCATTACGGGCTGGCTTAAAATTAACTTAAGATTAACTAAGCAATGATGAAATCAGTGATAAAACATTAATGTAAACAGATTACTATAAAGCACAAGTGAGTATTACAAAGACAGGTCATATGGTTGCATTCAGTTAGGTAGTGATTTCTGTTAGGTAGTGTATTTAAAAAATAATAAAGTTAGATTGGGTTTTAGGTTTTTAAAATTTATGTGATATAATGTGAGAAAAATTTAAGATATACAATCTATAAGGTTCAGTTATTCAGTATTTATTTGGTTTTTGGGTGAGTAAGTGTTTTTTGAGAGAGGACTTTAATTTATAAACAGGTAGTGTTTCTTTTATATTTACAGGGAATGAATTCCAGAAATTTTAAAGGGCCTTTTATGTGCATTGAGTTTTTGCATAGTGTGAGATGGACAAAGAGGAACATCAAAGAGTGATCTGTGCCTTGTGTTATGGTCCCTGTGTTCTGTTGAGGTTGGCAAGGAGATGTTTGAGGGAGGGTTTTAAAATCAGAGTTAAGTGTTTTTATGTATGGGAATAGGCAGTAATAAGTATGGTGTTTTGTATGGTGAGTAGGTTTAGTGTATTGAATATTGGTGGAGTGTGCGCCTATAGTGAGAATTTGTTATCATTCTAACTGCAGCCTTTTGTTGGGTAAAATTTGTGGTCTGAGATGTGTAACTTGTTGTTGAGCCCCATGCACAAATTCCATAGGTGAGATAGGGGTAATTTAAAAGAGTGATATAGGGCCAGGAGGGCTGACTGGGAGCATTTGTACCGTATCTTCGATAGTATGCCTACAGTCTTGGAAATTTTCTTAGAAATTTGTTGTATAGTGTATGAAATTTGAGTCTATTATCAAGGTGGATTCCTAAGAATTTTTCCCCCTGTTAGCTTTTGATAGGTGATCCGTTTATCATTATGTTAAGAGGGACATCTGTAGCTCTGTACCAACTGAATGAAGTGGTTTTGTCAATGTTTAGTGTAAGTTTGTTAGTCCTCATCCAGGTAGATATTTTCTGTAATTCGGTATTTACAGTATTGGCTAGCGTGACTGGGCTCGGGTGGGAGAAGACGTATGTAGTGTCATCTGCAAATAGTGTGGGTTTGAGTAATTGCGAAGCATTTGGTAGGTCATTTATGTATAGGAGAAAGAGAAGAGGGCAAGGACACTTCCCTGTGGGACACAACTGTAATTGGTTGTGCAGAAGAGTTTGCCCCATTTGCATACACATATTGGCTTCTGTTGCTGAGGTATGACTTGAGGTAGTTGAGGAGTGCCCTCTTATACCATAGTGTGACAATTTTACGTGGAGCAAGTCATGGTCAACTGTATCAAAAGCTTTACGTAAGTCAATGAAGATCCCAGTGGGACTTCTTTTTTTCTCTATTGCAGTGTATATATGTTCTAGCATGTGTATAATAGCATCATTAGTATTTTTATTAGGCCTGAATCCAAATTGGCAGGGGTTGAGTATGTTTTGGGAGATAAGGTAGGAGTAGATTCGTTTATGAATTATTTTTCGAAGATTTTTGAGAGAGGGTTGTAAGTTGGATATTGGCCTATAGTTATTCAACTCTGTTTGGTCTCCTCCTTTGTGGATCGGGGTGACCCTTGCAAATTTTGAGTACTGTAGGGAAGGTGGAGGATTCAATGGATTTGTTAAAGAGTGTTGCAATGATTGGGTGATAGCACTTGTGACCTTTTTTGTATAAAAAGGGTGGTAAGGTATTTAAATCTCTGCCTTGTTTTTTAGTGTGTTGATAATAAAGGAGACTTCCTATGGGTTAGTCGGAGCTAGGAACATTTGTGTTCGGGTAGTTCCCGGTGAGGTAGTCATTTGGTGGGGTATCTGAGCTTGGGATTTTATTGGCAAGGTTTTGCCCTATAGTGGAGAAGAAATCATTGAGTCTGTTTGCTGTTTCTGTTGGTGGGAGTTGGGGTTCATCTGATTTTGCTAATTTTATTTCGCTATTCGTGATATTTTTTTTGTTCCTAGAATTTCTGATAGGGTTTTCCAGGTCTTTTTTATATCCCTCGTAAGTTGGATAATCTGTTCTCATAATACAATTTTTTGCCCTTCTTATCAGGTGGTTAGGTTGACGAGTAACGTTTTGTTTGGTCTCTTGTTATGTAAACCCATTCTGTAATGTTTTTCATATTGGTGTTTTTTTATTTATGGATTTGAGAATGCTGGGTGTTAGCCAGGACTGTTCAGTCTCTTTGCTGTCATCTGTTTATTTTTTTTTTAGGGCAGTGCTTGTTTTAGAGGTATTGGGTCTTTTTTAGAAAATTATTAATACATTCGTCAATATCTGTATAGTTTCTAGCTCAGTGTGCAGTCAATGTTTGTACTGCTTTTGTGAAGTTATTAATGGCTGCCTCATTGTGAAGTCTGAAGGTGACTTTAGTAGTGTCTTGGGGTAATTTACCAAGAGTTGTTTGGAGGAAAAGTAGGGTAGTGGTCTGTGGTATTATCTGTAATTATGCCTGATTTTAAAGGGGATATGGTGTTGGTCCAGATGTGGTCAAGTAGGGAAACACTAGTCTCCGTAACTCTTGTAGGTTTTGTTACTGTTGGTAGCAACATGCAGTTATTCATAGTGTTTGTGAATTCAGTAACGTGTGGGTCCTGGTCTTGCAGGAGATTTATATTGAAGTCACCTGAGAGTAGTAAGTGATCTTTGTTCATGCGTGCATCAGTTATCATACTTCCTAGGTTTTGACTAAATTTATATATTTAATCCCTGTATATTAGTTAATATAGCCTTCAGTTAATTATGCAAGACTTTCTAATTTATCTCAAATGGTCGTGGAGTCATACCATATTCATCATTATCAGCAAAAGTATTTTATAACCATATAGGCCTCATTTTAATTTGCAATCCACAAGATCGTTTCCAGTGACTAAGATTTCGGAAGGGAAGACTCTTGTTCTTGTCTACTCTTTCATCTTCTAATAGATACAAGAAGATCCAGTCAACACAGTAATGACATCAAATGGAATTTATAACCTATTGGCTAATTCTGAAATACTCACTCAAGGACACTTTAAAGAATAATAGGTTTATTTTAACACTGAGTTGATGCAGTGTTGCATAACACTGCAATAAACCAGCCGAGTGTGGTGTAAGCGTACATAAGACTGCAATAAACCAGCCGAGTGTGGTGTAAGCGTACATAACACTGCAATAAACCAGCCGAGTGTGGTGTAAGCGTACATAACACTGCAATAAACCAGCCGAGTGTGGTGTAAGCGAACATAACACTGCAATAAACCAGCCGAATGTGGTGTAAGCGTACATAACACTGCAATAAACCAGCCGAGTGTGGTGTAAGCGAACATAACACTGCAATAAACCAGCCGAGTGTGGTGTAAGTGAACATAACAATAAATAACTTTCAAATACTAATAAACACTTCGATAATATTGATTTCATAAATATCAATGAACATATACAAAAGGAAGGTTGTGTGAACATGACTAACAAAATTAGGGCGGCAGTTATAACCATCTTTGAATCTTGAGCTGTATAATCCTACGGGTTTAGCGCTTCCCCTTTGATTATAATAATAATAATAATCTGAATCTTGGTTGGATGATACGGTGACTGACGACGAGGTCAAAATAGATGGTTACAATATAAAACGCTTAGATAGGAACAGAAAGGGTGGAGTATGTGCCTACATTAGAAATGACTTAGCTTACAACCCAAGACCTGATTTAAATAACAATAAACTGGAGATTCTATGGTTTGAAGTGCTGCTTCCTAAGACCAAACCCATCTTAGTAGGAACTAGTTGCCGCCCTCCTACCCAGGACCAGTTCTTAGAATCTTTTCCAGAGTCTTGTCCGGATTTTGAAAACAATTGCGAGACCAATAATACTGGGCGGACTTCAATATCTTGTTTTCAGCAGCAAAATAAACGGGCTTGCAAAAGTATAAGGCAAATTCTAGGATTAAATTAGGATTACCACTCAACTTAATTAATACTCCAACCGGATCAACACAGTTCTCAGCCACCCTAATTGACCAATACTTTTGTAACCGCTCTGAGAACATTAGGTCGGTCAGGCGTATTACCAAGGTTTTGTGATCATTTCATCATTTACTACACGGGGAAAATCACTAGGAATAGGATAGGCCTACACAGGACAAAAAAATGGGGGGTCAATGGGAAACTCTGAACACTGGTAAATAGGTACACAATTGTGATGGCAGAGATAACAAGTTGCACGGACGTTTACCTGGATTTTACTGGAGAGGTTTCGGGGGTAAACGCCCCGCGCCGGTCTGTGACGGGCCGCGGGGGCGTAAAAATGCTGGGAAAATTCAAACAATGTTCATTCCCTCCTTGATAATATTGGCACCAGTAAGAGGTTAGGGATTAACGAAGAACTGAACCCTGGTGAATACTGGATATTGATAATATGAAATTTAGAGACCGCGAAATTTTGTTCATGACTGAAACCATGTATAGGAGTGAAGCTGTTTCATTACTCTGTAACTTGCCTGATTAGGTGACCGATTTTGATGGAGTTCATTACTTTGTACTAGTTCAGCTGTTCATAACTTGGGGTCCAGTCACTGGACCCATTATGTACCTTTGTTAATCTTTTGATACGCCACAGGTTTGGGTATGGGGTGTTTAAAGATATTAAACTAAGTGTGTGTGTTGTGTGTGGTGTGTGTGTGGTGTGTGTGAGTTGTGTGTGTGTTGTGTGGATGGTTTTGACTCAAAAATCAATATTTGCATCAATAATCATACAGTTGTGATCGGGTTGTGGAAGTGTGGAATTGCTCTTTACTCTATAATTGTTCATGATTGTAGGCCAAAGTATAAAAGTAAGTAACCATTCTACAGAATTCATTACCTTTGTAACTTGTGAGCTCATTGCCTTTTTGTACCTAGTTCAGTATCAAAATTTGGGGGCCCAGTCCCTGGACCCATTACGTACCTCTGTAATCGGGTAAATACCTTTTTTAAAACTTGTCATTGATTTGTGACCAGACTTACCTGGAGTTCATTACCTTTTGTAAATTGTGAGTTCATTACCTTTGTAAAAATTGTGAGTTCATTCCTTTGTAAATTGTGAGTTCATTGCTCTGTAACTGCTCAGCTATCAAAACTTTGGAGTCCAGTCCCTGGACCAATTATGTACCTCTGTAATCTTTTGACTACCGCCCACAGGATGGGTATGGGGTTGCATAATAAAACATATTAAACTAAAATACTAAAAGGATTTAAAGCAACAGACGGGGATTATTGCAGCACTAAATGAATTCCAAAGGGTGAGGAGGGAACAGAGTACAGAGAACTTATAAAGGAACAAAGGGAAAGCACTACATGCTCAAAAAAATTGAAGAGTATAAGCATAACCCCAGAAAGCTCTGGCCAACAACTAAAACATTGGGGGTATAGCCCTAAGCCAGTAGATGGTTAAATGTACTCACTATTGATAATGAGGGTATGCCATGAAACATCTAAGGTGGCAAATTGCTTTAATTCATTCTACACATCTGTTGCATCAACACTAGTAATGTAAACTCCAGCTGCATTTAATACCTTTAAACAAGACTCTGTAAGTTTCAAACATACTATCCAATAAAGGGGTAACCCCAAACAGTTGTCAACTAGTAAGTGTTTCTCATGACTCTATTCCCAAAAAGAACTAGCAGGTTAAACCCAATAAGAGCACGCCCTGTATATTCCGTCTAAGTTCCTAAAGATGGTTGCTTCTGAACTGTCAATCCCTATTGCTTTACATTAAATCTATCAATCACCCTAATTTCCGTACCCCGGGGGGGTTCAAGGAGGCCAGAGTTACTCCTATTTCAAGAAAAATAGTAGGTCTGATGTCAGCAACTATAGGCCTGTTAGTATACTCAGTATAATATCTAAAATTCTAGAGAGGGCGGGGGTATTTCTCAAGTAGTTAAAGTACCTTAATGACAACAACATTCTCCATAGCTATCAATCGGGCTTTAGGAGATCCTACTCACCGACACCTCCCTTATTAATCTGATGGATTACCTAGAGAACTGAAATGTCAAAGGGGAACCCTCATAGGTATGGAACCTTAGACCTGCAAAAGGCCTTCGATACTGTCAACCACAATATATTATGTAATAAACTTCAAGCTATCGGTATAGGTTCTGTTGACTGGTTTAAGTCCTACCTTAGCAACAGGAGACAAATAGTCAAAATCAACAAAACAGAATCAGAACCCCTTTCCGATAAAAAATGTGGAGTTCCCAAGGTAGTATTCTGGGTCCCTTATCTTCTTAAAGTTATGTCAATGATATGCCTATCAGTGTCAAGTGCAATACTCCTACTGTATGCGATGACAGTGGTCTGTTAGTGGTCAGGTTAAAGACCCACAAGATATTGCTAATGTTTTAACACTGGAATGGAGTCCTGCAGCAAATGGTTAGTAGACAACAAACTATCATTACACCTAGGGAAAACTGAAGCCATTCTCTTTGCACGAAACATAAACTGAGAAGGGTAAATAACTTTTAATGTTCAATGTAATTGGGGAGCCCATCACTTTGGTTTCATCAGTAAATAATTGGGAATCCCCTTTGACCCTGCATGTCAGGAGAATTGATAGGGAACAGTGTAGTAAAGAAAGCGATGCCAGACTGAAGTTCCTTTATAGACAAGCACAGTGTCTACTATGAGGCTCGCAGGACCCTATGTCTAGCCCTTATACAATGCCATATGGATTACGCTTGCTCTTCTTGGTACTCTGCCTTGACAAAAAAAAATGAAATAGAGACTGCAAATCACCCAGAAACAAAATCGTAAGATCATCCCGGGGCTGGGACCCAAGAGAACATGTAGGCCAGGATGAATTACAGCAGTTGAATATGCTTTAATGTTGAAGACAGAGTAAAACAACTGAAGCTAATCATGTTTAAAAAATTGCTCACAAACAGTGTCCAGAATATCTTGCTGTCAATTTTATCAAGGTTGGAACCAAAGCAATCATAGTACTAGGGGGAGAGAGCACAATTTGTAGTACCCACAGTCATTGGGCCAGGCTTCAAACACCTTTTATTGTTTCAGCAATTAAAGGAATGGAACAGACTACCCGCACATGTCAAAGCCAGTCATAGCATGAACCGTTCAAGAAGAGTGCCAAAGTGTCTGATGAATGTAGCTACAGAAAGGGAGGGGAATGATTTTCTATTTTTTATCTAACACGTGTAAATTTTACCTTATTCCTAGTAATGACCCTCGTATTGTAGATAGTCTTAATGACCCTCGTGTAGAAGATAGTCTTTTTAGTATGATAATAAGATGTTATCTTCATTATAGAATAATAAGAAAATATTATAACCTTTATATTATAATAATAAGGTAAAAGGACCCCAATGGAAATAAGTCACTCTGTCTGACTTTTTTTGGGTTATCCTAGGTTCTCTACACATATGCTGCTATGTATGATAATTCTATGTAACTGTATTTGTGTATACCTGAATAAACTTACTTACTTACTTACTTAGTCTGGCACTAAAGCTCCCTCCGACCTTCAAACAACATTTCTCCCTCATATAGTATTTTTCTTCACTCAGTCAGTGTGTGCTGTATAGCCCTTGTGGCTTAGCGCTTCTTTTTGATTATAATAATAATAATCAGTCAGTGTGTTTTAAATCTGGAGAGAACGGAAAGCAAAGCAGGAAGATAATCTTCTGATTTACGATCATGAAATCATGTCCAAACATGATTTATAAGTATAAATAATAGAGGTCCTCAGGTTGTTCTTCAACTCTATATATCCTTGGTTAGGCCTCATTTAGACTATGCTGCTCAGTTCTGGTCACCGTATTACAGAATGGATATAAATGCTCTGGAAAACGTACAAAGGAGGATGACAAAGATGATCCCATGTATCAGAAATCTTCCCTATGAGGATAGACTGAAGGCCCTGAATCTGCACTCTCTCGAAAGTCGTAGAATTAGGGAGGATATGATCGAGGTGTATAAACGGAAAACAGGAATAAATAAAGGGGATGTAAATAGCGTGCTGAAATTTTCCAGCCAAGACAGGACTCGCAGCAATGGTTTCAAGTTGGAAAAATTCAGATTCAGGAAGGATATAGGAAAGTACTGGTTTGGTAATAGAGTTGTGGATGAGTGGAACAAACTCCCGAGTACAGTTATTGAGGCTAAAACGTTGTGTAGTTTTAAAAATAGGTTAGATAAATACATGAGTGGGTGTGGGTGGGTGTGAGTTGGACCTGGCTAGCTTGAACTGCTGGGTCTGGTACAGTGCTCCATCCTTGAGTGGGGATGACCAGACTGGGTGGGTCATTGGGATAATCCGGGGGGAGGACATGGACCTGCTCCGCATGGGTCAGTAGGCCTGTTGCAGTGTTCCTTCTTTCTTATGTTCTTATGTTCTAAAATCTCTCTCTCTCTCTCTCTATTTTCTCTCTCTCTCTCTCTTTCTTTTCTCTCTCTCTCTCTCTCTCTCTCTCTCCTCTCTTTTCTCCTCTCTCTCCTCTCTCTCTCTCTCTTCTCTCTTTGTACTCACTGTAGTATAATTATAGGCACGTTTATTACAGTTTTATATTTTATTAAGTGATCTCGGAGGGCTACCTGGAAGTGGTTCTCAGTTTTTTCTTCTAAAAGTTTCATTTTTAATTTGAGAAAACCTAATCTGATAGGTTTCGAATTTTCAACGTTGATGTACTGTAACTAAGGAAAAGTTCACGTAACTATTGGCAGGAGATGAGACATTTCCCCAATGAAAAGCAGGGGAGCCACGAGTACACTGAGAGACAGCACCTAGTGTCAGGGGCCCAAGGCTGTTCAACTGCCTCCCAACATACATAAGGGGGATTACCAGTAGACCCCTGACTGTCTTCAAGAAGCCACTGGACAGGCACCTAAAGTCAGTACCTGACCAACCGGGCTGTGGTTCATACGTCAGTTTGCGTACGGCCAGCAGTAACAGCCTGGTTGATCAGACCCTGATCCACCACGAGGCCTGGTCTCAGACCGAGCTGCGGGGGCGTTGACCCCCGAAACCTTCACCAGGTAAACTCCAGGTATGCGCAGGTGCCTTAAGTAATCGATTTTATATAGCTGATTGTCAGTTTTGGTTTCTGTGCAAAAGTTTGAGGTCTCTTCTAGTTAGATTATTCAGGTATACACAAATACAGTTACACAGATTATCATACATAGCAGCATATGTGTAGAGAACCTAGGATAACCCAAAAAAAAAGTCAATCAAGGTGACTTATTTCTATTGGCTTCGAATTTTTAACACTGGTATATATTCTACTTAGAAAAAAGTTCAGTTCCTGGAGTAAGTGCCGATTTGTTAGTTATATTTTTAAAACAGCGTAGAATTTTATCGTGAAATAACTAGACACGCCTCTGAACGGCTTTAAAATCTTTAATAGCTGATACTGGAGAGGATGGTAGTACTTGCTAAGTTTAGGCTTTGTAGATGTAAATTTTCTAATTTCCTAACATCGTTCGTCTGATCATCTTCAAACTTACAGTGGGCTGCGTAAGTTTTAATTTGGCAGATTTATTAAATAAATTGGTTTCTATGGAATAACGGGAATACCTCTTGATTGGTTTTAACTCTGGTGTATCTTAGCGAAAGATCTGGATTGATTATGGTCTTTGTAGCTGCCAATTTGCCAATTTCGTTGAAAATGGAAAACATGAACTTTCACGCTGGTAACTGCAAAATGCAAGTATTGAGCGCTTCTATCTCAAAGTTCTAGTTTATTTTGATATATTGGTTTCCAAGCGATAACTAGAGAATGCCTCTTCTGATTGGTTTTAATTAACGTTTCAATTATTATTAATATTACAATCAAAACTAAGGGCTAACCCACAAGGGTGATACAGTATTTAACCTTTCAGAGCTGGTGTGTCTTGATGGAAGGGACGAATTGGTTTTGGGGTTTGTAAGTCCCAATGTGCCCTTTTATTGAACAAATTGGTATCACAGGTTTTCGTGCGATAACTTGGGAATGTCTTTGACTTTAAACCTTTAGTGCTGATATTTAACTCTATTACAAACTTATGTCGCACTCTGCACTATTCCTTTCGTGCACATTGAGCTACTGAATATCTGGAGTATACCTTGAGAGGGTTTCGGGGTTCATCGCCCCCGCAGTCTGGTCTGTAACCAGGCCTCTAGGTGGACCAGGCCCGATTAACCAGGCTGTTACTGCTGGCCGCACGCAAACCGACGTACAAACCACAGCCTGGCTGATCAGGTACTGACTTTAGGTGCCTGTCCACCGTTTTCTCGAAAACAGCCAGGGGTCTATTGGTAATCCCCCTTATGTAGGCTGGGAGGTAGTTGAACAATCTTGGGCCCCTGACACTTATTGTGTTGTCTCAACGTACTCGTGGCGCCCCAAGGCTGAACTTACGGGATACGGGGATATTTTTCTCGGATTGCACAGCCACAGATACACATCTAGTTTATACTGTTATTCCTTTTTCCTTACAGTATGTCATCTTAATCTCAGACATCATTTCACTGTGGTAAAGACAGTCAAATGGAAGATTGCTGAAGGCAGCCCATTCACAATGTGACTCCCAACAGTCAAGTTGTCATATCAGGTGTTAGTGAATGATCACAGCACATTTACATCAGCAAGTAATGATGTGAACCGACCCAGCTGTGATAAGATAACAATTATCAGATAGCTTCTCCTTCACAGTTGTAATATCTGGTCTGGTGTCTTGATGATCGCAATGCCAATGATGGACTGTCATTTCGGGATACCATTTTTTCTATTTTATTTAATTTTGCAGCAAAACTAATATATTAATCTAACTTAACCTTCCTAAAATTTAGGTAATATGTAGCATATGTAGGAATTTGTACAATTTTCCCAGTTTTTCTTATGGAAGGAAGACCCAATTATGGAGGTGACCTTGATTTTCTTATTGCCTCATTGGGATTATAATGTTGACAATTTTATTTTAGAATGTTAGCTAATTTGATTGTAGACGACCCAAAGACTTACGTTTAATCTTATTTTCTTGACAAGGTAGCCTGGCACCTACTACACCGTGTGGGCGTGGGCGTTGTGGTGGTAGCCTGGCACCTACTACACCATGTGGGCGTGGGCGTTGTGGTGGTAGCCTGGCACACTACTACACCGTGTGGGCGTGGCGTTGTGGTGGTAGCCTGGCACCTACTACACCGTGTGGGCGTGGGCGTTGTGGTGGTAGCCTGGCACCTACTACACCGTGTGGGCGTGGGCGTTGTGGTGGTAGCCTGGCACCTACTACACCGTGTGGGCGTGGGCGGTTGTGGTGGTAGCCTGGCACCTACTACACCATGTGGGCGTGGGCGTTGTGGGTGGTAGCCTGGCACCTACTACACGTGTGGGCGTGGGCGTTGTGGTGGTAGCCTGGCACCTACTACACCGTGTGGGCGTGGGCGTTGTGGTGGTAGCCTGGCACCTACTACACCGTGTGGGCGTGGGCGTTGTGGTGGTAGCCTGGCACCTACTACAACCGTGTGGGCGTGGGCGTTGTGGTGGTAGCCTGGCACCTACTACACCATGTGGGCGTGGGCGTTGTGGTGGTAGCCTGGCACCTACTACACCGTGTGGGCGTGGGCGTTTGTGGTGGTAGCTTGGCACCTACTACACCGTGTGGGCGTGGGCGTTGTGGTGGTAGCCTGGCACCTACTACACCGTGTGGGGCGTGGGCGTTGTGGTGGTAGCCTGGCACCTACTACACCGTGTGGGCGTGGGCGTTGTGGTGGTAGCCTGGCACCTACTACACCATGTGGGCGTGGGCGTTGTGGTGGTAGCCTGGCACCTACTACACCATGTGGGCGTGGGCGTTGTGGTGGTAGCCTGGCACCTACTACACCATGTGGGCGTGGGCGTTGTGGTGGTAGCCTGGCACCTACTACACCGTGTGGGCGTTGTGGTGGTAGCCTGGCACCTACTACACCGTGTGGGCGTTGTAGTGGTAGCCTGGCACCTACTACACCGTGTGGGCGTGGGCGTTGTGGTGGTAGCCTGGCACCTACTACACCGTGTGGGCGTGGGCGTTGTGGTGGTAGCCTGGCACCTACTACACCATGTGGGCGTGGGCGTTGTGGTGGTAGCCTGGCACCTACTACACCAGGTGGGAGTTGTGGTGTTTCAACATACACAAGCATTATTATGTTGCCTTTTCTTTAAGCCTAATTGTGTTCTTGTAGGCGTATGAGAAGACTCCTAACAGTTTCCTCGATGTAAACTTGGCCATATCCCTCACAGGACGTATGAGAAGACTCCTAACAGTTTCTTCGATGTAAACTTGGCCATATCCCTCACAGGACGTATGAGAAGACTCCTAACAGTTTCTTCGATGTAAACTTGGACATATCCCTCAGAGGTGTAGATTATTATTATTATAATCACAGAGAAGCGCTAAACCCGTAGGATTATACAGCGCATGTAGGGGGATGGAAGGTATTCAGGCTCAATTCAAGGAACCGGAGCACAGATCCAATTCCCTAGATCAAGAGCCTCTCACCAGCGTCAAGGAACCTCCCTTGAGGGGGATTTTGTAGACTTTTTTGTCTTTAGGTCCTGTGTATGCCATCGTGATGTCTCGGATGGTTGTGGTGGTAACCACAATAATATCGATGTTGAATTTGCGCAGTATAAGGATCATTGTTTTCCCTGTGGTCCTGTTAGACAGTACATATTTCTGTTTAATGTTCCTGTTTCTGGCTTTACGTTTGCAGTGAAAGACCCCGTGGCGAGGGAATATGGAGTTGGAGAATGTATTTTCTATGTTATCTTGCTCATTTTTAAGCCATCACTGCAGATTATATGTGCCCCCCGCAAAAAGCCAATTAACATATCTGTGGAAAATTGCATTTATCTGAATGTATAATTTTTACATAACATAAAGAACATAGATATTTTTTTTACAGTTAGAAAGTGGGAATTTGGGACCCCGAGGTCGCAAAAAGCCCCCCTTCGAACCACACGCTTTCCAAAATTTGCCTGGACCTATTAATTACCAATAAAATTGTAAAACCGGGAATACGGGTAAAATATAAAATTTTGGGGACTGTTTTTTTTAAAATAAAAAAGGGTTTTTTATATAAAACAATTACATAACAAAAGGGAAAATATATCTTAAAAATTCCTCACTTTTTGACTGGAGATTAATGTTTTAAACCAGAAAACCCACTCTAACTTCTAAAAAAATAAGCTGGTAAAGAATTATACACAATTTTAGAGAGTTATCTAGTTCCGGGAGCTTCTTGTCCAGTGTCTGTATTCAATTATGCGGGGAATGCACTCCCCCAATTTCGCCTCCTTTTTGGGAAGGGGTCACCCAAAATTTTTAAACCCTTAGAGCACGAAAAATTCTTCCCCATTCCCAAACGTTTCTAATACAAAATAAAAAAACAAGAGGCGAGTGCTCTTCTTTTTTTCGATAACATACTTCTTTTAAATTAAAAATTTGGGGGCATCTATTTTCCCATAAATTCCCGTTTTCCCGGGGAAAATATAACTTTTTTTCCCACACTGGGCAGGCGGATTTCGTTGCAAAAAAGACTAAAATTTGCCTTTGGCAGGGGAGGCCCCGGGGAATATAGGATCTGGCATCCAACGCGACATTTCAAGGTTTGCGTGCGCCGCAGCAACGCCTGGGATCAGGCTCTGTCCCCCAGGAGGCCTGGTCACAGCCCGGGCCGGGGGGGCTTTGACCCTGGAACTCTCTGGAAAAAACCCGGTAAGATTTAATCACCCTTTTTTAATTTGGGCCCTTCTTGTGGGAATCCAGAAAGTTTCCCCAATACAATATAAAGTATCTTGTACCCCACCTGCATTTCATTTTTAAGGGCATTTAGCACGATTAAATTTGTTAGATGATGAGGTTTTGGGCAGCAAGATAGGGTGTTTAGCATAATCACCCAATTCAGCTCATTTTGTACCTACCTCTGGAGTTTACCTGGAGAGAGTTTCGGGGGTCTACGCCTCCCCGCGCCAGGTCTTGTGACCAGGCCTCCTGGTGGATTCGCGCTCTGATCACAGGCTGTTGCTGCTGGCTGCACGCAAACAACGTCGAGCCACAGACCGGTGATCAGGAATATGAGACTTTGGTGCTCTTGGTCCAGTGCCAGCTTGAAGGACTGCAGGGGTCTGTTGGTAATCCCCCTTATGTGTGTGGGAGGCATTGAACAGTCTGGGCCCCTGGACACTTATTGTAATGGGTCTCGCTCATTAACGTGCTAGTGACCCCCTGCTTTTTCATTGGGGGGATGTGTGCATCGTCGTTCGTATGCCAAAGTCTTTTGCTTTTCGTAGTAGAGTGATTTTCGTGTGCAAGTTCAGTACTAGTCCTCTAGGATTATCCAGGTGTATATAATCATGTATCTCTCCCTCCTCGTTTCCAGGAATACGGTTTAGAAACCTCAAGCGCTCCAGTAATTGAGTGTTTTATCTCCGTTATTGCGCGCCGTGAAAGTTCTCTGTACATTTCTAGGTCGGCAATTTCACCTGCCTTTGAAGGTGCAGTTAGAGTGCTGCATTATTCCAGCCTAGATAGAACAAGTGACCTGAAGGAGTGTCATCATGGAGCTTGGCCTCCAATAGTTTTGAAGGTCTAGTATCCATCCTGTCATTTTTTCTAGCAGATGCGATTGATACAATGTTATGGTCCTTGAAGGTGAGATCCTCGACATAATCACCCCAGGGCTTTGACGTTGGTGTTTCGCTCTTATTCGTGGCCAGAATTTGATTTTGTACTCTGATGAAGATTTAATTCCTCAGTTTACCATATTGAGTAATCAAATTTCTCATCGTTTTAATTCATTTGTTTTCTGCAGCCCACTGAAATAATTTGGTTGATGTCCGCCTGAGCCTTGCAGTGTCTGCTATGGAAGACCTGTCATGCAGATTCGGTGTCATCTGCAAAGAAGACACGGTGCTTGTGGCTGACATCCTTGTCTTTGTCGGTATGAGGATGAGGAACAAGATGGGAGCTAGTACCTGTGCCTTGTGGGAACAGAGCTTTTCACGTAGCTGCTGGACTTTACTCTGTTGACGACTTTACTCTCTGTGTTCTGTTAGGTGAGGAAATTATAGATCCATCGTCCGATTTTTCTGTATTCCTTTAGCGCGCATTTTGTGCGCTATTACGCATGGCACACTTGTCGAAGCTTTTGCAAAGTCTGTATATATTACATCTGCATTCTTTTTTGTCTTCTAGTGCATTTAGGACCTTGTCGTAGTGATTCCAGTAGTTGGAGACAGAACAGGAGCGACCTGTTCTAAAACCCTCATGTTGGCCTGGGTTGTGTTAACTGATGGGTTTCTAAGATGGTGGTTGATCTTGCTTCTTAGACCCTTTTCAGTTTTTATGATATGGGATGTTAGTGCTATTGGTCTGTAGTTCTTTGCTGGTTGCTTTACTTGCCCTTTTGTGGAGTGGGCTATGTCTGTTGTGTTGTAACTGAGGGACGACCCCGTGTCCATGCTCCCTCCCATAGGATGGAAAAGGCTCGTGTAGGGGCTTCTTGCAGTTCGATGAAACACAGAGTTCATGATCCCCCCCGGCCTGGGGGCACCCGACCTTGTTACACCTGCATGGGCATGTCATTTAACGTGTTCGACGTCATTGTACAAACTGTCAGGATAACATCGGATAGGCTTGTGTTAATCAAATTTTGTGGCTCTCTCATAAAAAATTCATTTTGATCTTCGACTCTCTGTCTGGTTAGCGGCTTGCTAAAAACTGAGTCATATTGGGACTTGAGTAGCTCACTCATTTCTTGCTGTCATCTGTGCCTAGGACCCCATTCTTGTTTAAGTAGGGGACCCTCATACTGGGCGTTGTTTCTCGATTTTGATTTGGCATAGGAGGTTGAAATACTTTTGGGTTTCTTTCGATTTCATTTATAGCTTTTAAGTTCTACCCGCGATTCCTGACTCCTAAAGGATTCTTTTAGCTTAAGTTCGTTGCTTGCTATTTCTCTGACCTCAGTGTATCCCTGAGCTTTTCAGATATAATTGACTCTCTTTTAGCGCTCTGTTATTCTTTTCCCGTTCGCCTGTAAAGGATGCGCCTGTTCTCCCCCCCTTCTATTTTACATCTACTCCTCCTTTTCTTAGAGGAATAAAGCCTTGTGCATACATCGAGTGCACCGAGTTATCTGTTCTAGCATAAGTGTGGGTCTGTGTTGCTTAGTATAATCTTCCTCAGCTTAATATCGGTTAGGGACTTGGTTACTGGTCCCACTTTATGTTTTTGTTATTGAAGTTGAATTGTGAATGCTCCCTCGTGATACTTAGTGCATTTTGGCGGTCTGGGGCTCCTCGCATACATGTCTGAACCTCAATTATGTTGTGGTTGAGTATATTGTTTTTGATATGGTGACATTTCTTATCAGATCATCATTGTTAGTGAATAGGAGGTCTAGTGTATTCTCAGTCTAGTAGGCTCTATTATTTTGTGGATAAATGAATTTTGTGGCAGAGATTTAAAGCTCGTGTGAGTGTGCGTTTTCATCAGAGCTGCCTCCTGGTGTTGTTACTGCAACAATATTATTTGTATATTCTCCATTTTAGGTGCCTTAAGTTGAAATCCCCAGGAGCAAGGATTTGGGTGCAGGAGCTGGAAGATTTTCCAGACGTGGTCAATTTTTTAAAAAAGCTGTTCCGGAAATTGCTGGGATGTTGCATCCGGAGGCTTGTAGACTACCACAATGACTAGGTTTTGGTTCTCGACCTTTACTGCTAAAACTTCCACTACGTCATTAGAGGCATTAAGCAGTTCTGTGCAAACAAGTGACTCTGCAATGTACAGGCCAACCCCCTCCCCCCTTTTGCCTGTTCACTCTGTCACATCTGTATAGGTTGTAACCTGGGATCCATATTTCCATAGTCCAAGTGATCCTTTATGTGGGTCTCAGTGAAAGCCGCGAACATTGCCTTTGCCTCTGCACCTAATTACATTGTTTTCTAAATACAGTCCCAATTTCTCTATTATGGAACCTTTCACAATTTTACTTTCCATCATCAATTTAATCTCATTTCCATAGATTTCCTCCTGTACCCTCTTTATCCAATATTCAAGAGATGTGAAAATTTATAATGAAATATTTTATCTTGTTTAGAATTCAACACATTTAGTACATGATCAGTTTGGTAAAGGAAGAATACCTATTTTATATCAATAGATAAGGACAAAACTATTGGTGCCGTGGTCACAGTAATTTCATCATGGAGGCAAGATACGCCTTCTTTTGTACAGGCCCAATTTAGCTTTATTTACAACCAGCTCGGTCGTTAAACCATGATACAGCATTTACAATTAGCATAAGGTAAACCTCCGAGACAAGAAATCGCTGGGGATTTCCTAACCAGGTATATGATTAATTGTTACATATGCTGACCCAAACTATTTTATACTTCTCTTGCATCTGATAAATTTCAGTGACTCTGTTTTGTACGTACACAATTTTACTGTTTCCTTTGCGAATCCATTGTAAGGGAACCTCATTATAGACCAAAATTACAGTTGTTCGCCTAATATTTACCTCCTGCAACCTTATTTTTGTAATAAAGTTGTGAATTACCGACAATATGTTAAAGTAAAAGGACACAAGTGCAACTAATGTGACATTTATTGTGGCAACGTTTCCTCTCCAGAGCTTTATCGAGCCATTAAAACAATACATGGACCACAGAGGGTATATTAAGGCTCTTAGAGAGTGAGGTGATACTAGTGAGGTACCATTCCGATGTTCACTAGTGGTAGTAAGTAGTAGTAGTAGTGTACGAATTTAATTGTTTTGTCACTACCATATACTACTACTACTACCATTAGTGAACATCGGATGGTACCTCTCTTGTATTCACCTCACTCTAGCCTTTATATACCCTCTGTGTCCATGTATTGTTTGTAATGGCCTTGATAAAGCTCCTGGGAGAGCGAAACGTTGCCACAATAAATGTCACATTAGTTGCACTTGTGTCCAGCTTTTACTTACTATTTTCTTATATAATTTAGGCTATTTGACACCTATATAAATGGCTGTTAATTCCAACTGAGGTTAAAGTATGGATTTTATTGGAGACACTTTAGCCTTAGAATAACAAGAGAGATAACAATATTACATTGAAGGTAAGCATACTGCTCCCATATGCCAATTTGAAAGCATCACAAAAATGTGGAGTACATTTTTTCCAATCTGGATTGGCCAAACTGGCAGGGGACATCAACATTGGAATTTTTCATAATCACCAATTAATTCATCCCACCTGTTAATGAATCCTCATGTAGACTTTCATCCCATAGCTTATTTAAGTTTCCATGCTTCCTGAATTAATAATTTCCCTCTTTAGTAAGGGGTGATGCTAAGACCTAGAGGATCAAAACATTTGGAACTTCAGCAAGCAGGACTCTTTAGTTATTTTATTGGCATTACTGTAATTATTAGGTTTTAACATTACAAAATCTCTCTCAGTATCAAGTTAAACACCAATACATTACTACTTTTGGCACTTCATCTTCCAGGGAATCTCTTTACTTATTTTGTCCTTTATTTGGACGAATTACTATTCCATTCCCTCAGAGGCATATTTGGCACTTTGGGCATTATTTTATTAGCACTCTCCATAAGTCATTAACAGTTTCTCTTCAGTTGAAGTCACACCCTGGAATTTGTCCACATATATTGTTTGCTCCATTACCCTACTCAATGGACTTTCCATCGTTTAAGGTGTGCATTTATCGTCGCTTGATGTAGGACGAAACTGGATGTAGCAAGCACCTCAATAATACGCTCCTAAAGTGAAGATTTCAGAGGGCTAAGTGGTCAATAGTTTCGAGGCCTAAGAGCGGGTACATACATCTCCGGTCAGCCCTCTTGTAAACCAATCTTAAGGAATGCTTTACTTATGTCAGCCGTAAAAGGCATAATGCTTCACTCTGGATTTTAATAAGATATCTCCTAATTTTTCCGTCAACGACGGACCTTTCATCAGTCATTTAAAAATAGGTTACTCTTTTTGTTATTCATTCCATGATCGACACCAGGCCTAACCCTTCTAGGGTGGGTAGGTTGCCTGAGTCCGAGGCCTTTACAAGGTCATAAGACTGTCATTCCATTTGCCCCCTTGGGGGGGGGGGGGGGATGGCAGGCCAGAGGAGGCCTAGCTTGTGCTAGTCTGGGGACAGGGTGGTCTCCCAAAGATGAGGAGTTCATATGTGCCTCCTCCCATGGGAGATTAGGTCTCAGACACTCCCTAAAGAGGGGAGCACAAGGCCGGGCCACCACTGATAAAAGGCCGGGGCCGGGAGGATACCGAGCTAATTCTTTAATAACTAATCCTGGCACTTACAATTAAACACAATTACTCTCAGATGGGTACGTGAGTCTTAGAATCCTTCTTCTCACTCCGTGATGTGCAAATAGTGACAATAATTTTGGCTTGCTCAGGAGGTACCTCTTCTATTAATTTATTAATTAACTGCTCAGCAATTATAATCATTATAGGCAGTTAACAATTTTGGTTGTCTAGTTCGCGGAGCTGAGCCTTTAAAATCGCCATATACCATTCTGTAATTAGTGGGCATTCTAGATGGTTCGTTCTCACGGAAGTCGTGATGCCAGTATTGTCCAGATTCAAAATTTTACATCTCTAAGGTATTGCTCCTGAGTAAAAGATCGTCTGGACGTGCTTCCATTTAAATTTATTCCAATGCTGTCTAGTTTCCCACAATATGCACTGGGTCAACACCATCCTCTATGGAAGAATTATCGGGGTACGATTTTCATGAGTAGACATCACAGTTATGGTATTTTGGTAGTTCCTCTAGTCATGAATTCATTATTACGAGGTATTTCTACCATACATACATGGCTCCTGCAGTCTTCAAAAGGGTGCACCACATTTCTTTACCATACCCTTTACAATGGAGGCATAATAGTCACTACCTATCAAAATATTTATTGGGCTACAGAATCATCCCACTTACACCAGAAGGTTGCTAAATTTACATTATGTGAGTCTTTCGGTAGCTTTACTAAGCCTACTGGAGATATTTTCTCTGGAAGTCTACTCTACAATTACTGCATTAAACACGTTTTTTTCTCATTGCCACCATGACAGTTAATAAACAGTGTCATACAATTGAGCCTTTTCATCCGAGAGAAAACAGATAATTAAAGTTGTGGGATCTCCATCTGTACTTTCATACCATCAAGACATTTACGTTTTATGAAAGTATACGCTGGATCCCTGGTCCAATAATGCAGTTACATTTTTTGATTTATGCCTTTTATCAATCAATTTTTACTGTAACACAGGTAAGGCTACTTCAGCAAAACCATCATTATTAACTATTACAAGCAATTTTTACATTAGCTACTGTGGTCAGGATTGCAAACATTATCATTTATTATCAAAACATCTATCATATATGACCCGTACAAATGACTTATATGGTGTCTTCCTTTGTGACATTGATAACAGACGTTTAATTTGTCATAACAATCCTTTACATTGTGATTACCTAAACACCTGATACATTGTCTAAGTTCCTCCAATCATTTCACTTTATCATTCCATGATTTGTATGCATTGCAATTCTTAGAAAATGAGTACCCTTGAGAAAAGACAATCTCTCCTTTCTCTGACTGGTTTCTTATTAACTGGGCTACTCTTAGGAGGGTACTTATTCTTCTTACTTGTGGAGAATCATTATTTCTGATTCCTGCCTACTTGATATGCACCTATGCAACTTTTTTTAGAATGAAATTTTGATTATTACCATTGGGATAATTTTTCCTTTGTGAAACTTGACAGATAACTCAGAGTTATTATGTGTTGCATTCTATAAAATGAGTTAGTTGGCTGTGTCTGCAACGCACAATTAATTTCTTGTAGACCTTAGTCTTATTTCCTCCAGACCAATAACCTTGTGATATTTGTTCGAGATCCATTCAAGTGTTTTAAAGTTTGCTTTATTCTGTACAATAGCACTCAATACCAGTTGATTCTTCAGATTTATTATTACTTAAAGTTTTGAGAGTACTTCCAGTTTAACTCTAACTTGCTGTAACCTTTGTAAGTGTGATCTGGAGATTTTAAACTAACAATGATATTTACTAGATCCAAACTACTCTGTTCTAATATTACCATAAAGTGACCTTCAAAGAAGTCAACTGCTTCCTTGTAAGATTCATCTACATGGGCAGGTTTGTATCGTATGTAGCATTCTCCTCTTACCTGTCCTTTGAGTAAATAATATATTTACACAGGCTAGGTTCACTCATGTCATGCCACAGCTGCTTTTAAAAAAATAGACCAAAATTCTTCCCAATTTTCACAGGATTAAAATACAGGTAAAACATAGTTCTGGGAGTTTTGGCAAAAGACAATATTATGTGTTGGAGGCAGACTGATTAAACTGCCTGGTATACACATTTTAATTTATTCAAGGTCATGAATTTTACAAGAAAGAATCTTTTCCTCTAATTCATATACTGATTAGTCATGAGATTACTTCAGTTCATCTACACAGTTTACTAACAAATCTCTTCATATTTGTTGTATATAATTTGCATGAATAATATCTATTACCTAAAGCATCTAAATACAATTTTAAATCTCAGTATTCACAGTATTAGCAACTATCCAACCCCCACATTTATTTATGCCTTGGCTACATGGACCCTTTCAAGCTTGCAATGGACGCTTCTTTGCTCTATATTTCCATATGTTGTCTTTCTATATTAATTTCCTCTTTTCAGCCATGATGCAATGTATTAAATTCAACTTAATAACACTGATTAACAACTCACACACTGACAAAACGTACCTTTGAAATAATCTCTGCTACTTGGTGCTCAGGCAAATTACAAGTAAAAAAATTGGCATATAAATTTTAAATGTACATTACTACCCCCCAATTGGTAATCAAATTTAATATTATACAAATTAATAAATCCTTGCCAGAATTTGGCATAGGCAAATTAACATTATACACATTAATATTAGTTACACTTGGCTTATCATTACACATACACTGATATAATTCTTCGGCCAGAATTGCTATCAAATTAATATTGTACAATACAATTAAAATAAATCCTAGCCACTTTGGCCTTTGCAATTAGTGTTATACACCATTATTATAATCTTTAGCCACCCTTGAGCTTAGCTTATGAAAAATTAAATATTGGTAATAAATTATAATTCCCACTACGCATAAGTAAATTTGTGAATTAACTCCACTCCCTTCTGTCATTTAACATATAATTATTAAAAGTAATTAACTAATTAATGACTTCACAATTACCTCCGGTCAGAAGACCAACGGGCAATTTAATGTGAAAATTGCATTTATCTGTATGTTAATTATGACATAACAGTAAAATGACATAGATAATTTTTATTTATCAGTTAGACACAGTATGGAATTTGGGAACCTAGGTCGCAAAAATGTCCCTTCGATACTACCCTGTCATATCCACAAGTTGACTATGGACCTATTAATTAACCATGAATATGTATAGCCAGGAATACTGGTTAAATATATAAATTTTGTGGACTGTATATTTAAAAATAATAAATGGTTATTATATAACCATTACATAACAGAAGGAAAATATATTTATATCACTCACAATTTGACGGGAGATTAAGTGTATCATACTCAGGAAATACCTCACTCATAACCTAAATCTATGAAAAAATAATGTGGCCAGATTATTATTATTATAATAAAAAGAGCACTATGCACAAGGGTATACAAGCAATGCTGGCCCAGAATTATACACCAAATCTAGGAGCTAATCTGTGGTTCCTGGAGCTGTCTTGTCAGTGTTCTGATATCTCAAGTTATGCAGGAATGCAACATCCACCAATTCGCCTCCTATTTGAGAGGTTGTCAGGCACAATTTTAACCTCTAGAGCACGAAAAATTCTTCCCCATTCACCAACGTTTCTATACATAAATCAAAACCAAGAGGGAGTGTTTTTTTTTCGATACCATACTTATTTAGAAATTTAGAAATTTTAGATACTGTTACAGAGGTACAAAAAATAATACAGGTAAGAGCAGCATGCCACAAAGCCACTTATAGGCATAGCATTACGGGCTGCTTAAGAATTAACTTATGATTTAACTAAAGCAATGATGAAATCAGTGATTAAGACATTATTGTAAACAAGATAAACTATAAAGCACAAATGAGATTTACAAAGTACAGGGTATATTGGTTGCATGCATTGTGTTCATTCAGTAGAATGGGGGGTATTCTGTTAGGTAGTGTATTTAAAAATATACATAGGTTAGATTGGGTCCTAGGTTTAACATTTATGTGATATAATTGTGAGTAACATTTTGGATATACTATTTATAAGGTTCAGTTATTCAGTATTTATTTGGTTTTGAGTAAGTGATCTTTGAGAAGAGACTTGAATTTGTAAACAGGTTTACCTGGAGTTTACCTGGAGAGAGTTTCGGGGGTCAACGCCCCCGCGGCCCGGTCTGTGACCAGGCCTCCTGGTGGATCAGCCCCTGATCAACCAGGCTGTTGCTGCTGGCTGCACGCAAACCAACGTACGAGCCACAGCCCGGCTGATCAGGAACTGACTTTAGGTGCTTGTCCAGTGCCAGCTTGAAGACTGCCAGGGGTCTGTTGGTAATCCCCCTTATGTATGCTGGGAGGCATACATACGTTTCTTTTATATTTACAGGTAATGAATTCCAGATTTTAGGGCCTTTTATGTGCATTGAGTTTTTGCATAGCGTGAGGATGACACGTGGAACATCAAAGAGGTGATCTGTGCCTTGTGTTATGTCATGTGTTCTGTTGAGGTTGCAATAAAGGAGAGTTGAGGGGAGGGTTAATATCAGAGTTAAGTGTTTATGTATGGTAATAGGTGCAATAATAAGGATGGATGTTTTGTAGGTGAGTAGGTGAGTGTTTTGAATATTGTGGAGTGTGTTGCCTGTAGTGAGAATTTGTTATCATTCTAACTGTAGCCTTTTGTTTGGGTAATTAGTGGTCTGAGATGGTTACTTGTTGAGCGCCCATGCACAAATTCCATAGGTGAGTAGGGCGTAAATAGAGAGGTGATGTAGTGTATAAAGGGCCAGGAGGGGCCTGATGTGGAACTATAGTACGTATATTCGATAGTATGCCTTACAGTCTTGGAATTTTCTTAGAAAGTTGTTGTACATGTGTATGAAAGTTGAGTCTATTTCGAGGTGGATTCTAAGAATTTTCCCCTCTGTTAGCGTTGTTGATAGGGTGATCCGTTCTATCGTTATGTTAGAGGTACTCTGTAGCTTGTTACCAACTGAATGAAGTAGGTTTTGTCAATGTTTAGTGTAAGTTTGTTAGTCCTCAACCAGTAGATATTTTCTGTAATTCGGTGTGTTTACAGTTTTGGCTAGCGTGATGGGCTCGGGTGAGAGAAGCGTATGTAGTGTCATCTGCAAAAAGTGTGGTTTGAAGTAATTGCGAAGCATTTATGTAGGTCATTTATGTATAGGAGAAAAGAAGAGGGCCAAGGAAAATTCCCTGGGGGACACCAATGTAAATTGGTTGTGGGGAAGAGCTTGCCCCATTTGCGTACACATACTGGCTTCTGTTGCTGGGGTAAGACTTGAGGTAGTTGGAGGGAGTGCCCTCAATACCATTAGTGTGACAATTTTACGTGGAGCAAGTCATGGTAAACTGTATCAAAAGCTTTACGTAAGTCAATGAAGATCCCCAGTGGGACTTCTTTTTTCTTATTGCATTTGTATATATGTTCTAGCATGTGTATAATAGCATCATTAGTATTTTTATGGGCCCTGAATCCAAATTGGCAGGGGTTGAGAATTGTTTTGGAGATGAGGTAGGAGTAGATTCGTTTATGAATTAATTTTTCGAAGTTTTTTTGAGAGAGGGTGTAAATTGGATATTGGCCTATAGTTATTCAACTCTGTTTGGTCTCCTCCTTTATGGATCGGGGTGACCTTGCTATTTTGAGAACTGTAGGAAGGTGGAGGATTTAATGGATTTTGTTAAAGGTGTTGTAAAAGATTGGTGATAGTACTTGTGACGCTTTTTGTATATAAAGGGTGGTAAGGTATTTAAATCTCCCGCTTGTTATTCAGTGCGTTGATAATAAGGGAGACTTCGTATGGGTTAGGGCGGAACTAGGAACAGTGTGTTCGGGTAGTTGCCAGTGAGGTAGTCATTTGGTGGGGTATCTGAGCTTGGGATTTATTGCAAGGTTTTGATCTATAGTGGACAAGAAATCATTGAGTTGTTTGCTGTTTCTGTTTGGGGGAGTTGGGGGGTTATTGATTTTGCTAATTTTATTTCGCATGTCGTGATATCTTTTTTGTTCCCAGAATTTCTGATAGGGTCTTCCAGGTCTTTTTTATATCAAACCCCGTAAGTTGGATAATCTGTTCTCATAATACATTTTTTTTTGCCCTTCTTATCAGGCTGGTTAGGGTTGACGAGTAACGTTTTGGGTTTTGGGCTCTGGTTATGTGACCCCTTTGTATTGTTTTTCATATCGGTGTTTTGTATTTAGGGATTTGAAAATTTGCTGGGTGTTAAGCCAGGGAAATTTTTCAGTCTTTAGCTGTCAATCTGTTTAGTTTTTTGGGGAAATGCTTGTTAAAAAAGGATTGGGTTTTTTTTAGAAAAAATTTTAAAAACATTCGCCCAAAATATCTGTATAGTTTTCTAGCCCCATGTGCCATTTAAATTTTTGTTACTGCTGTTTTTTGAATTTTTAAATTTGGGCCGCCTCATTTTTGAAGTCTAAAGGGGACTTTAGTTGCCCTTGGGGTATTTTACCAAAGTTTTTTTTGGGGAAAAAGTAGGGTAGGGGTCTGGGGTTTATTACCCGAAATTATCCCTGTTTTTTAAAAGGGGATTTTGGTTTTGGCCCAATGTGGTCAAGGGGAAAAACATGGGTTTTCCGTAACCTTTATTTTTTTTACTTTTGGTGCAAAAACTTTTTATTCTTTGGGTTTTTTGTGAATTCTTAACTTTGTGGGTCCGGGGGTCTTGAAAGGAAGTTATATTGAATCCCCTGAAAGAGAAAGGTAAATTTGTTCTGGGGGCCATCGGTTATCTTTTATTTCCTAGGTTTTGACAAAAGGGCAAAATGTTGATTGGGAAACCTGAGATTTTTACAAGGGTTGAGAGGTTTAATTTTAGGTATTTGGATTTAAATTTTAGCTATTATTTTTTTCCCCCAGTTTAGTGTTTATTTTTTTAAAAATACAATTTTTGGGGCTTTTTTTCCCTAAAATTCCCGGGTTTTTCCCGGGAAAAAAATTATATCAGTTTTTTCCCAACAAATATTTTTCCTTTTTTTTTTTAAGTCATGGCTTTTGGGTGGGATTTAGAGGGGCCCTTTTATTAGTAGGTTAGGGGTTTTGGGGTAAATTGTACTTTCCGGGAAAAGGGGAAGTTTGGTCTTTAATTTTCTTCCCCCCAAAAGTGAATTGTTCAAAAAGCTCTCCCTGGTTTCCCTTTTTTCTTTGAAAATTTTGAAAATTTTAAGGGGCCTGGGTACAAACCCTTGGGATCGTAAACGTACCTAAACCAAGGATGTATCGGGAAAATTAAAATTGAAACAGCCCTTTATCTAAGTGTTCCCATATAGATGTTGGGTTAAAAACAGAAATTAGAGGGTGATCCCATTGATTGGGTTTTTCCTTTAAACGTAGTTGTGTGAAATCACAAACGGACGGCCCAGCAGGGGGTTTTACAGAAATATGGCCCGCTATGACGCTTTTTGATTACGGTTTTCCACGCGCGGGAAGAGTTTAAAGGTCCCCGGAAAATTTTTTACTTCTCGGATATTTTAATTTCGCCCGATTTAGATACTCATGAGTGAAAAGAGTGGTAAAGAGTGAGTGTAAAGAGGGGGTACCAAGCCCTCAGCCTTACCCTTCACCGGAAGGCCCACTTACCAACGGGCCCAAACTGGGAAAACTGATATTTTCGTAATTTCAGTTCCTGATCCCCCAGGAATTTAAATGCATATTTTGGGGAAATAAAATTGGGTTTGCAAAAAAAAAAAAAAAAAAAACCAAGTTTGGTAAACAGGTCAGAAACCCGGGGTGGGTTTCTGGCCCTGAGATTTGGGGCCACGGGGGGGTGCCCCCAAGAAATCGCCCACCAGGAAATTTTCCCAGGTAAGTAAACTGGGGGGAAAAGCCGGAGTGATTAAATCAAGGAAACAGTCTGTTTTTGTATAAACCGAAAAAACTTACTTATTACGGGGCCCTTTTCCGGGAAAAAACCCAAAAATTTCCTCATTTTTTTAATAACCAAACCATTTAAAACTTATTTAAATTAAATTTTTAAACTTCCCATTATTACCTGGAGTTTAACCGGGAATTTTCCGGGGGGTTCAACCCCCCCCGGTCCGGTCTGTGCCCGGGCCCCCCTGGGGGAATCAGACCCCTGTTTAAACCCGGGTTTTTATTCTGGCTGCAGGGAAAACCCAAAAGTACGAGCCACAGCCGGGGCTGGTCGGAAAACCGATTTTGGGTTTGCTTGTCCAGTCCCAGCTTAAAACGGCCAGGGGTTGTTGGTAACCCCCCCTTTGTTGCTGGGGGGAAGTTGAACAGTCTGGGGCCCCCTGCCCCTTTTATTGTATGGCCCTCTTACGGGCTGGGTGAAAACCCCCTGCTTTTCTTTGGGGGGAGGTTCATCGTCTCCCAAAAGTTTTTTGCTTTCGAAATGATGATTTTCGTGTGCAAGTTCGGACTATCCCTCTAGGATTTTTCCCAAGGTGCAATTTTAATCATGTATCTCCCCGCCTGCTTTCCCAGGGTTTAAAAGGCTCGGGAACCTCAAGCGCTCCCACAAATTTGAGGTGTTTTTTCTCCGTTAGGCGCGCCGTAAAAGGTTTCTCTTTTAAATTTTCGGGGCCCGCAATTTTCACCTCCTTTTAAAGGTGTGTTATTTTTGCAGCAAAATTCCCAGCCTAGATAAAAAAGGGTGCCCTGAAGAGTTTTCATCATGGGCTTGGAAATCCCTATTTTTAAAAGGGTTCTCTTACCCCATCCTGCCCAAAAATGAGGATGGGGAAATGAGAGGGGGAGCATTTCTGTCCCTTGGGGGAAACAGAGCTTTTAAACCGTAGCTGCCCTTCGGGATTTTAAACCCTGTTTTTAACTCTCTCTGTTTTTCCTTTTAAGGGAAAAAATTATAATCCATGGGGAAACCCAAATTTTTCCCCTTTTTTCCCTTTTAGCACGCTTTTTGGGGTGCGCTATTACGCCAGGGTCACATTGTCGAAGGCTTTTGAAAAAGTTGAAATTTTATTAAATCTGCATTTTTTTTGGTTCTTCTGTGCATCTGGGACCTTGTCGAAAGTGTTCCAATATTTGGAGCAGACGGAGCAAACCTGTTCAAACCCCCAGGGATCCCCTGGGTTGTGAAAAATTGAGGGGTTTCAAGATGGGGGGTGATCTTGCTTCTTAGGCCCCTTTTCAAAGATTTTTATGATAGGGGGATTAAATATGTAAAAATTCAAAACCATATATAAAACTTCAAAAAAATTTTTTGTGACCCGAAATTTACTCTGCATAAATAACTCATTACGATTTTTGCCAAATTTCACATGTAAAAATTAATTACCCCTGTAAAAATTTCATACTTATAAAAACTTTGGTTTCTTGTCCTTGAATCTATTAGTGCCTGCTATTTTTTGGGCTTCCACCCCCCAAATTTGGGTTTTGGGTTTCAAAACAAAATAAAATTTAAACCCAAAAAAACAGCTTTAATTTAAAAAAGTTTTGATCACTTACAGATTAAAAAAAAGGGGAAACCCGTACAAGAGTCAGAGCCAAAGAGTTTAACTTTCTGGTTTTTTCCTAGGTTTTAAATTTTCCCCTTTTTAATAAATTGTAAAAAATTTTTTTCCTTTAACCTAAAAAAACCCTTGTTTGAAACCGGCCCTCGAAACACCAAAATAGGCAGTTCTTTCCCACTTAAACCCAAAGGGAAAAAAGTAAATTTTTTATATTTTATTTAAAAACAAAAATACATTAATAAACAAAAAATAAAACAAAAATCAATTATGACAGCACTAAAAATTTATTATCGGAAAAAACTGCGCCCTGCCCGGGAATGTCAAATTAACACTTCATTTCAGCTTATTTAAGAATACTTCCATATACATAATTTTCCCTTGCAACAAAATAAAATGGGAGTAAACAAAAAACAGAATCCCCTTTTCCCCCCCCCCCTTACAAAAAACCCAAAATACACACCAAAAAAAAAATTAAAATGGGGCCCAAAAATGCAAGCAGTATAACGACCCCCCCCCCCCCCCCCTTACCCCAATTTCCCCCAAAATTTTCAACATAAAACCCATTTTTTTTCAACTTTATAAGTAACCAAACCCAAATTTTTCCCCAAGAAAATTATATTTAAATGACAATAATACTCTTTCATTTTGACAAAAATGCCCAAATGCTTCCTAACATTTTTTAAAATTTTTATCAAAAAATTTTACAATTTTATACATTGTGCTAAAAATATCACGGGGGCCTTTTTACCAAAAAGTTTTTAACAGGCCAAAAAAACAATACCCAAAAACATAAAAAGTTTTCCACAATAAATACCATGCCCCCACTGGAACCTGGGCCCCCTCCCCCCAAAACCCCATCCACCCCCCTTCCACATATATGCTTTCCCACATATACCAACAAAACAAACGCGCAAAATTCCCCCCTAACTTGTACAACTAACAAAATGTAGCGACACAAAAAACTTAAAATGTTCGTCATGATTCAAAAACCCTAAAATAAAAAGGGCCAATACCGGCCCCCTTTAGGTTTCATATATATGAAGAATAAAAAAAATCCTTTCCCTTACAGTTTCATATGAATCAGTATTTTGTTATTAAAATAAAAAAAGTGCAACCCCCAGATAAACCGAAAAACATAATGCAAAGGTTGATTAATACGTGATTTAAAAGAGTCCTCTAAAAAACCCAAAGGGACCCCCGGGGGCACAGGAAAAGCATAAGCAAGGTTAAAATTAAAAGGGAAAAATACATGTAAAGCAACAGTTTTAATAGAGACTCCAAACACTACAACGGGAAAAATAAACATACAAAAGCAACCTGTGGATTAAATTTCCTTTGGGTTAAACCCAAACAACCCGTTGCAAAAATATCAACTGGCGAAGCCATTGCTCATCCACACCAAAAACATAGCAGAACCAACCCACTCCCCCCCCCCCTTCCACCCTTATCATACTACTGCTCAGTCCACTTTCACGCTAGATCATCGCTGTCCACCAGCCCCTTACCGTCCTGTTCCAATTAATCCGCGAAGTTTTACCACCGTCATATCGCTATACCCTTCAGGAAAAAACGCAATCCACCTGCTACCATAGACTCTTCTGTTTGTGCACATTGTTCTGTAAAAACGTGCAGCCAACGCCCCGATCCTACCAGTGCCCCGTACCTCACGCATTCCCCAGGACATGTACAAATAGTCCACGATGATATATCTTAACGCTCGTGCCACATCCTGTGTCACCCCATCCACGTCAAGAAGTAACACCCTTAACATAGCCACCCTTCCCCCTCCCAACATCCCGAAAACACCTCGCATCCACAACCTTACCTCTTCTAGGGATGTAAGTAAGTAAGTAAGTAAGTTTATTCAGGTATACACAAATACAGTTACATAGAATTATCATACATAGCAGCATATGTGTAGAGAACCTAGGATAACCCAAAAAAGTCAGACAGAGTGACTTATTTCCATTGGGGTCCTTTATGGACAAAAATACACTGCATGAAAAGCTGTTTCTTCATCACCACAATGTACGCAGGTTGCATCCTCAACAAAACCCATTTTCCATAACATTACCTTAGACATAAGTCACTTAGGTAGTTTACACATATGTTAAGTTATGTGTAGTAATTGTACTTATGTGTACCTATACCTACATAAACTTACTTAAAAGACCCCAATGGAAATAAGTCACTCTGACTTTTTTGGGTTATCCTAGGTTCTCTACACATATACTGCTATGTATGATAATCTATGCAGCTGTATTTGTTTATACCTGAATAAGCTTACTTAACTGTTTACTGTAAAGTAGTTCAAAGAGCGCGGGTGCGGCGCGCCCTGCTAGTGCGCATGCGCAGCTACCCACAATGCAGCAGTGTATGTGTCAGTCAGCCTTGCTTGAGCGTCTTGGTAGTACTCACGCTCCGCCGCCTCCCAGATTCTCCACATATTTGTGTCCCCTGAAAAAACCCTCCCCTCTCAGTGTTAGACAAACCCAACACAGAGTGGATCTAGAGCCCCGTGTGTGAATTGCTGGTCCATCAAGTGTGTATGAGTGTGACAAGTGCTTGGCAGTAGGTGCCGCTGTGAAGGCTGTGTTGATAATGCGGTAGCAAGAGGTGGCGCTGTGCTCACCCTGGTGGGGCAGGGAGGGGCACCTCTAGTGCAGCAGCAGCGGCAGCAGCAGCAGCAGCAGGCAGTACCCACACCACTACTACACATACCCTGCGCCCACACCTCCAGTGATTGCTCCAACACCACCACCTCCATCCTCCGCCACTCCAACATCCGGGAAGACTGCTGTCACAGGATGACAGGTACACCCATAACCATCACGCCCACACGCTATCACGCCCACACACCATCACGCCCACACACCATCACGCCCACACACCATCACGCCCACACACCATCACGCCCACACACTCACGCACCGTCAGTAACTATCATACCCACACTATCATCTCCACTGTAACTATCAGCCCCGAATTTTAGCTCACTACACTATCACTCCCATACCGTAGCAGTCACACTACCATAACCATCACGTCCCCACTGAAACTATCACACCCAGACTCAAGTTAACACACACCCACTAACTTACTTACCAAGCTCACCCTGTAACTCTGCCACCCTGTAACTCTGCCACCCTGTAACTCTGCCACCCTGTAACTCTGCCACCCTGTAACTCTGCCACCCTGTAACTCTGCCACCCTGTAACTCTGCCACCCTGTAACTCTGCCACCCTGTAACTCTGCCACCCTGTAACTGCCACCCTGTAACTCTGCCACCCTGTAACTCTGCCACACTGTAACTGCCACACTGTAACTCTGCCACACTGTAACTCTGCCACCCTGTAACTCTGCCACACTGTAACTGCCACACTGTAACTCTGCCACACTGTAACTCTGCCACACTGTAACTCTGCCACACTAACTCTGTAACTCTGCCACACTGTAACTGCCACACTGTAACTCTGCCACACTGTAACTCTGCCACACTGTAACTGCCACACTGTAGCTCTGCCACACTGTAACTGCCACACTGTAACTCTGCCACACTGTAACTCTGCCACACTGTAACTCTGCCACACTGTAACTCTGCCACACTGTAACTCTGCCACACTGTAACTCTGCCACACTGTAACTCTGCCACACTGTAACTCTGCCACACTGTAACTCTGCCACACTGTAACTGCCACACCGTAACTCTGCCACACCGTAACTCTCGCATTAGACAGCTGCAGTGTGCTTCACCTGTTGAAAATTGCATTTTATTTTTGTGCATGTGTTTATACAATTGCACTTCTTGTGGAAGTAAAAGTTTTTGGTTTCATCAAGGAAACCCAAAAGTTGCACCTTCCTCCCCCCCCCCAGGCTGTGCGGGTACATAAATACTATCCCCACAAAAATAAAAATAAAACTAATAATTTTTAATGTAAACACACTGCAACTTCATGCTGCACCTAACACACACACTTGTAAATATCACATTCATATTGGTATTGCACCCACACTATCACACCCCATACTGGTATTGTGCCTACAGTGGTATCACACCCATAATGGCAAGTATCATACCACCAATCTTATTTTGCCCACACTGGTAAGTATCAGACCCACACTGGTATTACACCTACACTGCAACCATCACATCCACACCATAAATATCACTCACACCCTGTTACCAACATTGGTAAGTATTACACCCTTAGGCCCCTCAAGGAAGGATCCTTGATGTTGGTGAGGGGCTCTTGATTTAGGGAATTGGATCTTTGCTCCAGTTCCCCGAATTAAGCCTGAATACCTTCCACATCCACCCCAGGTGCTGTATAATCCTCCGGGTTTAGCGCTTCCCCCTTGATTATAATACACCCTTAGGGCATCACACCCACACCATAACCATCACACCCACACCATAACTATCACACCCACACCATAACTATCATACCCACACCATAACCATCACACCCACACTATAACCATCACACCCACACTATAACCATCATGCCCACACCATAACCATCACACCCATGCCCCAGCCATCATGCCCATGCCCCAGCCATCATGCCCATGCCCCAACCATTCTCACACCCCCAACCATCATTCTCATGCCCCCAGACATCATGCCATGCCCCCAACCATCATGCCCTCACCCGAACATCACACCCACACCACAACCATCACACTCACACCACAACCATCACACTCACACCACAACCATCACACTCACACCACAACCATCACACTCACACCACAACCATCAACACTCACACCACAACCATCACACTCACACCACAACCATCACACTCACACCACAACCATCACAACTCACACCACAACCATCACACTCACACCACAACCATCACACTCACACCACAACCATCACACTCACACCACAACCATCACACTCACACCACAACCATCACACACACTCCCCTCCATCACATTAACACCACAACCATCACACCCACACCATAACCATCATGCCCAGGATATTAATCTGGGGTCTTAAAACTTAGACGTCTTTATAAAACAATTTTCAGTGTCTGAAATTTAGTAAAGCTATTGTACTTTCGTGATCACTGGTTTAGTATAATACTGGGGTAGGGGAAAATAAAAATTATTTTAGTCTGTGGACGCTTTAGCTCCCCATTGCTGTTGTGCCATTGCACCTATGCTGTAACTATTACAACCATGCCCTAGCTATCATATCTGTACCATAACAATCACACACACTATTAACCATCCAGCCCAGACTGGAACTTTCACTCCCGTGCTATAACTATTATATCTCCATGGTTTGAGACCACGAGCAAAAATTAAGACGTACATTAGAAAACGCTTTGGTCCTGGGACTTTTGTGAAGATCCAGTGATGAAAACTTTTCTAATAAACATATCTTAGTAATTGCTTGCATGTCTTTTAAATAATTTTGTCAGCATCAGTTACCAAGGTTTATAGTGTTACATCCATGCCATGACCATCATACCCACTTGTAAGTATCCAACCCACACTAGTAAGTGTTGCACTTGAAATATAACTTTCTGACCAGTGCTGAAACTCGCCCACTAACTCTTCCACTCATTGTAACTATCCCACCCACACTATCACAAATGCTTTAACTATCAGACACATTGCAGTTCTTACCCACACTGGTTGGCAACACAATTGCCTCACACACTATCTGTGGTTCAGTCCCCGGCATAGACGGAAATGTTGGGCACGTTTCCTTACACCTGCTGTCCTTGTTCACTTAGCAGTAAGTAGGTACCTGGATATTAGTCGACTGGTGTGCGTCGCATCCTGGGAGACAAGATTGAAGGAACCCCAATGGAAATAAGACAGTCCTTGTTGACACACTGACTAAGGTTATCCTGAGTGCCTAATCCTCTGGGTTAAAAATCCAAACAAATCTTATCTTAAGATAAGATAAGATAAGATTTCGTTCGGATTTTTAACCCCGGGGGGTTAGCCACCCAGGATAACCCAAGAAAGTCAGTGCGTCTTCGAAGAAAGTCAGTGCGTAATTAAGGAGTTGTAGATGAGTAAACAAATTTCCAGGTTGCATCTTAGCTGATTGAAAGCCAAGCTTTATTATTATTATTATAAAGCCTATCAACACTGAAAGCTCGAAGTCTTATCAGAAAAGGCATGCTACAGTACAGCGGAAGCTCGTTTTTCGAATTTAATTCGTTCCAGATGTTGATTTGACAATCAAAATTGACGGCAACTAAAGCAATTTTTCCCATAAAGAATAACGTAAATAGAATTGATCTGTTCCAGACCTCAACTGACAGTATAATTATATATGTATTAATAATACAGTATACTGACTACTACATAAAACAATGTGAAATTATACAGCACAGGGAAACTGTAAAAATGAATACTAATGAAAATTTAACTGAAATGATGTATAGTAAATGAAAATTTAACTGCCCCTTGCCTGTCAGAGGAGAGCTAATGGCATACTTGAAGCAGGAGGTGGAGGAGAGGAGGGAGGATGTTACTGCTTGGAAGGAGAGTCGCTTACTAATATGTTAGGCAGCTGTCGTTGTGTTTCTCTTCTTTGTCTCTGTTCACCACTAACACCTTGTTCTGGCTCACTTGTTCTTTATCTTGCTAAAAACCTGTCCAGTGAAGTTTGTTTCAGGCTCCGTTTTAACACTCGTCTAAATTGAGCCATTACACTGTGATGGGTAATCCGTTTAGCATTATGTTAAATGGAACATTTGCAGCTCTGTTTCCAAACTGAATGAAATAGGTTTTGTCAGTATTGAGGGTAAGCTTATTAGTCATCACCTGGGTAGATATTTTCTACAATTTGCCATTAACCCTTAAACTGTCCGAACATATTTACGTTCACATGCGTAGTGCTCCAAAAGTAGATCTACGTTTTTTTTTACATATTTTCAAATATTAAAAAAAAAAAGCGTAGATCAAAGTTTTTTTTACAAGTTTTCAAATGTAAAAAAAAACCTACCTTTTTTTTACATACTTTCAAATGTTGAAAAACCGTAGATCTGCATTTCGACAGTTTAAGGGTTAAGTGTTGGCCAGTATGATTGGGTTTGGGTGAGAGAAGACATATGTAGTGTCATCTGCAAATAATATGGGTTGAGTAGTTGTGATGCATTCGGTAGGTCATTGATGTAAGTGAGAAAGAGGAGTGGGCCAAGGACACTTCCTTGTGGAACACCGACTGTGATTGGTTGAGTGGAAGAGTTTGCTCTATTTGTGTACACATATTGGCTTCTGTTACTATGGTATGGCTTTAGGTAGCTGAGGGAGTGTCCTCTTATACCATAGTGTGTTAATTTAATGTGCAACAAATCATGGTCGACAGTATCTAAAGCTTTACGTAAATCAATGACGATTCCCAGCGGGACTTCTTTCTTCTCGAGAGCAGTGTAAATTAGTTCTAGCATGTGTATAATAGCATCATTTGTACTTTTATTGTTTCTGAATCCAAAATGACAGGGGTTTAGCATGTTGTGTGAGACAAGGTAGGAATAGATCTGTCTATGAATTAATTTTTCAAAGATTTTAGAGATCAGAGGTAAGTTAGAAATTGGTCTATAGTTATTCAAGTCTGCTTGATCACCACCTTTGTGGATCACGGTGACCCACGCTATTTTGAGAATTGCTGGGAAGGTGGAGGATTTGATGGATTTGTTGAAGTGTGTTACAATTATTAGTGACAGTACTTGTGAAGCTTTTTTGTACATAAAAGGTGGTAAGTTATTTATGTCTCCTCCCTTGTTTTTAAGGTTGTTGATGAGCGAGACTTCCGTTGGGTTGGTTGGGGCTAGGAATAGTGTATTCGGGTAGGTGCCCTTGAGGTAGTCTGATGGATGGGTGTTTAACATTGGGATTTTGCTCACTAGATTTTGCTCACATTGAGTCTGTTTGCTGTTTCAGTTGATGAGAGTAGGGGTTCGTCTGATTTTGTTAATTTGATTGTTTTTTTGTTGGATATCTTTTTAGTTCCTAGAGTTTCAGTTAGGGTTTTCCAGGTCTTTTTTTATATCACCTTTTATGTTATGTAATCTGTTTTCATATTACATTGGTCCCTCGGTTTTCGTGTTTAATCCTTTCCAGAGCTATCGGCCAAAACCGAAATGATTTTCTCCATAAGAAATAATGTAAATGGAATAATCCATTCCAGATGCCCAGAAGTATCAACAAAAAAAAAAAATTTTTTTTACCCTAAAGATACATAGTTACGTGCACAAAAGAATGAACACTAAACATGACACTTACCTTTATTGAAGGCTGCTGTTGCTGGAAGGAAGGCAGGGAGGAGGGGAGAGGGAAGATAGGTTATTGTGTGCAAGGGGAATCCCCCTCCATAAATACTTGAGGTACCAAGTCCTTATCTGGGGTCACTTCCCTCCTTTGTTTTTTATTGTCACTAGGACCAGCTTGAGAGTCACTGGACCCCTGTTGTACAAAATATCTCTCCAGGTAGGTCTGTTTCTGGCATCTCTAAGATTTGCCTAAAATGGGACATGAAATTGTCATTGTAAAAGTCAAATGTGCACTTTAGTCCACATTGCACAATTCTCCTTAATCTTTGAAGAAGGCATCTTCTTCCATCTCTCTTCCCTCTCCTCTGAAGCAATTTCCTTAGCTGTGGTCTGTTGCTGTTGCAGATGAAGCTCTTGCAGCTCATCAGTGGTTAGCTCTTCATTGTGATCCTCCACCAACTCACATCCAACCCCATGGAATTCCCCAATGCCACAGTTGAGCCACAGTTGATTGCACAACAGGTGTAGGGTTGACAGGGTCAGCCTCAAACCCTTCAAAATCCTTCTTTTGGACACAATCTGGCCACAGTTTTCTCCAAGCAGAGTTCAGCATCCTGGAAGTCACTCCCTGCCAAGCCTTATCTATAAGGCCTATGCAGTGAAGTGATTCTTCCAGAACTCTCTTAGGGTCAATTCAGGTTATATCAAAGCACCTTTGAAACATTACTTTGGTGTACAGTTTTTTGAAGCTTGCAATGATCATCTGGTCCATGGGCTGGCAGAGAGGAGTGGTGTTAGGAGGCAAGTATTTCACTGTTACAAAACTGAATTCCTTAGACAATTGGTCTTCCAAGTCTGGAGGATGAGCAGGAGCAATGTACATTAACAGGAGGCACTGGAGTGGCAATTTATTATCCAGGAGGTATTTTTTCACACTGGGGCCAAACACTTCATTAAACCATTCCAGGAAAATTTCCCTTGTGACCCATGCCCTACTGTTTGCCTTCCACATCACATACAATTTACTCTTGACAACACTTTTTCTTGAACACACTGGGATTTTCAGAGTAATACACCAGTAAAGGCTTCACTTTGAAATCCTCGCTAGCATTACCACACAACAAAAGAGTTAGCCTGTCTTTAATAGGCTTGTGTCCTGGGAGTGCCTGTTCCTCCTGCATAATGTAGGTTCTCCTTGGCATTTTCTTCCAAAACAGGCCTGTTTCATCACAATTGAACACTTGTTGGGGTTAGACTTTTTCAGCCTCTACATAACATTTGAATTCCCGCATGAATTTTTCAGCCGCTTGTTTGTCTAAAATGGCACCCTCGCCGTGCCTTACAACACTATGCCACTTCGCTTCTTGAATTTTTCAAACCAGCCTTTGCTGGCCTTAAATTCACCTTCATCAGCACTTGTTTGGCAGTTTCTTTAAGAGGTCGTCATGTAACTATCTCCTGCTAACTCTTTCTCTCTGATCCACACCAACAACAATTTCTCCACTTCTTCAATTGTTTAGGATCTCTGTTTGATTATCGCATTGGTTATTGCAACATAAGCTTCCATGATTTCTTTTTGCCACGATGGAGCTGATTGTTGATGGCGACTTCCCGTACATCCTGCCAGGTTCAGCAATGTGTATGCCATTATCATATTTTCTTAGGATTTCTTTTTTTTTATTTCTAAGGCGTTCCTCTCTTTACCAAAAGACTGGCACTAGGAGCTTTCTTTGTGGCCATGGTGGCTTATTTAGCAGTCACAATAAAAAAGTGGCAAAAACAATGGATTATTACAAAATGTTGCGTATGACCAAGCAGGATATGTTCACTCACCGAGAAACAACACTACACTGGCTGAGAATGGTGTGGGAGGCGGCTTTGTCTGCGTGCTCGGTGGAGGTAATTGACGAAAACAGAGCCAAAAAATCAGCAAAAAAAGTTGGCCAAAACTGAAATCGGCGATAATGGAGATCAGCGAAAAAGGAGGGTCCACTGTCCAATTTTTTTGACCTTCTTATCAGACAGGTAGGGGTTGATGAGTAACCTTTAGAATGATCTCTAGTTATTTGGCCCATTCTGTATTGTTTTTCATATACGTAGGTGCTTTGTGTTAATGGATTTAAGGATGCTGGGTGTTAGCCAGGGACTGTTCAGAATTAAAACAAACCATACCACGGGCGTTTGCCCAGTGGCTAACACGATGGTCTGGAGTTTTGAGACACACTGACCGCAGGTTCAAACCCCGCCCGTGGTATGGTTTGTTTGCAGTCGTGTCATTACGATTTCGTGAGCACTGTTCAGAATTGTAGGTCTTCTGAATTATCTTCTTACGATAACAGGTTATGGTAAAGACTAATTGAGTTCATTTTAGACAGGCTGGTAGAATACGTGCATACTAAGGGATCTACTGAATTGGGTATTATTACAGTTGCATTGTGGCTGTATCTTGTCAAGACTTGCATTTTAAATATTGATAATCTATCTCTCCTTACTTTTTTAAAACACTGCTTCATTGCTTGTAACATTTTAAATTATACTGTACATGGAATCATCACAGGTAGCAGAGTTTTGTTACATCAAGCTTCGATTGATGAATACTTTAGTGGTATTGGTATTAGAATCCCACTTGAAATTGCATCCATTGTCACTATTTCTTGATCACCTAGCTGAGTGATGTCCACAATCAAACATTAGCCAATTTAGTCAAAACCTAGGAAGTATGATAACTGATGCACGCATGAACAAAGATCACTTACTACTCTCAGGTGACTTCAATATAAATCTCCTGCAAGACCAGGACCCACATGTTACTGAATTCACAAACACAATGAGTAACTGCATGTTGCTACCAACAGTAACAAAACCTACAAGAGTTACGGAGACTAGTGTTTCCCTACTTGACCACATCTGGACCAACACCATATCCCCTTTAAAATCAGGCATAATTACAGATAATACCACAGACCACTACCCTACTTTCCTCATAACAACTCTTGGTAAAATTCCCCAAGACACTACTAAAGTCACCTTCAGACTTCGCAGCCATTAATAACTTCACAACAGCAGTAACAAACATTGACTGGCACACTGAGCTAGAAATCTATACAGATATTGACGAATGTTTTAATAATTTTCTAAAAAAAGACCCAATACCTCTATAACAAGCACTGCCCTAAAAAAACTAAACAGATGACAGCTAAGAGACTGAACAGTCCCTGGCTAACACCCAGCATTCTCAAATCCATAAATACAAAACACCGATATGAAAAACAGTACAGAATGGGTCACATAACCAGAGACCAAACAAAACGTTACTCGTCAATCCTAACCAGCCTGATAAGAAGGGCAAAAAAACTGCATTATGAGAACAGATTATCCAACTTACGAGGTGATATAAAAAAGACCTGGAAGACCCTATCAGAAATTCTGGGAACAAAAAAGATATCACGAAATAGCGAAATAAAATTAGCAAAATCAGATGAACCCCAACTCCCACCAACAGAAACAGCAAACAGACTCAATGATTTCTTCTCCATTATAGGACAAAACCTTGCCAATAAAATCCCAAGCTCAGATACCCCACCAAATGACTACCTCACTGGCAACTACCCGAACACACTGTTCCTAGCTCCGACTAACCCATACGAAGTCTCCCTTATTATCAACGCACTGAAAAACAAGGCAGGAGATTTAAATACCTTACCACCCTTTATATACAAAAAAGTGTCACAAGTACTATCACCAATCACTGCAACACTCTTTAACAAATCCATTGAATCCTCCACCTTCCCTACAGCTCTCAAAATAGCAAGGGTCACCCCGATCCATAAAGGAGGAGACCAAACAGAGTTGAATAACTATAGGCCAATATCCAATTTACACCCTCTCTCAAAAATCTTCGAAAAATTAATTCATAAACGAATCTACTCCTACCTCATCTCCCAAAACATTCTCAACCCCTGCCAATTTGGATTCAGGCCTAATAAAAATACTAATGATGCTATTATACACATGCTAGAACATATATACACTGCAATAGAGAAAAAAGAAGTCCCACTGGGGATCTTCATTGACTTACGTAAAGCTTTTGATACAGTTGACCATGACTTGCTCCACGTAAAATTGTCACACTATGGTATTAGAGGGCACTCCCTCAACTACCTCAAGTCATACCTCAGCAACAGAAGCCAATATGTGTACGCAAATGGGGCAAGCTTTTCCGCTCGACCAATTACAGTTGGTGTCCCACAGGGAAGTGTCCTTGGCCCTCTTCTCTTTCTCCTATACATAAATGACCTACCAAATGCTTCACAATTACTCAAACCCACACTTTGCAGATGACACTACATACGTCTTCTCTCACCCGAGCCCAGTCACGCTAGCCAATACTGTAAACACTGAATTACAGAAAATATCTACCTGGATGAGGACTAACAAACTTACACTAAACATTGACAAAACCTACTTCATTCAGTTTGGTAACAGCTACAGATGTACCTCTTAACATAACGATAAACAGATCACCTATCACAAAGCTAACAGAGGGAAAATTCTTAGGAATCCACCTTGATAATAGACTCAAATTTCATACACATATACAACAAATTTCTAAGAAAATTTCCAAGACTGTAGGCATACTATCGAAGATACGGTACTATGTTCCACAGTCAGCCCTCCTGGCCCTTTATCACTCTCTTATTTACCCCTATCTCACCTATGGAATTTGTGCATGGGGCTCAACAACAATTAACCATCTCAGACCACTAATTACCCAACAAAAGGCTGCAGTTAGAATGATAAATTCTCACTACAGGCAGCACACTCCACCAATATTCAAAACACTCAACCTACTCACCATACAAAATATCCATACTTATTACCGCACCTATTACATACATAGAACACTTAACTCTGATATTAACCCTCCCCTCAAACATCTCCTTGTCAACCTCAACGGAACACATGACCATAACACATGACCATAACACATGTTCCTCGTGTCCATCTCACACTATGCAAAAACTCAATGCACATAAAAGGCCCTAAAATCTGGAATTCATTACCTGTAAATATAAAAGAAACACTACCTGTTTATAAATTCAAGTCTCTTCTCAAAGATCACTTACTCACTCAAAACCAAATGAATACTGAATAACTGAACCTTATAAATTGTATATCCTATATGTTACTCACAATTATATCACACAAATGTTAAACCTAGGACCCAATCTAACTTTGTTATTTTTTTAAATACACTACCCAATAGAATACTCCATTCTACTGAATGTACAGCAGTGCAAGCAACCATATGACCTGTCTTTGTAATACTCATTTGTGCTTTATAGTTATCTGTTTACAATAATGTTTTATCACTGATTTCATCATTGCTTAGTTAATCTTAAGTTAATTTTAAGCCAGCCCGTAATGCTATGCATATAAGTGACTTTGGCATGCTGCTCTTACCTGTATTTTTTTGTACCTCTGTATGTATGCTAAAATTACTAAATAAATAAATAAATAAATAAATTGCTCCCATGTCACAAATCTCTCTCCTGCTGAGTGTGTATTATGCATCACGTCATTCTGTATTTCTTCCTTTGATTCATAACTCCCATGGCTGGGTCTCAGACCAGGCCTATATTGTGTATCTGTTGATGTGACTGCCGCTTCACAGTAGAAACCGGTATGGCTAATTAATTTGTAAAGAAAAATAGGAAGGTGTTTTGAAGTTTGCAGGCAAAATGTTTTATTAATGTTTTTCCCTAAACTTTATTGTTGCTATTATTGGCATGTGCTAATGGTCTCATTGTTGCTATTATTGACTTGTATTATTGTTGCTATTATTGAGGCTCATGATATTGGACTGGTTTCTTGTTGCTATTACTGAGAATTATAGTAATGGAATGGTTTCATCACTGTTACTAGAATTCATAATAATAGTTTCATTGGGCACTACTGTAAATAAGGAAATTACTTAACTCGGGACAAGTTTTTTTTTTTTTTTTTTTTTTTTTTTCTCTCTGTAGTCTGAAAGTGTGCTTCAAGACTTGCCCCACTTCTGTTTCTCATTCTTATATCCAACATTGACAGTTACATAAATCATAGCTTTGTAACATCCTTTGCTGATAACACTGGAATCCCTGAGAGTGGCTTCTGTCGAAAAGAAAGGGAATCTTCAGGTGGATATGAATAGTTTTCCAGTGGGCCTCGGACAGTGTGTTGTTTCACGAGGACAAATTTTGATTGCTATGCCAGGGAAGAATGGAGGAAATAGTGTAACAGAGTACAAGACATTCAGTAGAGCAATAGTTGTGTGTGTTAGACTTAGGAGTAATGGTGTTGGAAATCTCTCATTCAAGGATTACAATGATGCTGCCATTGCTACTGCAGGGAAAATCATAGGCTGGATAAGTAGAAATTTCAAGATGAAGTGCTGAGCCAATGTTGATACTCTTTAAGTCACCTATTCTCCCCTGGCTGGAATTCTGGTGTATACTGGCAGGCAAGATTACTGAGCTAGAAAACTTGCAGAGAACTTTCACTGCTTATATACACTGTCAAGTATCAGAACTATTGGGAATGCTTGAAGTTCCTTCAACTGTATTCCTTGGAATGTAAGAATATAGGAAAGAAGGAACACTGCAACAGGCCTACTGGCCCATGTGACACAGGTCCAAGTCACCTCCTGGCTTAGACCAATGACCCACCTAGTCAGGTCAGGTCACATCCACTTAAGGTAGGAGCAAGGTATCAGACCTCTTAGCACAAGCTAGTCTGGTCCAGCTCACACCCACCCACACCCACTCATGTATTTATCCAACCTATTCTTAAAACTACACAACGTCTTAACTTCTATGAAGGTACTCGGGAGTTTGTTCCACTCATCCACAACTTTATTTCCAAACCAGTGCTTTCCTATGTCCTTTCTGAATCTGAATTTTTCCAACTTAAAACCATTGCTGCGAGTCCTGTCTAGGCTAGATATTTTTAGCACAGTATTTACATTCCCTTTATATATTCCTGTTTTCTGTTTGTATGCCTCAATTATGTCATCCCCTAATTCTATGCCTTTCTAGAGAGTGCAGATTCAGGGTCCTCAGTCTGTCCTCATAGGGAACATTTCTGATACATGGGATCAACTTTGTCATCCTCCTTTGTACGTTTTCCAGTGCATTTATAGCCATTCTGTAGTACAGTGACCAGAACTGTGCAGCATAATCTAAATGAGGCCTAACCAAAGATGAATAGAGTTGAACAACCTGAGGACTCCTATTATTAATGCTCCTTGGTATGAAGCCAAGGATTCTGTTCACTTTATTGCAAACGTTTGTGCACTGTTGTCTTGGTTTTAGATTACCGCTAACCAGAACTCCCAAATCCTTTTTGTAATCAGTAATATTAAGATCTACATTATTTAGTTTATATGTGGCATGGATATTTTCTTGTCGAATGTTTAGAATTTTGCATTTGTTTTTATTAAACTGCATCTGCCACTTCTCTAACCACTGCATCAATCTATTCAAATCTTCCTGGAGTGCTCTCACAAAGTGGGAGTTGTCACAGTTGCTCTTGGTGATAACACTGTGCTTTTGGGAGATTCTGAAGAGAAGTTGCAGAGGTTGGTTGACGAGTTTGGTAGGGTATATAAAAGAAGAAAATTAGAAGTGAATATAAGGAAGAATACGGTGATGAGGATAACAAAAAAAAATAGGTAACGGAAGATTAGATATCAGATTGGAGGGAGAGAGTATGGAGGAGGAGGTGAATGTATTGATACTTGGGAGTGGACGTGTAAGCAGATGGGTCTATGAAAGATGAGGTGAATCATAGAATTGACGAGGGGAAAAAGGTGAGTAGTGCACTGAGAAGTCTGTGGAGACAAAACTTTATCCATGAAAGCAATGAGGGAACTGTATGAGAGTATAGCTATACCAATGCTCTTGTATGGGTGTGAGGCATGGGTAGTGAATGTTGCAACAAGGACAAGGCTGGAGGCAGTGGAGATGTCATGTCTGATGGCAATGTGTGGTGTGAATATAATGCAGAGAATCTGTAGTTTGGAGGTGCGGGGTTACCAAAACTATTATCCAGAGGGCTGAGGAGGGGTTATTGAGATGGTTTGGAATGAAATAGAATAAATTCAAGAGTATAAATCTGTAGTGGAGGGAAGGCAGGATAGGGGTCAGCCTAGGAAAGGTTGGAGGGAGGGGGTAAAGGAGGTTTAGTGTGCGAGGGGCTTGGACTTCCAGCAGGCATGCGTGAGCGTGTTAGATAGGAACAAATGGTTTTTAGGACTTGACGTGCTGTTGGAGTGTAAGCAAAGTAACATTTATGATGGGATTCAGGGAAACCGGCAGCCTGGACTTGATTCCTGGAGATGGGAAATACAGTGCCTCCACTGTGAAGGAGGGGTGTTAATGTTGCAGTTTTATAACTGTAGTGTAAGCATGCCTCTGGCAAGACAATGATGGAGTGAATGATGATGGAAGTTTTTCTTTATTGGGCCACCCTGCCTTGGTGGGAAATGGCTGATGTGTTAATAATAATAAAAAAAAAATGTCATCATCATCAAACTTGCTTATGTCACTATTTATTTGCTCATCTGTCACTTATATTTGAATAGGCTGATGCAGTGGTCAGAGAAGTGGCAGATGCAGTTTAGTACATATAGACAAATGCAAAGTTGTAAACATTGGACAAGAAAATAACCATGCCACATATAAACTAAATAATGTACAGGTTGGCCATCACTAATCTGGCATCATTGGGACCTGTAGGGTGCCAGATTAGTTACTTTGTTGGATTACAGAGTGGTTAGGTTAGAATACTTAACCCAGCGGCAATATTTATGCATAGGCAGATTCGGCCAATTTGCGGCCTATTTTTGGCCCATTCCATTGTTCCAGTCTACTAAACTTGGCTATTTCGCTAGTATTCCTTCTATTCTGTCGACCGAGTACAAGAAACCACCCATTCACCTATTTCAACTACCCAATAAAGTGGACAGAAATTGGCAATTTGGCCAATTTCACACAAATTTCAAAAGATGCCTATTTCAAAATAGGGTCCAGAATAAACAATGCAGACATTCCTGGCACTAAAATAACATTATCTCTGTTCATTAGTCACTTTTCCAGGCCCCTCTTATATTACTCTTATATTATTCACACAAAAAAATAGAAGATTTACTGTTATGCAGACTACTGCATTGTTGTGTACAAATAATGTCAACCCATTCTGGACTGTGCACGTATTATACTAGCATATACGGCGTATTATACTTGTGAAAGCAATTAAAATCCTACCTGTTTCTGTAATATATCTTCCATTCTATCAAATGAGACCAAAAAAAAAAAAAATAGAATGCAACCATAAAAACCATATGAAAATATACCGCTAAGGGACGGCTAATGGCTGAGAAGTGAACTCCGTTATTTATTCTCCGATTTCTTTCATTTTTGGTGTACGTTAAGAAGCATCTTTCCATCATACATTGCCCAAAATTCAATAAGATAGCTCGACAAACAAATGAGAAAAAAAATATATACCAAAAATCATGTATGGCAAGCCCAAGCCAGGTATTGGAAATAAGTCACTTCGACTTTTTTTTGGGTTATCCTAGGTTCTCTACACATGTGCCGCTGTGTATGATAATCTATGTAACTGTATTTGTGTATACATACCTAAATAAACTTACACACAAATCAAAAACAAATTGTGATATTTAAAAAATAACTTGACCAGTTTGTAAAACAATCATTCTTTTATGTTGTCTGTTAAATTCATTGCATTCCTATCATTATTAATGTTGCTATATTAAGATATAAATGAATAAATTAAATGTGAGATAATCAATGAAAATGAGCACGCACCGAAAAAAAAAAGAAAATAGCTTTTTTGTTTGTTTTTTTAGTGCATTACAAGTGTATATCACAGTTAGCCCTGTACTACACTGTTTTCTCTAATATGAGCCCCCATGACAGGTTTAAGAGGATCGTATTTATATCCCATATTCTCTAGTGGTGACTTCATACCTCTGCCAGACGCTCGGTATTATGCCAAATATTATTCATTCTGGAGTATTTACCATGTTTTTTTATTTATATTGTTTATTATGTCATATTAAATCAATTGTGATAAGTAAATAAGCCATAGTGTTGACATTAGCGTAATAATAGAGCATATTCCCCCGCATCACAAGACTCGGGATTTCCTGCTGACATAAACAAGTGTTCCCAGACGGTTCCTGATTGGCTCTCAGACTCCATTATAGCTCCACCCACTCTGTTATGATGCCAAATTGTGAGTTATTATATTAGAAAGAATTAAAGAAATAAGTGAAAAAATAAAAAAACAGAAAAAATCTGAAAATTGACGACATGAAAGCACGTGTGCTACGGGTGGCGGCGTCACTATATATATGTTATAAATTACTATAATTCCTTGTAGGAACATAGTACAACAATGATTCTTATACCAGTGTTGCCAAAGTGTTAAGCTATTTTTCTATATAATTAGCTCAATTTTGGTATTTTTTCAATTTTTTTTTTTTACTTTGTGTGCCGTGCGCATTAGCCACCCCTAAGTCACTGTTTTACACCACAGTTGCAGTTTTTCTCGTTATGCAGTGCACAGTAACTCGTCTAATGACCATATGACCTGTTTCTGCACTACAAATCATTGATTATATTCGATTTGATCGGATTAATAAATTGTATGCCTTCATATAGTATATTGATCATTTTGTTATACATTGTAATGCTACAAATTTGTACAACTATAATGCTTCCTAATTGAAATATTCAAATTTCATAGTTTAAAATACTCATTTGTACTTCATGTTGTAATTTGTTTACTGCAATTTTTACCACTGAATATATCATTGCTTAGTTAATCTTAAGTTAATTTTAAGCCTGCCAGTAATGCTCTGCATACAAGGAGCTTTTGGCATTTACACCCACCTACTATAATTTCTTGTACAACTATGCATCATGTCCAAATAAAAATTACTATTATATAGTGCACACTTACCACACAGACCTATTCTCTCACATGTAAGCCCAAATTTACCGGTCACAGCTTATCTGAGTGAGCTGAGCTCATGACAGCCAACAGTGGCTTCAAAGCCACCTTATCTTTTATGGACAATGTATGGTGTATGTGTATGTGTTTTACACAAGAAGCATTTCTATTATTCATTGGAACCATGGCCAGGGCTAAAAGTAAGCAGGTCATAACAAATGGAGAAAAAGAAATTGGAATGACTTATGCAACAAGTAGCACCACTAAACAGTAGCAGCAGGTTGGTGTGATGATCCTGGAAATTTGAAATTATGCTAGCCGAAATTATTGCCAGATTACTGATGGAAAAGGATTAGTGATGGCCAACCTGTAGATCTTAACCCTTTGACTGTTTTCGACGTATAAATACGTCTTACGAGCCAATGTTTCTGACGTATATATACTCAATAATTCTTCTTATATGGGTGTGAAGCGTGGGTGATGAATGTTGCAGCGAGGAGAAGGCTGGAGGCAGTGGAGATGTCATGTCTGAGGGCAATGTGTGGTGTGAATATAATGCAGAGAATTCGTAGTTTGGAAGTTAGGAGGAGGTGCGGGATTACCAAAACTGTTGTCCAGAGGGCTGAGGAAGGGTTGTTGAGGTGGTTCGGACATGTAGAGAGAATGGAGCGAAACAGAATGACTTCAAGAGTGTATCAGTCTGTAGTGGAAGGAAGGCGGGGTAGGGGTCGGCCTAGGAAGGGTTGGAGGGAGGGGGTAAAGGAGGTTTTGTGTGCGAGGGGCTTGGACTTCCAGCAGGCATGCGTGAGCGTGTTTGATAGGAGTGAATGGAGACAAATGGTTTTTAATACTTGACGTGCTGTTGGAGTGTGAGCAAAGTAACATTTATGAAGGGATTCAGGGAAACCGGCAGGCCGGACTTGAGTCCTGGAGATGGGAAGTACAGTGCCTGCACTCTGAAGGAGGGGTGTTAATGTTGCAGTTTAAAAACTGTAGTGTAAAGCACCCTTCTGGCAAGACAGTGATGGAGTGAATGATGGTGAAAGTTTTTCTTTTTCGGGCCACCCTGCCTTGGTGGGAATCGGCCGGTGTGATAATAAAAAAAAATAATAATAATAATTCTAGCGGCTTCAAATCAAGTGGGAGAAAGCTGGTAGGCCCACATGTGAGAGAATGGGTCTGTGTGGTCAGTGTGCACCACATAAAAAAAAATCCTGCAGCACACATTGCGTAATGAGAAAAAAAAAACTCTGATCGTTTTTTTGGAATAAAACGCCGACTTTGAGGTGTATTTTCGTATAGTATTTATCGTTGTATTCGCGTTTTTCATGGTCTTAGGTGATAAAATGGAAAACATATTACAGAAATAGAGATGATTTTCATTACTTTTACGATGAAACGACCTTGAAACTGAGCTCAAAGTAGCGGAAATGTTCGATTTTTACCAATGTTCAAGAGTAAATAAATCACACCACACGTCCAATACACGTCAACTGGGGAGTCTAATATTCTTTCACTAGTGCACTGATATTATTTATACCATTTTTACAATAATGCAGTCGTCTGCATAACAGTAAATTTTGTATTTTTTTGTATGAATAAAAAATCAAAATAGAAAGCAATAATAATATAAGAGGGGCCTAGAGATGTGACTAATGAACAGAGCATATGTTATTTTAGTGCCACGAATGTCTACCTTGTTTATTCTGGACCCTATTTTGAAATTGGCATCTTTTTTATTTTGCATGAAATTGGCCAAATTGCCAAATTCTGACCACCATATTGGGTAGTCCAAATTAGTAAATGGGAGGTTTCTTGTACTCAGCTGATAGATAAAATGGAGTTCTAAAGAAATAGCTATGAGTTTGGTCAACTGGAACAATTGAATTGGCTGAAAATAGGGCTCAAAGTCGGCGAAATCGCCGATACGCATATGTCGCCGAGACCGCTAACTTCGCGGGAGCATAATTCCACGAGTTTTCGACCAAATTTCGAACTTTTGGTGTCATTACCATCGGGAAAAGATTCTCTATCATTTCATAAGAAAAAAATAATTTTTTTTTTTTTTTCAAAAATTGAGCGACATAGAATGACAGTTTCAGAGAGGGGCCTGAAACAGTCAAAGGGTTAATATTACTGATTGCGAAAAGGATTTGGGAGTTCTAGTTAGTAGTGATCTAAAACCAAGACACCAATGCGTAAGTGTTCGCAATAAAGCGAACAGAATCCTTGGCTTCGCATCAAGGAGCATAAATGATTGGAGTCCTCAGGTTGTTCAACTCTGTATATCTTTGGTTAGGCCTCATTTAGATTATGCTGCACAGTTCTGGTCACCATATTGCAGAATGGCTATAAATGCACTTGAAAACGTAAAAAGGATGACAGAGTTGATTGCATGTATCAGAAATCTTCCCTATGAGGATAGACTGAGGGCCCTGAATCTGCACTCTAGAAGGGCATAGAATTAAGGGGATATGATTGAGGTGTATAAATGGAAAACAGGAATGTAAATCGCATGCTAAAAATATCTAGCCAAGACAGGACTTGAAGCAATGGTTTTAAGTTGGAAAAATTCAGACTCAGGATGGATATAGGAAAGCACTGGTTGGGTAATAGAGTTGTGGATGAGTGGAACAAACTCCCGAGTACCATCATAGAAGCCAAAACGTTGTTTAGTTTTAAAAATAGGTTGGATAAATACACGAGTGAGTGTGGGTGGGTGAGAGTTGGACCTGACTGGCTTGTGCTAATAGGTCTGATGCTGTGCTCTTTCTTTAAGTGGGTATGACCTGACTTGGCTAGGTGTCATTGGTTTAAGCCGAGAGGTGACTTGGACCTGCCTCACATAGGCCAGCTGCAGTAGCTATAACATAGCAAGTGACCTGCAACTCTTGTTTAAATGCTGGCAGGAATAATTGTAATAGGGAGTAAGTTTGGCAAAGTGTGTAAAGTTTTTAGTATTAATGAAACATGAATGTGTGGGCATAGTGTTGGTGCTATGTATGAGTGTAGGTATAGTGTGGGTGCTATGCATGAGTGTGGGCATAGTGTATGTGCCTTGCCTTAATGACTACTACTTCGACTACTCCGGTTCTATGACTGCAAAGTAACATGTTTCCAGCAAATATCACAGTGCCCTGTCTGCAATAAGTTACACCTTGCCCTCAAATTGGAAATATGTCAGTATTTGACTTTATTGCATATTCTGTGAGTGTCAGTAATAATTGTAGAAAAACCTTGAAATCAGGTGTCATAACTGAGTTGGTATTTGCATCAACTCTCACACTGAGGTACTGGAGTTAAAGCCCTGACACAAGAACTTTTAAAAGCATATTTCCTTACACCTGCTGCCCCCTGTGCATCTAGCAGTAAGTAGGCACCTGGTTGTTAGGTGACTGGTGTGCAGCTCATCCTGAGGGAGAGAATTAAAAGACTCCAATGGAAATTAGATAGTCTTCAGTAACATACAGGAGGACCCTGCTTTACATGGCTTCTTTAATGCAGTGTTTTGGTAATAGTGATTTTCAATTACATACTCATTCTTCATTTATTCAGACTTCCTACAGTAAAGATATTCACCACTTATTATAAGGATGGAAATATTTTAAGATAAGTAATGTGTGTGTACTGTGTATGCATTTTTGAGGCTTAGCTCTATTGCTCACTTAATATATGATAGTGTAAACATATTATCAGGCTTTTATATGCATATGAAAGTGAAAGAAGGTGGTTTTACTTTACACTGATTTTTGCTTTACAGCAGTAGCCCGGACCCTAACCTGCTGTGTAAACGGGGCCCTCCTATATTGACTATTGGGTTATCCTGTTACTAAACCTTCCAGGTTAATAATCCAAAGAAAATGATAGTCTTCAGTCTAAGGTATATTATGTATAAAGTACATGCCTAAATAGACTTCAGTTTGTCCTGAATCACTTTAAAGTTGTCTAGCTTCAATTTCTAATTGTGGGATGCAGATAACCTGGGGTAGCCAATGGTTCTGTGTAGGCAACAGCAGCAACAATTCCCGATTTACTTGTAATATTGAAGGAAATTGGTGTTTTGTTCGTCAGGAAACAGGACAATGTCTCCTGACACAGGTGTTAAGTGGTTAAGCATCTACTCGCCTACCCCAGCCAGTTGTTACACCAGGTTTAAAAGAAATGAAGGTTTGTTAGGTGTTTATATACAGGAGCACTGCACTCCTTCATGGACCTGGCTTAGCCATGTACTACAGGTTTTGTTGCATTAATTTTATTACCATTATTATTATTATTATTTTTATTGAACCATCAAGTGTGACCATGAAAAATGCTGACAGGAATAATTGGGGCATAAAATGTTTTCTTTGGTGTCTGGAGCTGTTTATGGTATTGCTTGTGATAATCTATCATGGCTAACTCTTTCCGAGAATTTTTTTCTTCAATCTTCTGTGTGATTGCACAAGGCAGTAATACGTTACTCATGGTGGGTGATGGCTGCCACCTCTTCCTCATCCTTCAGCATCACTCCATCCTTTACCTCTTCCACTTCTCCATCCTTCACCACCACTCCATCCTTTACCTCTACCACCTGTCCCTCATCCTTCATCACCACCACACTGTCAGGCATACCATTTAAAAGGGACAGGAAGGTACAGATCACACAGACCTTGGGAAATGAACCAGGGTAGTTACAACCACTCCAGAGAAAGAATTTTTAGTGCCAAGAAGAAAAGGAAACTGGCAGGAAATGACAGAAATGCTAAACCTTAGATCACTCCTGGAGTTGGGGGTACAGTCAGTGGCCTCCACTCCAGAACAACAGATATTAGTGCCAGAAAATAAAGCCTCCCTTAAATACCATCAGTACGACAACATTTATCTTTGCAGATATACAGGGTCTAAAGCCATCAACAAACAAAATTCCTTTCATCAGTGGACTGTTTACAGAATCATATGCAATGTTTACCGCTTTCACGGACCCCCACACAAGGGATCACTTTGACAATGAACTGAAGGAGCATTGGCGCCCTTCTTCGATTGAACAGAATGGGCGCCGACACTTTACACTACACTAACTACTGCTTGCTTGAAATTTCCAGTTATGGTTAGTTTCAAGGGTAAAGCTGCTGGAAACCTAAGGCAGTACGTTAAAACCAAACCAGACAAGTAGGGTTTCCAACTATTTTGTCATGCCAGTGAAGATGGAATCACATGATATAATCATGTACGAAGGCAAAACAACTTTTGACAACCATCCCATAAAGCTGTCACATGAAGAAAGTTCAAAGATTGTTCTGGTACTTGCAACAACAACTCGACAAAAGCAAGACATCAGCAGTCTATGCTGACAATTTCTTTTCAAGTCTACCTTTGGTCAAGTTACTAAGTGAAAAGTATAACTGCAGATACACTAGAACAGTACGTGAAAATAGATGTGGTAAGCCAGAATTGATGCCTGTCAAACAAATGGAAAAGAACATAGTGCCCAGTGGCACTTTTGACTTCAAAACCAATGATGGTATCCTTGTTGTAAGGTGGAAGGACAACAAAGCTGTCACTTTAGTGACAAATGATATGGGGGTTCATCCTCTGACTTATTGATAGATATAACAAGGAATCCAAGACGAAAAACCAATTCCAGTGCCCTGCACTCATCAAGAATTATAATGCACACATGGGAGGTATTGACAAAAATAACATGTTGGTGCATATGTACAAAACACCAATGAAAGCCAAATGTTGGTACATACAGCTGTTTGCCTTTGTTATTGATCTTGCTGTTGTGAATGCATGGCTTCTTTACTGCCATGATTGTCAGTCACTAAAACCCAAATGCATGCCACTGAAGTTATTCAGGGTTGAAATCTCTGTCACTGCAAGATCCGAAGGACAAAAGTTTAGACGCAGCAGCACAAGAACAACTCCAAGACCTTCACCAGGTACTTCCAGTGCTCGTGATTTGTCAACCTTGCAGTTGCCATCTCCAGTGCAGTACCTCCGTGCAGAGAGGCCTGATAACTGTGTGAGGTTTGATAAAACGCTAGGTCACTGGCCAATGAATGTCAAGATATTTACATGCAAGCATTGCGGCACAAAGAAAAACCCTGTCACACCCTCATTTTTCTGTGTCGTATGCAAATTAAATCTATATATCAAGAAGGGAAGGTATTGCTTCGTGGCCTTTCATTCTAGCAGTTACTGATCTAGAATGAATATTCTTTCTCAGGGAATTCATGAAAACGAGACTTGCAAGTTTTATCCCTTTGCAGTGTGTCCACATTGCTCTTTAGTTGATTTTTATATTTTTTTTGTAGACTTAAAAAATGTTTGGAAACAAGTTCCACTTATGTTTTTGATATTGTCTATTTGCATAATAAATTAGAAAAATACTCATTTGGTGTTAATTGCAGCTTTGCAACATTTTGAAATTGGCCCCCTTTATTGGGCGCGCCCGTATATTTGTTGGCATCGAATATTCGCAGTTGAGCAAAAACTTATTTTTAGAAATCCATTTACATAGGCTGAAAACCCTTACATTCAGATACTCTATTGACTCTTAGGAAAGACATTTCGAATTTTGCATTTTACTAGACCTGCCTGGTAGAGGGTATTAAGTATTCTATGGAGAGGGAGTATGGACACTGGTAATCCCACAGTCACTAAAGACAACAGACATAGCCTCACTCCACAAAGGTGGCAGTAAAGCAGTTTGAAAGATTTACAGACTGATAGCACTAACGTCTCGCATCATAAAATCTGATGGATATCTAAATGGGTGGCAAGATTGCCACCCACTTAGATACCCATCAGTTGCACAACCCAGAACTGCATGGGTTTTGAACAGATCACTCCTGCCTCTCATAGCTACTGGATCACTATGATGTGGTCTTGGATGCTCTGGAGGAAAGGCAAAATGCAGATGTAGAATACACACTTTGGAAAAGCCTTCGACAAGTGTGATCATGGTGTAATAGCACAAAATGTGTGATAAAGGAATAACAGGAAAAATGGTTAGATGGACATATAACTTCCTAACAAATAGAACACAGAGAGTAATAATAAACAGAGTAAAGCTAGAGGCAGCTACAGTGAAAAGCTCTATTTCATAAGCTACAGTACTCCCATCCTGTTCCTCATCCTCATATTTAACATAGAGATGTAAGCCACATCACTGTGTCGTCCTTTGCAGATGACACCCGAATTTGCATGAGTGTCATTCATCAAAGACACTTTAAATCTCTAAGCAGACATCAGTCAAATCTTTAATGGGCCACCGAAGACAACATGAAGTTCAGTAGAGACAAATTTTAATTACTCCGTAATGGAAAACTCAAGGAAATTAAAACTGTATCGGAGTATAAAACAAATTCCAACCACACGATAGAGAGAAAAACTAATGTGAAAGACCTGGGAGTAATAATGTCAGAGGATCTCATGTTCAAAGATCACATCAAAGTATCTACCACTTTTGCTAGGAAAATGGTAGGATGGATATTGAGAACCATCTCTTCAAATCGCTTGTTCTCTCTAGGCTGGAATATTGCTGTACACTAACAGCTCCTTTCAAAGACAGGTGAAATTGCAGACCTTGAAAATAGAGAACTTTCACGGCACGTATAAATATGATAATGCACCTAACTTGCTGGGAATGGTTGAAGTCCCTTGAATTGTACTCCCTGGAATGCAGGCAGCAAAGATGCATATAATATACACCTGGAAAATCCTAGAGGGACTAGTCCTACATTTGCACCTGAAAATCACTGCCTACGAAAGCAAAAGACTCGACAGACGCAACATCCCCACAATGAAAGGCAGGAATACCATGAGTACGCTAAGAGACAACACAGTAAGTGTCAGGGTCCCAAAACTTTTCAATTGCCTCCCAGCATACATAAGAACCCCTGGCTGTCTTAAGGAGGACCTGGATAAGCACCCAAAGTCAGTACCTGACCAGCCGGGCTGTGGTTCGTACCTGACCAG
>NC_069461.1:29033325-29040825 GCF_026875155.1 Cherax quadricarinatus
TTACCTCTGTGATTGTCATAAAACTTAAGCACGTCCACAAGACTGTTTTCCATCCCTAAATCCTTGCTGCTTTTCAGTAACGAATCTACTCTCCAAGGGCTCCAGTATCCTTTTTCTAACCATCCTTCAGAACTTTTGACAGTATGCATGTTAGAGATATTGGCCTGTAATTTAATACCTCTTGTCCTCCTTAAATATATGGCCACACTTTTTTTTTTCATTTACTGACAGTTGTTCCGATTGGAGTGTTTGGTTTAATACTTTTGCTATTGGGCCACGGTGGTTCTGCCCCTTTCCCTAGCATCCGTGGAGATATGTTGTCAGGTCTCGTTGCTCTTTCTACACGATCACTAGGTAATCTCATCACTTTTGTGTTGATACTTTCTGGGATCTGCTGATCCCTTCTGACAACAGTGTTTTCCAGTAGCTCTTCACTCTGTGAAGATCTCATATAATCTTTTGCAAAGCACTTCTCATACTTTTGTCATTCTCCATCAGGGTCCGTTTCTTTTGCCATATCACATGGTCCTTCAGTCTTTTTTTCTTTTGTGGCTAACTTTTGACCTTTGATGTTATGTCGTTTTAAAACTTCTTATTGTCGTCCTTGTTTCTTCTAAGCCCTCATACACCACTTGGTGTGTCTGCTTTCCCTATCGACCTTCGTGTGTGGGTGGATGGGAGCGGGGTAATAGGGAAGACAGAGGGGGGGAGGGGAGGACATAAGATTCTATATCAAGTGAGGTGAAAGGTGAGAATAAGGGGGAGAGGGGGGTGCTGAGAAAGGCCAAAGGTGAGACTGAAGGAATCTAGTGAGAGAGAGAGAGAGAGATTATCCCTTTATATTTACCTAGCTGAATTTGTAGGGGTCGAGATGCAGTTCCTGGGTCTGGTAGGCACGTGTTTTTACCTATGCTCGTGAGTATTGTATTTAAATTCTTGGGCCATGCATTTATATATCAGAAACCAGTGTGATATATTTATAAGATCCGTGTGCTTTGTTATATTAACATTTGAGCTGGTGTAATGGACTTAGCTCGACTACCGTAGCTGCAATTTCTCCCTAAGTTCCACCTTTCATGCACACATCTACGTATAAGAAAAACGGATCTATTACACTATCCTTACACATCTCCATTAATCCTGTGCACCCGTACCCCTTATATTAAGCATCCAGCTTTCTTCTTATTCCACTTTTTTTTTTTTTGCGAATACAGTATAAATTGTTTAGGCTTCCTGTCTGGGTATCATCTTAGGATACACTACTCTGTAATTATCCTTCGTTGTTTTAAAGAGGATACAAAACCTAGTTCACATACGCCAGCGAATGTTCAACTACTAAACGGGTAATCTGATTAAGACTCGTGTCAGGAGTGTGAGAGTATGCCTGAGTATGACTTCAATCTAAGACATACAAAATGGAAGAATGTAGCAGAAATAATCCCTGGAGGCAGCTCAGATGAAAAGTCACACACACATGAGCTACTGAATTTCTGCAATAAACACACCCAAAGTCAGCAGATAGTGGGGCCAACAAGACTGGAGAACACACTAGACCTTATTTTCACAAATAATGAGGACCTGGTAAGAAGCATAACAATATCAAAAACAACTAATTCTGATCACAATCTAATCGAAGTCCAGACTTGCATGCACAGGGGTCCTGATCAGCAAAATGCATACAGCTATGAGGGTACCTTTACCAAATTCAACTTCAACAACAAGAACATTAACTGGGATCAGCTAAACTAAGTCCTAAATGAAACGTGTTGGGAAGATATCTTAAATTACATGGACCCTAACCAGTGCATCAAAAAGATCAACTTTCTGGTAGCTGAAGTATGTTCCAGGCATATTCCCCTAAGAAAAAAGAAAAGTAAACTAGAGAGAGAGACGCTCCCTCTACAGGGGAAGGCGAAGAACCACTGAGCTCCTCAAGAATGCCAGTTTATCTGAAACACGGAAGGAAGCGCTAACCAGGGAAGTAGAAAATATTGAGCTTACCTGGAGTATACCTGTAGAGTGTATCGGGGGTCAACGCCCCCACGGCCCAGTCTATGACCAGGCCTCATGGTGAATCAGGGCCTGATCAACCAGACTGTTACTGTTGGCCGTATGCAACCCAACATACGAACCACAGCCGGGCTGGTCAGGTATTGACTTAAGTGCCTGTCCAGTGCCTGCTTGCAGACAGCCAGGGGTCTGTTGGTAATCCCTTTCATGTATGCTGGGAGGCAGTTGAGAAGTCTTGGGTCCCTGACACTTATGGTGTTCTCTCTTATCGTGCTAGTGGCACCCTTGCTTTTCATTGGGGGGATGTTGCATCATCTGCCGAGTCTTTTTTGCTTTCATAGGGAGTGATTTCCGTGTGCAAGTTTGGTACTAATCCCTCTAGGATTTTCCAAGTGTATATAATCATATATCTCTCTTGCTTGCGTTCTAGGGAGTGCAAGTTGAGGAACTTGAAGCGTTCCCAGTAATTGAGGTGTTTTATCAGTTTTGAGTGCCGTGAAGGTTCCCTGTATATTTTCTAGGTCAGCAATTTCACCTGCTTTGAAATGTGCTGTTAGTGTGCAGCAATATTCCAGCCTAGATAGAACAAGTGACCTGAAGAGTGTCATCATGGGCTTAGCATCCCTGGTTTTGAAGGTTTTCATTATCCATCCTGTCATTTTTCTAGCAGATATGATTGATACAATGTTATGGTCTTTAAAGGTGAAATCTTCTGACATGACCACTCCCAGGTCTTTTACATTAGTTTTTCGATCTATTGTGTGGTTGGAATTTGTTTTATACTCCGATGAAGTTTTAATTTCTTCACTTTTTCCATATCGGAGTAATTAAAATTTCTCGTCATTGAACTTCATATTGTTTTCTGCGGCTCGTTTAAAGATTTGGTTGATGTCCGCCTGAGTGTGTCATCCATTGAGAACACTGCAAATCTCCAAGAAGATATAAATAAAGTTTTCCAATGGGCAACGGAGAACAATATGATGTTCACTGAAGACAAAGTCCAACTACTCTGATATGGAAAACTGGAGGAAATAATAGCTAGAACTGAGTATACTACAAACTCTAGTCGCAAAATAGAGCGGAAAAGTAATGTGAAGGACCTGGGAGTGGTAATGTGTGAGGATCTCGCCTATTTATATTATAAAGCTCAGTTCTATTATATTTTTGCACAACAGTGGATTTGCTTAATACAACTTTCTTGGCCTTTTAAAAATCGATAGGGTGGTTAAAAATTTTTTCTTGTTGAAACATAACAGATTGTTGCCCAGTTCTCATGCTATATGTTGTAATCTTAGTTCAGGACGTTCCTGTTTGCCTAAAATAAAATTTATTGCTTTTTGTATACAGAATCTTAGATATCCATCAGCATTTTAGGAGAAATTTTTAACTTTTTATCAAGATTTTTAAATATAATTTAAATTTTGAAGTTCGTTGGTAGAGAGTGCATATCAGTAAAGTTTTCTTGATAATGCAGTCAACATATTCTTGGTTGAGTATAGTTTTGTCCTTCTGGGGATTATGAAATGTATTTCTGGCAGTTTGTTTTGGATAGTTTAGATAATATACCATTTCATGCGCAGAGCAATCAAGAATATGGAGAACACAGAACATTAAAATGTCATGATGTAATGAATAGTAGTGTATTGGTTTTCTGTATATTTGAATTTGAATTCTTTGTTCCTTTTAATTAAAACATTGTTCAAACTCAACAGTAAATTATATGGATGGATCTTGGATATTTACTTCATGTGGGATCTGGTATATATCTATATTCTTAGGTATTAATCATAGTACATCATTCACACATTTGTGCGGTTTAGCTTTATCTGAAAGAAAGAATTCTGTAAGTCGGTCTAGTTTTAAATTAAAAAAAAAAATCCACTCGGCCCTACTTAAGAATTTTATCTCAATCTCACGTTTTCAGTTGCATGCTGGTATTGTTAATGGGCTGTCGTGTAACTCCGTCTTACTTTATATCACTTGCTCTCCCATGCTGCAAAACTTTCTCACCAGGCTTTTACGTTTTAATGCAAGTTTTCATTTTATTTATTTTTTGCCTGCCCTGCATTGCCCTTATAGTTTAACTGCTCCCGCTAGAACAGTTAAAATTTCGTATTTAAGTATGTGAAAAAAAGTTGGCGTTTAAATATGTAATGTTGCCCGGGTAGTGAACAGTGTGTACTTTATATAAATAGCCCGCACATGGGAGAGAGGAGCTTACGACAACGTTTCGGTACGGCTTGGACTATTCACCAAGTCACACTGACAGAAATGAGAGGAGGCAGCATATACAGGCCAGCAGAGACAGGACAAGAGAGGTAGTGGGAAAGGAAGCAGCGAGGTAGTGGTAGAGGAAGTAGTAGTCGTAGAGTCAGTCAAAGACGGCCTATATATGTATACTGCCTCCATCTCTCCTTTCTGTTAGTGTGACTTTGTAAAGTAAAAGGACACAAGTGCAACTAATGTGACATATTATTGTGGCAACGTTTCGCTCTCCAGGAGCTTTGTCAAGCCGTTACAAACAGTACATGGACACAGAGGGTATATATAGGCTCAGAGTAGTAGTGGCATAAGTTGTTGTAATAGTAGTACTACTACTACAACTTATGCTCCCCTCATCTATGTGCGGGTTGTGTGTGTATAATGTACCTGAGACTGTTACTATCCCCAGGGTCAGTGTTGGAGGATGGGCTGTTGCAAGAGGTATCGTGCGTGAAGACCTACGTTAGGTAAGACCCCACTGTTTCTAACAACGGGGAGAGGAACTGAATACTTCTGTGCACCTTTTATTTTGTGTAGGTGCGAGAGCGGTCTTTCCTAAACCTTCAGTGTTATCAAGGAAGCAAATTTAAATAAGTTTTTTTTCCCGCTGATTGAGTTGTGTAAGGAAAGTTAAGCCACAATGGAAAGTTTCTCTTTCTGAACGTTAAGGAAAAAAATCTATTTCACTTAGGTTGATTTTTTTAGTGTCAATTATTGAGGAGAAGGTTAAGTTTAGCCGTTGACTTGGAGGTATGTAAGCAAATTTTGTTGTGTTGGTTTTAGGAAGAGCGTATTAAATGTAGTTATCTAGAGGGTAGTCAAGCAAAGTTTGCGGAGTCAGTGTTTCCCAGGAAAAGCGTGTTAGTTTAAATTTAATTTTTGTTTTTAAAGTTTCCCAAAGAAAACTTGGATCTGCGACTTTCCACAATCCCATTTTAAACAAAGGGGAAAATTTACAAAAAATTTTCGTATTGTTCAAAGCGAAAATTGCTGGAGTACTTATTGTACTAAAGGCGAAACTATTGGGTGGGGGTGGGGTTTTTCCGGGGGCTTTTAAAAACATTTACCCCAAAATAAAAGCTTTTGGCCGGGAGGGGGGGAAAGGTTTTTTTATTCACCTTTCAAACTGAAAAAGTAAGAAAAAATACAAACGACTTCAAAACTGTCTTAAGGGGGAAAATTGAAACTTTCCCTCTGGCCCGAAGTCACCCGTAACACCAAGCCTGACTGATGAACCCGTTAAATTTCAGGTCTTTTCTGTTTGAGAGCCCGGGGTCACCCCCCCGGGACTTGGAAGTCATTTAAGTAGAATATAATGTGTTTGACCCTTTGGGCTGCGGTTTGGAAGGGCCCGACGAAGAGACTAGAAAAGGCTAGAAGAAAAACCCTTTAAAAAATTTACGGTGCCTACAAATAATTTCAAAAAGGGCCCCTGCTAAACTGCGGGTTGTAATGCGGTGTTCCCCACTGGAACATTTAGCAGGAGGTTTCCCTTTCTTGAAAGAAAGGGGGGGATCTTTAGAATAATGTACAAGCTGGCAATCACCATGAAAAATGATTCGGGCCTCTTTTGGCTACACCCAACTGCGTTATGGGGTTTTGCAGCAGCAAAATTTTGGGGAAGGGGAGGAAGGAGAGGGGGACCGATGAGCAAGAATGGGGGGAGTAGGAAAAGGGAAACCCAAGATGATAGGAACGAAATAAAAGTTTATTCGAGAAAAACGAAGAGAAAACGCAAGGTAGGGTTTTTCCTTTTTTTCAAAGGTTTTATCACTTTCATGGGCCCTTTATTCCAATTTTTTGGGGGAAACCTTGTATTATATAACTGATTTGGGGAGGTGGTTCTGTTTGGCTTTATCTTGTGGGGGTTGATATATGGGAATACACCAGACCTTGATACAAAAGGCTACCCCTGTGTATGGGTGGGACTAGGGGTTTTATACCTGCCTTTGTGAAACGGGGCACGGCGCGGGACGGGCTTCCCCTTTTCATGCTACTGTGTTCATTGGGTGAGGCGAAAGGAAGGGTTACACGTGATCTTGGGCCCGGGTTGGGTGCGAAGCTTTTCCCTTAGTAGATTTATTTTTTTGCTGGGGAAAATATACATCCCAAACATGCCAGACAGTTTCTCAGAAAAAGCGATTAGTAACCCCCAACTAAAATAAATGCCCAAAGGGAAATAAAAAGTATTTTGGAAACTTTAAAAAATATAGAAAATTTTACTTTAAAAAAAAAAGAGTTTAACTAAAAAATAAACTCAAAAAAAAAAAAAACAAGTTGAAATTAATGGAAATTACTGAAGAGAATCAAGACAGTGGGAAGGGGGGAAGGGAGGCGGCGCCCCATGCTTAAAAAAAAAAACCCAAAAAATTTTTTTTTTTATTAAAGAAATACAGTACAATATTGTTTTAAAAAATTTTATGGTAGTCAACCCCGTTACTTTACTAAATAAAAAATTAAGGAGGAACCTGGATCACTATCTCATCAAGGCCAGACCAACCAGTTCGAAATAATGTGTTAACCAGTGGACTGCTAACAGGAAAAAGCCTTGTTAAAAAAAACAAAAAAAGCCTGACCCCAAAGGCTGGTCTCCCGAGGGGGAGAAAAACTTGTGAAGCCAGGGGTTTTTATGCAGGTACCTCAGCTTTTAAATGTGATTTGGGAAAAGAAAAAATTTTCACAGGTAAATAAAGATTAGTAAAAACAATAGTAAAAATATTGCAAAAAAAAAAATAAGACACCAGAGCAGACCCTGGTCCATGCAAGTAGTTTTTTAGTTTTTGCCACAACCCAAAAAGAGAAAGAGGGAAAATTTAAAAGGAAAATGGTGCCGAAGGGATTTTACTTTTTTTTTTTTCTTGTAGCGTTTTTTAGAAGAAAGGAAAAAATTTTAAAAGGGGCAAAAAGTGCAACAATTGCTTGGGAAAATTTTTAATTTAAAAATGAAAAATGCAAAACAACCCTAGGGGGTTAATGAAAAGCTTTCATTTCATGTTGCAAAACAACACATCAAGGGGGCTTTCAATGTTGCAGAAAAAGAAAATGAAGTCCCAAATTTCTTTCGAAAGGGGGAAAGATTCTTGCTAGAAGAGGGGGAAGGGGAGGGGGGCCGGGGAGAGGGGGAAGGAGGGGGGGAGGCACGGAGAGAGGGGGGGAAAGGAGGCGGAGGCCACGGGGGGGGGGGGGGGAAGGGGGGCGGGGGCACGGGGGGAGAGGGGGAAAGGGGGC
>NC_069461.1:29045825-29115825 GCF_026875155.1 Cherax quadricarinatus
GCGGAGGCAGGGAGAGGGGGGAAGGAGGCGGAGGCAGGGAGAGGGGGGGGAAGGAGGCGGAGGCAGGGGGAGGGGGGGAAGGAGGCTGAGGCAGGGAGAGGGGGGGGAAGGAGGTGGGGGAGGCAGGGGAGAGGGGGAGGAGGAGGCGGAGGCAGGGAGAGGGGGGAAGGAGGCGGAGGCAGGGAGAGGGGGGGAAGGTGGCGGAGGCAGGGGGAGAGGGGGGAGAGGAGGCGGAGGCAGGGAGAGGGGGAAGGAGGCGGAGGCAGGGAGAGGGGGGAAGGAGGCGGAGGCAGGGAGAGGGGGGAAGGAGGCGGAGGCAGGGAGAGGGGGCAAGGAGGTGGAGGCAGGGAGGAGGGGGAAGGAGGCGGAGGCAGGGAGAGGGGGGAAGGAGGCGGAGGCAGGGAGAGGGGGGAACGGGCGGAGGGAGGTAGAGGGGGGTAGGGGCTTAGGTAGGGAGAGATGGAAGCGGGCGGAGGCAGGGAGAGATGGAAGGGGGAGGAGGCAAGTAGAGGGGGGAAGGGGGCGGATGCCGGGAGAGGTGGGGAAGGAGGGGGAGGCTGGGAGAGGGGGGGAGAGGCGGAGGCAGGGAGAGGGGGCAGGAGGCGGAAGCAGGGTGAGGGGGGAACGATGCGGAGGCAGGGAGAGGGGGGGCAGGAGGCGACGGCTGGGAGAGGGAGGGAGGCGGCCTGGAGGCAGTGATAGGGGGGAAGGAGGCGGAGGCAGGGAGAAAGGGGAAGGGGCGGAGGCAGGGAGAGAGGGAAGGGGGCAGAGGCAGGGATAGGGGGGCAGGAGGCGAAGGCAGGGAGAGGGGGGAAGGAGGCGGAGGCAGGGAGAGGGGGGGCACTAGGCGGAGGCTGGGAAATTGGGGAAGGATGCTGAGGAAGGGAGAGGGGGAATGGGAAAGAGAAAGGCAGATCGAGGGGATGGGTGTAAGACGGTGGAAAGGTGGTAGGGAGGGTGAAAGCAAAAGCGGGTGTTACTGCTACTTAAACATAAATTTTGTTAATTTTTCGGCTCTCTAACTTGATGGCAGGATGTTAATGAGGTTAGTGTATAGTCTTACCCAAGTTTAAAGTTAATCGTATAGTCTTAACCAAAGTTTATAGTTTTAAGCCACGTTTTCCCTCCCCCTACCCCCATCTCCTTTTCGCCTGTTTAATTGAATGGGTGTTGTATTCTCACATAGTTTGCAAAAGACATTGTAATGATATTCTACAGTGGTGAGGTGGCGTAAATTGAAGCTTCGGCACTTATCTGCTAACAGTGAGTTATGTGGAGAAAATTCTCCAAAAAAGAGGATATAAGGGAAATAGTCATAATTCTCATTTCACTGTCGCTTGTATTGCTAATAACACTGCTCTGCAAGAAGAGATGGTTTGACTATGAGACTGGTAGCCGCATATGCTTTCAGTCAAACTGTTGATCAGGAAGCAAGAGAATCAGTTAGCCCTCCCGGAAGAGGGGCTGAGTCCCTCAAGTCCCTCAAGCGGCTGAGAGGGCTGATATTCTCTTTCTGAAGAACTTTCTCCACAAGTTATCTGCTAACAGTGAGTTATCTGACGCACCTTGACCTGCTTGTTGTCTGCTCCGACACTAGTTTTTCCGTTTTAACCATCTCTAGCTTCTACTGAAGCTAATTTTTGAATGCTAAATAAGTCTAGGGACTGACGTTCTCAGGAACTTGAGGGTAAAGACCAAACAAATATAGAGTATATGTAATACATTATAGTGGTTTAGATTTGGTTCACTAAACCTTCAACACAAGTTTATACCATCCTTGAATCCTTCAAATATTTTAGATATTCCAGAACTACGGCAATATTGTGAGCACGTGTTGATTTAACTAGCAGCTGTACCCATCTATTTGTGGTTGCAGGAGCCGAATCGTAGCTCATGGTCCAAATGTGTGTGTGTGTCAGTTAAGTGAGATATATTGAAGAATTTGTAAAATAAACCCAGTGGAAAATAGGGGGGCACCGTGGACACAGTAAGAGAACATTGTATCAACTGTTAACACACTACCATAAGATATCAGAAACACAAGTGTAGAAGTTTTCAAGAGGAAATTAGACATATATCTCGTCAAATGCCAGATGAATCAGATGAATATGGGCCAGCAGGCCGCTGGCAGTAACAACCAGGTTGATCAAGCAAGGACCAAACAAGTCTGGTCCAGGGCCGGGCTGCGAGAGTAAGAAAACTCTCGAAAGCCTTGAAAGGTCAATGATGCAGCTGCTTTTTGGTAACCAAACCTATGAAACACAAAGATCGGCAGAAGAGGTTCAAAGGATATCAATATTACCTTCACCAATGACAACAAGAGGCCACAGGTGTGGTAAAATATTTAGCCGGCTACTGGGAAAATATTCTTTGCAAATGACAGGGATAGAAGAATGGAATGAACATAAGCCAAAAATGGGCAATTAAAAATAGACTAACTGAAGAAACTCGTTTTTGCATCCATGTGAACCTTTTTTATTCTATTTACATTGTGATCTTGTATTTGGTTGTCTTTCCTTTCTGTGTGCCAGCACTGAGTGATGGTTGTGGTGGTGGAGGAGGGGAACAGCAGCAACAGTGTATCGTCATTGTGCGCTCTGCTGCTGTGGGAATGGTCGGGGGAGGCGGGGGATTTAGAGCTGGGGTCTGCTGCATGGGTTATGAAGCACACCTGAAACATTCTTTGCATAAAACATCGTCGGAGAAAACGGAAACTACCAGTCCTGGGGGAGGGAGTGTTGGGGATGGGAGAAAGGTGTTGGGTGTGGGAGGAAGAGGGGGGAGGTCTACCTACGTAGAGGTCGTTCCGAGGGTCAGTGCCCCCACGGCCCAGTCCTTGACCAGGCCTTGGGTGCATGAGGATGAGGGGAGGTGTTGGCTGCGTCAGGATTATGGGGAGGTGTTGGGTGAGTCAGGATGAGGGGGAGGGGAAGTATTGGGTGTGTCAGGATTATGGGGGAGGAGTTGGGTGATAGATTACCTGTTACCTGTATGGAAGAGTCTTAGGCCCCTTATACTTGTGTGAACTTAGTGCTGTTGCGCTCTTGCATTTTCAGTGGAGGTATTTTGCACCTCTGTTAAGCCTCATGCTTTCATATGGAGTGGTTTCAGTGTGCAGATTTGGGACCAATCCCTCTAGAATTTTTAAAGTGAAAATTATGATGCATCTTTCTCTCGTAAGTTACAAGGAGTACAGTTCAATGGACTTCAAACTTTCCCAGTAGGGAGGATTTTGGAGAGAGACGGACAGACAGAGAGAGAGAGAGAGAGAGAGAGAGAGGAGAGAGAGAGAGAGAGAGAGAGAGAGAGAGAGAGACAGAGACAGACAGACAGACATGGGGAAGGGGGAGGAAAGGAAAGGGGGGGAGAGGGAGGGAGAGAAGAAGGGGAAGGGAGGGAGAGGGAGAGAGATGTTCAAGTTATACAGAAACCCTAGTACCACTGTACCATGTGCAGTGTACAGACTTCATTGGTAGAAAGCAGACCTCATCAACTTCTTGATGAAAAAATCCCCTACGCTTCAGCATAATTTCAGTATATAATTATTGGTGACCTCAACCAACATCTTTATAATACAGAGGAATTTTGATGAATTTCTTGCAGTTTGACATGAAAATCTTTGTTGACTTTCCTACTCACATCTCTGGCTCCTCCCTTGACCACAGGGCTGTCTTTACGGCACTGAAGATTCCAACAGATCGAGGTGAAGAATCTCCACGCACAACCTGGCTCTGGAGAAGAGGAAACTGACTGATCCTTTGCTCGGAACTTGCCATCTCCGATTGGAATGCTCTTCTCCAAGGTGACGTTGATAACCAAGTGAATGCCTTCACTGAACATATCCGTAAATCTCCAACACAAATATATCCTTCACCGGTAGCATGTGACGAAGCCTTCAGATCAGCCTTGGTTCGGCTTTCGTTGTCGAGAGGCCGCTACTGATATGTACAAGAAGACTTGGAGAAGGTAAAAGAGGTATCCCACTATCTAGAACAGGAACCTACTTAGGTAAGCCTATAGACAAATGGAAGAAGTACAAAAGTGGGCCATCTCTAGATGGGAAGGTAACACAAAAAGGAAACTGGCATTAGATAGGGTGGGCTCCAAAACCTGATGGTCCTTGGTCAAGGACCGACAAGGTAATTCACCTGATTACATCATTCCACCTCTAAATAGGCAGATTGGGACCGTCTCTACTAGCAGTCAAGAGAAAACCAATCTCTTTGCTGCCAAGATGGAAGTTCCTGAACCAGTAAGGGAACCTCCTTTGCTAGCCGCAAGAGCTGTGTCAAAGTTGTCAGAGGTGGGAATGAGGCAAGAGGAAGTGTATCTTAATTTTCTGGACCATTGCTGAGTAGATGTGTAGCCCAGATAGCAACACTTCTAACTTTCATCCATCAGCACTGCATAACACAATATAAATGGCCTTTTCTGCAGAAATCAGCAACTATGTAGTAGTTCTGTCAGTCACTGACAAGATTCTTGAGATAATCTCACGGCAGATGACAGCACTTTTCGACTACCATCTGCTTTTTCATGACCGTCAGTATGACTTCAAAAAAAGGTCACTTTGTTGCTGATCTGCCGTGAAACCTCTCCACTTAGTGGCGTCAGTCACTAGGTGAATCCAAAGATCAGATGTGTAGTAGCAACGGGCATATCTGGGGCTTTCGACACAGTATGGCACCTTAGACTCTTGGCAAAACAACAACAACACTAGGAGTCACTGGCTCTGCAATATGCTTCCTTGGTTATTACCAACAAGGTAGAGCTCTAAGAGCATTTCTCAATGGGACAGTCAACAAGACACTATTGATTCCAGTGTTCCATAGGGAAGTGTACTTGGGCCATTGGTATGGAATGTCTACTTCAGTGACCTTCAACTTGTCCTAGAATTACATGCATATGCAGACGACTGTACTCTTGATATTTACTTATCCGAGAGAGGAAATGCCATCTGCTGTCATTTACATCAGTCACCATCTTGCAGTTATGTCAGCCTGGGGAAAACGATGGCAGGTTGCATTGCCTCTTGAGAAAACACAAGTGATGATGGTCTCTAGGCACCATGATGGTAATGCTGGAGCAGTGGTAAAAATGAATAGGAGTGTTGGAACCCAGGGATGAGGTTGATATCATTGGGGTGAAATTTGATTCCAGACTTACTGTGAAGACCCACATAGTAAATCTCTCAAATAAGGCGGCCAGGAATCTTACACCACTTAGACGTATCTTGCATCTGCTCGACAGGAGAGGCTGCAAGATTATGTATGAGGCACAAGTGTGCTCACACCTTGAGTATTCTCCACTTTCTTGGATTGCCTGACCCCTACCTCACATATAGCAGAATAGAAAACAGGCCAGACGACTCATCTCTCATCCGAATCGGCCTGAATAGATGTCATTTCAGCAGAGGCTTCAACACTAGAGGGGTGTGGGTGGCCTTACTGTTTTGTACAAGTCCAGTGTTGTTAAGGCACCACACTTGGCTCCACTTCGTGGTCAGTGAGAAGAGAGCTACACAACAGACGAGCAACAAACCCCAACTATACTCTGGTTATACCCTTTTCAAGAACATCACTTCATCCGAGATCATTCCTAGAATGGTCCGAGTCTGGAACATATTCGCACAGGATAATGACATCGAAGAAATAGTCAGTTGGTCAAATAAAATAGCTGGCCCACAGATGGCTCCAATTTCATCCTATTCCCTATTTGTATGTCTCATAAAAATAGATAGGCTTTCAAATGAGGTGAGGTAAGTCGCAGCTCTTAGATTGTAAACAAAGGTAGGAACTGGTAACATAACCTTGTAAAACCATTTTATATATATATATATATATATATATATATATATATATATATATATATATATATATATATATATATATATATATATATAATATATATGGCTTACAGCTTTTCATCTCATCCCCTGCATGCATCAGCGTTACTAGAGATTTTAACAATGCAAGGAATTCGCGAGAGCAGGCGAAATATACACAAACACTGATCTCTGGCTGAAGGAGACTCGAAAATACGAACCTTAGGACAAGGTACGCAGTGCTTTACCAATCTACCCACACTGGACAATACCTTGGCGTGTAGCTTGCGCTACACATTTGATCCAAGGCAGCCAGCTTGGCTGCCTTGGATATATATATATATATATATATATATATATATAATTATATATATATATATATATATATATATATATATATATATAATATATTATATATGAGAGAGAGAGCTGTTGTTAAACCTCTCCACTAAATGGCAAGTCACTGGATGAATCCAAAGTCAGCTGTGTAGTAGCACTGGACATTACTGGTGCTTTCGACGAAGTGTGGCACCAACTGGCAAAACTGCATGCACTAAGAATTGCAGGCTCTACGCTGCGTCTCCTCAGTGATTACGTTCATGGTAGATCTCTAAGGGTAGTTCTCAATGGAACAGAGTCATCAAGACATCTTATTAGGGCAAGTGTTTCACAAGGAAATGTGTTGGGACCACTGTTATGGAATGTCTACTTCATTTACCTCCATCTCGTCCCAGAATCCCATGCATATGCAGACAACTGTACTGACATTTATTTATCCAAGAGAAGAAATGCCAGCTGCTCTAAGCTACATTAACCACCAGCTAAGAGCTATATCAGCATGGGGAAACCGATGACAAGTAACATTTGCACCTGAGAAAACACAAATGATGATGGTCTCTAGGCACCATGATGGTAATGCCGGAGCAGTAGTATGAATGGGAGAGTGTTGGTACCTGGGGAAGTAGATATCTTTGGGGTGAAATTTGACTCCAGACTGACCATAAAGAACCACGTTGTAAATTTTGCAAACAAGGCAGCCAGGAAGCTCTCAGCACTTCAACGTATCTCGCATCTGCTTGACAGTAGGAGTTGCAAGTTTCTGTATGAGGCACAAGCAAGCTCGCACCTTGAGTATGCTCCACTTTCTTGGTGTGTCTGCCTCCCCCCTCTCATCTGCGACTGCTTGACAGAGTAGAGAACAGAGCAAGACGTCTCATCTCTTGCCTGGACCCATCCTGGATAGATGTCATTTCAGCAGAGCCTTCAACACAGGAAGGATGTGAGTGGCCTTACTGTTATGTACAAGGCCAACATTGTCAAAGTACCACACATGGTTCCATTTCGAGGACAGCGAGAAGCAAGCTTCTATACCACAAGACGGGCAGAAAGCACCAACTTCACTCTGGCTGTACCCTTCTCTAGAACATTACTTCATCTGAGATTATTTATCCCCAGGATGACTCGAGTCTGGGACACATTCGTACATTATGTCAACGAGAGGGAGGGAGAGAGGGAGGGGGAGAGGGAGAGAAGGAGAGAGAGGGAGAGAAGGAGAGAGAGGGAGAGAAGGAGAGAGAGGGAGAGGGAGGGAGAGAGGAGGGAGAGGGAGGAGAGAAAGAGAGAGAGGGGAGAGAAGAGAGAGAGGGAGAGGGAGAGAGAGAGGGAGAGGAGAGAGAGAGAGAGGGGAGAGAGGGAGAGGGAGAGAAAGAGAGAGGGGAGAGAGAGGAGAGGAGGGAGAGAGAGAGAGGGAGGAGAGAGAGGAGAGAGGAGAGAGGGATAGAGAGAGAGAGAGGGATAGAGAGGGAGAGAGAGAGAGGGATGAGGAGGGAGAGAGAGAGAGAGAGAGGGAGAGAGAGAGAGAGAGAGAGAGAGAGAGGGATAGAGAGAGGGATAGAGAGAGGAGAGAGGGAGGGAGAGAGAGGAGAGGAGAGAGAGGGGGAGAGAGAGAGAGAGAGAGAGAGAGAGAGAGAGAGGAGAGAGAGAGAGAGAGAGAGAGAGAGAGAGAGAGAGAGGGAGGGAGGGAGGAACGGGGGGTGTTAAATGAGAGCGCGTATAGATTGTCTTGTATAAGAGAGGAGAATGGTTAGTGCATGTTGGGTGTGTGGAGACCAAAAAACTGAATTTAAACCACACTCGAGAGGATGAGCTAACTGATACTAGAAGTGTGCCCCAAACACTTACCATTAAGAAAAATGAATGGAAGATGCTAGTGATGCTCCCTCTCTAGGAAGATAAAAAATCACAGGACCTCTCAAAAGTTCCAGACTTTCTTAAGAACGAGAAGAAACACTGGTTGAATACTTCGAAAACGTTCAGCTCAAATTTAAGATATATACTGCAGGGGAGACAGGGAGCAAAAAGTCAATAATGAAATAGAGAGGAACCCAAAATACTTTCTCCTATGCCAAGTCCAGAGTGTAAACCACAATTCGTATTGGGCCCTTGCTTAAAGCCGATTGAAGAACTTACACTGATGACAAAGAATTGAGTATAACACTGAAGTCACACTGCGACTCTTGTGTTCAGCGACTGACAATCCAAGTGAATTTTTCACGAATGAAACTCAAAACTCTGCCGACAGCTTCATAATTTCTGACATAGCCCTAACCCCACTCGACTTGGAAACCAGTGATATTACGCACATGCACTCTGCCCAGACCCAGACTCGTTGAGCTCCATGTGAATTAAGAACCGCAAGAAAAAGTACTTATACCTTAAATATTCTATAGAGACAGTCATTAACACTTCGAATGTAGCTTACTCTCCAAAAGCAATCGTCAGAAACTATAAACTAATAGCACTAATGTCCCACATAATCAAAATGCTCTGAAATTGTGTTAAACAAGGTTGCTAAAGAAACGTGGATTTACAACAGTTGCACTACCCAGGGCAACATTGGTTTAAAACTGGTGGCTCCTGTCTTCCTCAGTTGCTGAATCATTACGATAGCCTTGGATATACTGAAGGCAATAAAATGCAGTTAACTTCGCCGAAACTTTTGATCAGTGTGATGTAATAGCGCAAAAAAAATGTGTGCAAAAAGAACTGGAAACAATAGGCAGATATTAAACTTTCTAACAAATCACAAATGAGAGAGAGTGAGTGCGAGCGAGCTAGTCGACCAAATAAAATCAGACTACCACAGTGAAAAAAAAACTTCAAGCCACAGTATTCTCCCCAATTTTTTTTCTCATTCTTATGTCTGACATAGCACTGTCATCTTTCACAGACGATAGTGGAATTTGTGAGAGTGGCATGCGTTGAAAACAGCAAATTTCCAAGCTGATATAACTAGGTCTCCAATGGCCCATAGTAAACAATGATGTTCAGAGAAGATAAATTTCCGTTACTCCACTACGGACTTTTTTAGAAATGTAAACTGGCACAGAGTATAAATAAAATTCAAGTCACTCAGTAGAGCAAAAGACTAATGTGATGGACTAAAGAGTGATAATGTCAGAAGATCTTATATTTAAGGGTCACAGCAGTGTTACTGTCACACCTGCAAAGAAAATGAAAGGCTGGATAACGAGCCTTCAAAACAAGCAATAGCAATCCAATGATAATCGTCTTTTGTGAAAAATAACAAATGTACAGAGAATCTTTGTTCTCCGTATAAACTCCAGTCAAGCACATAAATTATTGGGATCATCTGAAGGCCCTTTAACTGTATTCCTTGGAACATGGGCGAGATAGATCATAATTTGCACCTTGAAAATTCTGGAGGATTGGTCCCAAATCTGCTCGCAAAAAAATCTCTCTACGAAACCGTGTGAGACGGCAGATTGTGCAAAATACCTCCAAAGAAAAGCAGTGGTGCAGCGAGTACTCTTAAGATAAATCAATAAGTGTAAAGGGACCAAGACTCTTGAACACGCTTCATACATAAGATGAATTTCCAACAAACATGAAGCTGTCTTCAAGTGCGACTAGCACCAGCAACATGATTGAACAGGCTGACAACCGATAAGCCTTTTCTGGGACTGGGCCGCAGGTGCAGGGACTTCCTGAACTGTTTAAAAGTACCCCTCGGGGAAGGTTCCTTGATGCCGGTGAGAGGCTCTTGATCTTAGAAACTTGACCTGCGGTCCCCTTCCTTGGATCGCACCTGAATGTCTCCCATTCTATCAGGCGCTGTATGATCCCAACGGGTTTAGCGCCCCCGCCCCAACTAATGCAGTAATGTCTAAAGTATACAGGAAAGGAGGGAGGGTATTGTTGGGTGTGAGAGGGGAAGAGAAGAAATGTGGGTGTTGGGTGCGTGAGGGAGAGGGGTGAAGTGTGAGATTCACTTTTTTTTCTCTCTTTATCGGCACGCTTGCTCTTTTTCTATTATTGGGAATTGAAAGCGTATGCAATATTGTATTTTAATGTTTAGGGTGTTCTCATGCTGGGGTTGAGGGGAAAGTGGAGAGGGTAAAGGTGGAGTTGAGGTAGGAAAATGAAGCTGGGGCTAAGGGGAAAGGAAGGAAGATAAGCTGGGTACGCCTTGAAGGTTACCTGAAGATGATTCAGGAGTCACTGCTCCTGTTACTCGGTCCCAGACCAGGCCTCCTGATTGATGACCTGATCAAGTTGACTGATGGTTACTAATACGCAGTTCGGGAGAGGCACCAAGACCCGGTTGAACAGGCATTAACATTGCAAACTTGTTCACTTATGTTGGAAATTCCCTTAATGTATGGAGGGAGGATGTTGAAGTGTTTTGGTCTCTTAGTACTTATTGTTTAGTGTGCTTATTCGTGACATCTCTGCTTTTCATTGGAGGCATAAGTAATTTATATAAATAATTTTTCATCTCATTAATATCAGAATTCGGTTTTTCATTAAGAGTATATATTTCCAATAATTGACATCTGGCATCACTGGGGGAGGCAACAATGTGTGGTGGTGGTGGTGGTATTAGTAGTAGTAATGGTGGTGGTGGTAGTAGTAGTAGTGTGATCAAAATATCACTTAGTATGCACCTTACCGGCGGAGAACGAAGGTGATTTTTTTTTTTTACTTTACTGCCTTTTTGTTCTTCAAATTATATTTCCGCTGTTTTATTATTGAAATCTCCAGATTTTTTAATTGTACAGAGTTTTGTCTTTTGCAATAATAAAAAAATTTTAAGTTCATAAAATCAATGTGGGTTTTTGATGTCGAATTTTTAATGTAATATTTTTTTTTATTTCAATTTACCTGGAAGAATTTACAGTTGCGATTTCTTTAGATATGAGGCTTTCAGTGTTGCCATATAAATTAAATGAACTTTTATTTTTAAACTAATATCCACTGAACTTTCAGCATGTATGTATTAAGAATGATACTCTGTGTAGTGTGGAAAAAAATATAATAAATTTTGAACAGTTAGAATAACAAAGACGTCCAAGGAGTATTCTGAACCCTTCAGACAGGTGCAGGAGATTGTGGTGGGGTGGGGGGGGGTAGTGTAGGTTGTGGTAGGGGTGCAGGAGGGGGTTACCTCTATACCAGTAGGTTACCTGCTATGACTTCCGGAGGTCACCCGCGGCCTGGTCCCAGACCAGGCATCCTGTTTGCTGGCCAGATCGATCAGGCTGTTGGTGCCCGCCCCCCGCTGGCCAGCGTATACACCACATCCCGGCTGATCAGGAATTAATGTGCGGAGTTTGTCAAGTTCCGTCTTGAAGACAGTCAGGGATTGGTAATCCCTCTTATGCTTGAAGGGAGTTGAAAGTCGTCGTCCCATTACACTTATTGAATTCTCAGTATATTCATCACCCCTGATTTTCACCGGAGGTATCTTGCACTGTCTGCCAAGCCGCTTGTGTTCATGTGTAGTTATTGAACATAAAGGACTTGCCAGATGGTGCAAGATACCTCCAGTGAAAAGTAGGGAAGCATTGAGTACACTGAGAGAGTTAAGTAAGTGCAGAAGGGCAAAAACTTGCAGGTAAATATTAAAATTTCTAATCATTTACAAAGTGTACTAGTAAATAAAATTAAAGGAATGGGCGGAATATAAATTTGAGTACTGCAGGGCGCTGTCTAGACACTTTCACTGTCTCATCCTCGTAGCAGATACAGCTGGGAAACAAACTCGAATCATAGCTTCATATTTTGCTGACATTACCAAAATAATTATAAAAGTTACCTCAATGTTAGACAGGAAAAAAATAAGGTATACCGACACTTTCAGTGGGCAGACGAAAATAACATTGTTAAACGGTGAAAAAAAAATCCAATGCTTCGATATGGAGCAAAGGAAGCACTCGAGCAAACATCACGAACATTGGTATACTGTTACAGTATGTGGATGTTAACACATATTACAACACAAACGCTGTAGTAAATTCTTTGTCATGTGTAAATGTTTACACATACTACACTATTTTAGAAAGCAGTCAGCTCTTCAGAAAGGCAAGGTTGGGTAAAATGACTAGGAGTAAAGTATGAGGGAATGGTACTACTCTTCATATACTTGTTCTCTCACGTCAGGAGTGTTCTATATGCACAACTTTTTCACGGCAGAAGATAAACGAGCTGGGAAATATAGGTATATATTTTACTGCCTGCATAACGTCAATAAAATATCCAAACTACTGGGAAATTGCAGATCTAGAGAATGTACAGAGAACCTGCACTACACGTGTTAGTTCTGTCAAGCATTTTAATTACTGGGATCGTTTGAAGTCCCATGACCTGTATCCCGTGGAACGCAGGCGAGAAAGATGCATCATAATCTACACCTGGAAACTTGACCTGTACTCCCTAGAACACAGGCGAAAAAGATGCATATACCTTTGAAGAGTTTCGAGAGTTTAACTACTCTCGGAGCCCAGCCATGGGCCAGGTTCGTCCGGTGCTTGCCTGATCAACCAGGCTGTTGCTGCTGGAGGCTCGCTGCTCCACATATCCATCACAGCCTGGTTGATCTGGCACCTGGTGAAGATACTTGTCCAGTTTCCTCTTGAAGGCTTCCACACTTGTTCCAGCCGTGTTTCTAATATCTTCTGATTAAATGTTGAATAGTCTGGGACCCCGGATGTTGATAGTGTTCCCTTATTGTCCCCACCGCACCCCTGCTCCTCACTGGATTTATTTTACACTTCCTCCCATCTCTCTCACTCCAGTGTGTTGTTATGGCTGTGTGCAGATTTGGGACCAGACCCTCGAGTACTTTGCAGGTATGTATTATCATGTATCTCTCTCTCCTCCGCTCCAGTGAGTACATATTCCAGACTTGAAGGCGTTCCCAGTAATTGAGGTGCTTTACTGGTTCATTTTTAGCCGTCAACGATCTCTGTATTTGTTCCAGTTCTGATATTTCTCCTGATTTGAACGGGGCCGTCAGCACTGAGCAATATTCTAAATGAAGAAGCACTAGCGATTTGAATAGTGTCACCATCGACATTATTTCCCTTGTTTTGAAAGTTCTCAATACCCACCCTGTCATCTTCCTGGCTGTCGTGATCTTTGTCTTATGTTCCTTAAAAGAAAGGTCAGTTGACAATTATTCCCAGGTCTTTTACGTGTTCCTTTCGTTCTATCTGGTGACCCTCTTGAGTTTTGTATATAGTGTTCCTTTTGAGCTCTTCATTCTTTCCATACCTAATCAGCGGAAACTCATCACCACTGAACGTCATGTTTTCCACTGCCCACTGGAAAACTCTGCTTATGTCTTCCTGTAATTTTTCAGTGTCCTCTACCGTAGTGATTTTCATGCTTATTTTAGTGTCATCTGCAAATGATACAAAAGTGTGATGGTGTTTTTATGTCTGCTATGGGGATGAGAAACAGCAGAGGTGCCAGGACAGTGCCTTGGGGCACTGAGCTTTTGACCTCGCTGATGCTGGATCTTGTTCTGTTCACTACTACTTTTTATGTCGTGTGTGTTAGGAACCCGACAATCCATCTGCCTATCTTCCCCGGAATGCCCATGGCCCTCATTTTGTGCGCTATCGCTCCATGATCGCATTTGTCAAACGCCTTGCAAAATCTGTGTAAATCACATTAGCGTTTTGTTAGTCTTCCAATGCCTCCGTAATTCTGCCATAATGGTTCATTAGCTGTGACAGGCATGATCGTCCTGCTCGAAAACCATGCTGGTTCGGGTTATGCTTGTTGTGCTGGTCCATGAAATTTGTAATTTGCCGTCTCATCACTCTTTCGAAGATTTTTTTGATGTGAGAAGTTAGGGGTACTAGTCTGTAATTTTTAGCTAGTGGTCTACTGCCTCCCTTATGCAAAGGAGTTGTCTGCGCTCTTTAAGGCCTCCGGTATTTCACCAAAGAATATTGAGGGCTCGTGCTAGTGGTACTTTGCACTTCTTTATAAATAGAGCATTCCACGAATCTGGTCCAGGTATTGATTGAGTGGGCATGTTGTCCATTTCTTTTTCGAAATCTATGGGATTTGTACTAATGTCCGTTTGCATCATAATCTACACCTGGAAACTTGACCTGTACTCCCTAGAACGCAGGCGAGAAAGATGCATCATAATCTACATTTGGAAAATTCTAGAGGGACTAGTCTGAATTCTGCACACAAGTCACTCCCTACGTAAACAAAAGACTAGACAGATGGTGGGATATATCCCACTGAAAATCAGGGGTATCATGAGTACACTAAAAGAAAACACAGTAGGTGTCTGAGGCCTAAGGCTATTCAGCATTCTCCCGTCATACATAACGGGAATTACCAATGGACCCCCGACTGTCTTCAAGAGGAAACTGGACAGATACCCAAGTCAGTGCCTGATCAGTCGGGTTGTGATTCATACGTTGAATTGCGTGCGGCCAGCAGTAACAGCCTGGTTGATCAGGCCCTGATTCACCAGGAGGCCTGGTCGAGGACCGGGCCTCGGGGGCGTTGACCACCGGAACTACATACAGGTAAATTCTAGGGAACACATCAAGGCACACTGGATTTACTCTAGTACAAAAAAAAAGAAATGTATATCTGGTAGGAAATACTCAAGAGGCTGAAGTCCAGTCTACACACTGCCATAACTACTTAAAGTGAATGTTATATAAACCCAGTGGAAAGTAGGGGCACCATAGGCACAGGAACACACTACATCGTGGTCCAAGAATCCTCAACCTTCCACCATGTATATAAAAAAAATATTACTGGAGCAGAGGCAGACGTTTTCAGTAGGACACTAGGCCACTTCCTGCAACCAATACCAGATCATTCATGTTTTAATGACCACGTAGGCCTGCAGGCCGCGAGCAGGAATAGCTTCATTGATCAAACCAGTCAACAGAGGAGCCTGGGCTCAGGCGAGAGTATAATGAAGTTAGTAGTACTGGTGTTATTCCAGGCTGTGGTGGCTGTATTAGTGGTGGTTAACTGTAGTATTGGGGACTGGTGGAGGTAGGTAACCGGTTGCCACTGTCGAGTAATGAATGACCATACTACTGGTGTCACGTGGTAGGCGTCGTATAGTGGTTCCAATTTAATGTTCTGTTCTAACACTACGACAGGCAAAGATTCAGTAGATAATGGTTCCAACTCGCGCCATCCTGTCATATTTTAGAGGGAGCTCTTCGTTAAATCAAGAAAGGGAATTGGTAATTAGTGCAAAAACGAGAGGGTGTGGTGGTTAGTTTACAAATGAGTAGCCTCATTGCTGGCTTCAAGGATGCTTGCACACGAGGGTGGCAGGAGTAGAGGTGTGTGTGTGTGTGTGTGTGTGTGTGTGTGTGTGTGTGTGTGTGTGTGTGTGTGTGTGTGTGTGTGTGTGTGTGTGTGTGTGTGTTTGTGTGTATGTGTGTGGGGATGGGGATGGTTGAGAAGGGATGGTTAGGAAAGCGAGGGAATGGGGTGGGGAGTTGGAGTCAGGTTTGGGCAGTGTGTGGCGCAGGAATTGATAATGTTAAGGAAGGTTGGAAGTAAGGAGAGCGGAAGGGGGTGGTGGTGGAGGACTTATTGATTGAGGAGTAAGCAGGGGGAGTCCGTCTGGTGGTGTTTCAGCCTGCCCACAACCCTCCCCCTTCCCCTCTCCTCCCCTCAGCCACTAACCACCTTCCCTTTACTGGCTGTCTAGTCCTCCGCGCCTTTCATGTACCTGCTTGTATCATATCTTTTATATTTGTTAACGGTTCTGAGGATCATCACCCCGTGACCTGGTTTTATACCAAGACTATTACAGAAATAAGCACTGTATCGTTCCAGTCACGGTATTGTGCCTTTTTTTTATTATTTAAAGTGAAAAAAAAATGTCTAGTGCTATCTTACTTGTTCATTACATGGAGAAGCGCATACATGGGAAAGGAAACTTTAGACTGCATATTGCTCCGTGCTAGTCCATTATCAAGTCACAATTATCCATTTGTATTTTTTTTATCGCACTTTTCAACTTGGTTTATTCAACAATGATCGTTTTGCCAAGCAACCCATAATTGTTGCTATAACTCTGATAAGATCCCTGAAGAATACTCGTCGCCACCACCATCACGATCACCATCATCATTACCATCATCACCACCACCATCATTACCATCACCACCACCAGAATCACCACCCACCACCACCACCACCACCACCAGCAACATCACCACCCACCACCACCACCAGCAGCATCACCACCCACCACCACCACCACCAGCAGCATCACCAACCACCACCACCAGCAGCTTAACCACCACCATCACGATCACCACCATCATTACCATCACGATCACCACCATCATTACCATCACGATCACCACCATCATTACCATCACCACCACCATCATTACCATCACCACCACCATCATTACCATCACCACCACCATCATTACCATCACCACCCACCACCACCACGATCACCACCCACCTTATCTTCACAAATAATGAGGACCTGATGAGAGACATAAGAATATCAAAAAACAACAAATTCCGATCACAACCTAATCGAAGTCCAGACGTACATGCATAGGGGTCCTGATCAGCAGAATGCATGTACCTGTGAAGGTATCTTCACAAAATACAACTTCAACAAGAACATCAACTGGGACCAGGTAAACCATGTCCTAAACGAAACATGTTGGGAAGATGTCTTAAATGACATGGATCCAAACCAGTGCCTTGAAAGGATCAACTTCCTGGCAGCCGAAGCATGTTCTAGGCATATTCCCCTAAGAAGAAGAGCAGGAGTAAACTGGAGAGAGAAAGACGCTCCCTCTACAGAAGACGACGAAGAGTCACTGAGCTCCTCAGGAGTGCTAGAATATCTGATACACGAAAGGAGGCGCTTACCAGGGAAGTGGAAATTATCGAACTTCAGTTAAATGACTCTTACAGGAACCAGGAGAGGCAGGAGGAGCTTAAAGCTATTAGTGAAATTGAAATAAATTCAAAATATTTCTTTTAATATGCCAAAAACAAGGCAAATACCACATCTAGTATCGGGCCCTTACTCAGACAGGATGGGACTTACACAGATGACAACAAGGAAATGAGTGAAATATTGAAATCCCAGTACGACTCTGTGTTTAGTGAACCACTAATCGGTCTGAGGATCGACGACCCAAATGATTTCTTCATGAATGAGCCTCAAAACTCCATAAATGTATGCCAGATTTCCGACATTACCCTAACTCCGATAGATTTCGAAAAAGCCATTGACAACATGCCTATGCACTCAGCCCCGGGCCCAGACTCGTGGAACTCTGTTTTCATTAAGAACTGCAAGAAATCCCTCTCGCGTGCCCTAAGTACACTATGGAGGAAGAGCTTGGACATAGGTGAAATTCCAGTCACTTAAAACAACGGATATAGCCCCACTCCATAAAGGTGGCAGCAAAGCATTAGCTAAGAACTGTAGACCAATAGCTCTGACGTCCCACATCATAAAAATCTTTGAAAGAGTGCTAAGAAGCAGGATTGCAAATCACCTGGATTCCCAAAATCTGCACAATCCAGGGCAACATGGGTTCAGGGCAGGTCGCTCCTGCCTCTCTCAACTACTGGATCACTATGACATGGCCTTGGATGCACTGGAAGAAAATCAGAATGCAGATGTAATATACACAGACTTTGCAAAAGCATTTGACAAATGCGATCATGGCGTAATAGCCCATAAAATACGTGCTAAAGGAATAACTGGGAAAGTGGGGAGATGGATCTTCAACTTCCTAACAAATCGAACACAAAGAGTAGTGGTCAACAGAGTTAAATCGGAGGCTGCCATAGTGAAGAGCTCTGTTCCACAAGGCACAGTACTCGCCCCCATCTTATTCCTTATCCTCATATCAGACATAGACAGAGATATACACCACAGCACCGTATTATCCTTTGCGGATGATACTAGGATCTGCATGAGGCTGTCATCTGCTGAGGACGCGGTTAACCTCCAAGAAAATATAAACAAAGTTTTCCAGTGGGCAACGGTAAACAGTATGATGTTCAATGAGGACAAATTCCATCTACTCCGTTATGGAAAACTGGAGGAGATAACTAGAACAGTGTACTATTGACTCCGGCCATACAATAGAGCGGAAAAATAATATAAGGGACCTGAGAGTAGTAATGTCTGAGGATCTCACTTTCAAGGATCACAACAGTGCCACGATCGCGCGTGCAAAGAAAATGATAGGATGGATAATGAGAACTTTCAAAACGAGAGATGCCAAGCCAATGATGATCCTTTTCAAATCACTTGTTCTCTCTAGACTGGAATACTGCTGTACATTAACATCTCCATTCAAAGCAGGTGAAATCGCAGATCTAGAGAGTGTACAGAGATCCTTTACTGCACGTATAAGTTCTGTCAAGCACCTTAACTACTGGGAACGCTTGGAAGCACTTGACTTGTACTCGTTGGAACACAGGAGGGAGAGATATATCATAATCTACACTTGGAAAATCTTGGAAGGAATGGTCCCAAATCTGCACACAGAAATCACTCCCTCCACGACGAAAGTAAAAGACTGGGCAGGCGATGCAAAATGCCCCCAATAAAAAGTAGGGGCGCCATTGGTACACTAAGGGAAAACACCATAAGTGTCCGGGGCCCAAAACTGTTCAACAGCCTCCCATCAAGCATTAGGGGAATTGCCAATAAGCCCCTGGCTGCCTTCAAGAGAGAGCTGGACAGATACCTAAAGTCAGTGCCGGATCAGCCGGACTGTGGCTCGTACGTTGGACTGCGTGCGGCCAGCAGTAACAGCCTAGTTTGATCAGGCCCTGATCCATCGGGAGGCCTGGTCATGGACCGGGCCGCGGGGGCGTTGATCCCCGGAATAACCTCCAGGTAACCATCACTACGATCACCACCATCACCACGATCATCAACACCATCCACCACCATCACCACCACCGCCCCCCCACCACCACCACCATCACCACCACCGCCCCCCCCCCACCACCACCGCCGCCATCATCATCGTCGTCGTCGTCGTCGTCGTCGTCGTCGTCGTCAACACCACGACCACCAATCATCCACCACCATCAATCCCCTCACCATCACGTCCAGTGCCCCCACCACTACCAATCCCCCAACCACTGCTAGTCCCCCCACAACCATCCCCATCACAACCGTGGCCTGGTGGCAAAAGCTCTCGCTTCACACGGTGAGAGGTCCGGGTTCGATTCCCGGCGAAGGGGTGGAAACATAAGACGTGTTTCCTTACACGTGTTGTCTGTAAAATGAGTATCTAGGTGTTAGTCGACTGGTGTGGGTCGCATCCTGGGACAAAACTGACTTAATTTGCCCGAAATGCTCAGCGTAACAAACGGCTTTCTATATAGCAGTATGTCATTGATGTCAGCTAGGCCTGTATACATTGTACATGTACCTCTAGTAAATAAAGATATTAACCACAACCTCAATCGCCACCAACCTTCCCACCACCAACTCGCTACAACCACCACTGTAACGGTGTTCCTACCCGTAAATTTTTGTCTGCCTAGGGAAGATATCTTAAGTAACATGAACCCTAACCAGTACCCTGAAAAGATAAACTTCCTGGTAGCTGAAGCATGTTCAAGGCATATTCCCCTAAGAAAAAATAAGAAAAGTAGTAAACTGGAGAGAGAGACGCTCCCTCTACAGGAGAAGGCGAAGAATCACTGAGCTTCTCAAGAATGCTAGATTATCTGAAATACGGAAGGAAGTGCTAACTAGGGAAATGAAAAATATTGAGCTTAAATTAAAGGACTCTTACAAGATCCAGGAGAGACAAAATGAGCAAAAAGCGATTAGTGAAATTGAAAGAAACTCGAAATATTTCTTTCCATACGCCAAAAACAAGGCAAAACCCTCATGTAGTATAGTGCCCCTGCTCAGAAAAGATGGATCCTACACAGATGACGACAAAGAAATGGGTGAGATACTGAAATCTCAGTACGACTCTTGTATTTAGCGAGCCACTAATCAGCCTAAAGATAGACATGAATGAGGCTCAAGACCATATCAACGTTTGTCAAATTTCTGACATAACCCTAACTCCACTACACTCTGAGAAAGCCATTGTCAACATGCCCATGCACTTAGCCCCAGGTCCAGACTCGTGGAATTCTGTGTTCATTAAGAACTGCAAGAAACCCCCGCTCACGGGCCCAAAGTATACTATGGAGGAGGAGCATAGACACAGGCGAAGTTCCACAGTCACTAAAAACAACGGATATAGCCCCACTTCTTAAAGGTGGCAGAAAAGCAATAGCTAAGAACAATAGACCAATAGCTCTAACGTCCCCACATCATAAAAATCTTTGAAAGAATACTAAGAAGCAGGATCACAAACCACTTAGATTCCCAATAGTTGCACAATCCAGGGCAACATGGATTCAGAGCAGGTCGCTCCTGCCTCTTGCAACTACTGGACCACTATAATAGGGTCTTGGATGCACTAGAAAACAAACAGAATGCTGATGTAGTAGACACAGATTGTGCAAAACACTTTGACGAGTTCGATCATGATGTAATAGCACACAAAATGCGTGCTAAAGGGATTACTGAGAAAGTGGGCAGATGGATCTTCAACTTTCTGACCAATCGAACACAGAGTAGCGATAAACAGAGTTAAATCGGAAGCTGCCATAGTGAAGAGCTCTGTATCACTTGTTCTCTCTAGGCTGGACTACTGCTGCACATTAACATCTCCATTCAAGGCATGTGAAATCGCAGATCTAGAAAATGTACAGAGAACCTTTACTGCACATTTAAGTTCCATCAAACACCTTTAATTACTGGGAACGCTTGGAAGCACTTAACTTGTACTCACTGGAGCGCAGGCAAGAGAGAGGCATCATAATCTACGCCTGGAAAATACTAGAGGGACTGGTTCCCAATCTGCACAGAAATCATTCCTTACGAAAGCAAAAGACTTGGCAAGCGATGCACCATACCCCCAATGAAAAGTAGGGGCACCATTAGTACACTGAGAGAAAACACAATAAGTGTCCAGGACCCAAGACTGTTTAACATCAGCCTCTCCCCAGCCGTAAGGGGAATTGCCAATAGACTCCTGGTTATCTTCAAGAGGGAGCTGGACAGATGCCTAAAGTCGGTGTCAGATCAGCCGGGCTGTGGCTCGTACGTTGGACTACGTGTGACCAGCAGTATCAGCCTAGTTGATCAGGCCCTGATCCACCGAGAGGCCTGGTCAGGGACCGGGCCGCGGGAGCGTTGATCCCGGAATACTCTCCAGATAGACTCTAGGCCTGTTTCCCATAGTTCTCGCTAGGAGACTTGCACTGAGGTGAGCCCTTGTGGACAGTCAGCTCCCTCATTCTTGCCTTAGCCCTACTTGGAACAATACCCGACCCTTGGCTCGCCCTTACCCGTGTCTGCTTGGAGTAACCCTATGCCCAGTAAACCACGTCTAGTCTATTTGAGTTTACATTATCCTTTCTTCTAACTCGCCGCTACCTTGTCAATCAACCTGTTCAACACGGACAAGGTGGATTGTCCATACCATCTACCGTGTACACGCTACTATTACATCATCCACCATCACATCATCCACCATCACATCATCCACCATCACAACTACTACCTCCACCTAGAAGAACAAAAGCAAAAAAAAAAAAAAAATGCACAATACCGTCATCATTTACAAAGTCAGTGACTTTGTTAATGGTCCAAGTCGGACCGAAACGTCGTCGTAAGCTCCTCTCTTATGTGCAGGTTATTTGTGTACATGTCGTCGTCGTCGTCGTCGTCGTCGTCCTCGTCGTCGTCCTCGTCGTCCTCGTCGTCCTCGTCCTCGTCCTCCTCCCTCCTCCCTCCCCTCCTCCTCCTCCTCCTCCTCCTCCCCCTCCCTCCTCCTCCTCCTCCTCCCCTCCTCCTCCTCCTCCTCCCTCCTCCTCCTCCTCCTCCTCTCCCTCCTCCTCCTCCTCCCTCCTCCTCCTCCTCCTCCCTCCTCCTCTCCTCCTCCTCCTCCCCTCCTCCTCCCTCTCCCTCCCTCCTCTCCTCCTCCTCCTCCTCCCTCCTCCTCCTCCTCCTCCTCCTCCTCCCTCCTCCTCCTCCCCTCCTCCTCCTCCTCCCTCCTCCTCCTCCTCCTCCTCCTCCTCCTCCTCCTCCCTCCTCCTCCCCTCCTCCTCCTCCTCCTCCTCCTCCCCTCCTCCTCCTCCTCCTCCTCCCTCCTCCTCCTCCCCTCCTCCTCCTCCTCTCCTCCCTCCTCCCTCCTCTCCTCCCTCCTCCTCCTCCTCCTCCTCCTCCCTCCTCCCCTCCTCCTCCTCTCCTCCTCCCTCCTCCCTCCTCCCCTCCTCCTCCTCCCTCCTCCTCCTCCTCCCTCCTCCTCCTCCTCCTCCTCCTCCTCCTCCCTCCTCCTCCTCCTCCTCCTCCTCCCTCCTCCTCCTCCTCCTCCCTCCTCCCTCCTCCTCTCCTCCTCCTCCTCCTCCTCCTCCCTCCTCCTCCCTCCTCCTCCCTCCTCCTCCTCCCTCCTCCTCCTCCCTCCTCTCCTCCCTCCTCCTCCTCCCTCCTCCTCCCCCTCCTCCTCCCTCCTCCCTCCCTCCCTCCCTCCTCCTCCTCCTCCTCCTCCTCCCTCCCTCCTCCCTCCTCCCTCCTCCTCCCTCCTCCTCATCCCTCCTCCTCCTCCCTCCTCCTCATCCCTCCTCCTCCTCCCTCCTCCTCATCCCTCCTCCTCATCCCTCCTCCTCCTCCTCCTCCTCCTCCTCTAGTGTTTTCTGACCTATGATTTTCTCACCTCATTTGACTTGATAATGGCCCAGAATGGACGGAAACGTCTTAAGGTTCCTCTCCTAGGGGCAGGGTTTTAGTGGAAAAGTCCCTGAAGGCTTTCCTGAGGTTCGCTAATCTCCTTTACAATGTCAGAGTTAATTATGAGGTTGATACTCACCTACTGTACTACCTATTGAAAGGGATACGTTCAGTGTGATGCTTACTCCTAGGTCCCTAAGCATATTCTGTCAGGATCTGATTTTGCGTGATCTTCCACTTTTTCCTATTCGGTTTTTATACAGTTTTATGCCCCAAGAGCTGTTATCTCAGCTTATTTCAAAACCCAACCCTTTCTACGGTATATAACCATTTTTATATCCTGTTTAAATCTTCTTGGAATCTATCCTCGTTGGTACCTTTTCGTGCATCTTGTAAGAAAGGGGGGGGGGGTTAAGACACTGTGGCGCATCATTTATGTTAACCAGAAACTGTTCCTTGTAATGGTCTTTGAAGCACCCCACTTTAGCTTCACCCAGCGTGATTCCTACAGTTGCTCCGTCTTATATCCTTCGGTTGTTTAACTATAAAACCGTTTTTCCTGTCCTTAACACCTCTTCCAATTTGAACGTCAGTGATAATGGGAAATGAATCTAGATGCATTCATGCTAACTGGAAAAATGCAGTCTGTCCCCATCTCTCTTGATTCGTTTCTGTGACTAGTAGAATCCAAACAAGTCCGTAAAACAGGACACACCATTCGTAATATCTTGTTGGTTTTCTTTGAAGTCCCACCTCTTCAGGGTGCTGTACACTTGGATCCGCTGTGTACTCGCCTAATTGTGGTTGCAGGGGTCGAAATTCAGCTCCTGGCCCCGAGGAGCGCGTGTGCGTGTGTTTGATTACTTTTGTGTGTAATGCTGAATCCCCGTTGCCCCCTTCCCTACTTCTTATTACCCTTTGATGTGTAATATAATAATCACCTCCCATCCCCTCATGCTATGACGTGTAATGAAGGTCTCCCATCTTCCCTTATCCTGTGACGTGTAATGATGATCTCTCATCACTTCACCCTGCAATGATCTCACTTTTTCCCCCCTCATCGTTGAGGGTGTCGTTCTAGTCCCTCTCCCCACCGTCGTGACGTGTAATGATTACCCCTCCCCCTCGTCCCTGGTCCTTTCCCTTCTCTCTATTCACATCTTCCCTTTTCCTCTCCCTCTCTCTGGTTTTCCTCCTGTCCTCATGCGGGCGCTCCACGCCCACACCTTTTCCCAGTGTCCTGCTGTTGCCCCTCACTATATTGTTCTCTACTTCGCCTCACTCCCTTGGATTTCTCTCAGCCTTTAACACTCGTATCTGCCCCCACAGTACTGCCTCCCTTCCAGTCCCCCTGAGTTCCTCCTTCCCTCCAGCCCCCCCCTTGAGTTTCTCCTTCCCTCCAGCCCCCCTCCCTGAGTTTCTCCTTCCCTCCAGCCCCCCTCCCCTGAGTTTCTCCTTCCCTCCAGCCCCCCAACTTCCTCTTTCCCTCCAGCCCCCCCAAGTTCCTCCTTCCCTCCCAGTCCCCCGGAGTTCCTCCTTCCCTCCAGTCCCGCCCGAGTTCCTCCTTCCCTCCAGTCCCAGCGGTGTTTTCTCCCTGTCTCAGGTGTTGGACTTCAGTATTGTAGTCTTGTCTGGGCTCTGCACGATGGTCTTCCCTGGAGACTCGTAATAGCCTCTCCTGGTCTCAGCTCGCTGCAGCCTCGGTCTTTTCCCTTGGCTCCTTCATCCACTCACCTCTGGGAGCAAAGGCGGTACATATTAGTACTTAGGGAGTAAGTAGGTCCCTTGTGTTTGAGAGCGCGTATTTCAACCTGCTATGTTAATGGTACTGCAGGAGTATGTACTGATACACTTGTAACTGATTTAGAGGGAAGGTGTGGAAATCAGGAAAAGTGCCATAGGGTGCCTTCATGTGTTACGTTATATAATATGCATACATATGCAAAACAACCACAAGGGGGATGGGAGTTGAATTTTAGTTTTAGGCCTTTCGTGTTGCAGCCAACACATTTTCAAGAGCTTGCAATGTTGCAAAGGGAATAAGTAGTCCAGGCAGGTATCCATGAGAAATGTTTCCAGCACCTTGTTGATTTTGTGCCACGAGGAATTCAGACTGTTTTGGGAGCCTGGAGGGGGCCCTACCCAGTATTAGAAAGGTGTGCCTAATAAAGTGGTCACTGTGTACTCACCTAATTGTGGTTGCAGGAGTCGAGACTCGGCTCCTGGCCCCGCTTCTTCACTGGTCGCTACTAGGTCCTCTCCCTGCTATATGAGCTTTGTCATACCTCGTCTTGAAACTATGTATTGTTCCTGCCTCCACTACATCACTTGCCAGACTATTCTACTTCCTGACAACTCTGACTGAAGAAATACTACCTAACATCCCTTTGCCTCATCTGAGTCTTCAGCTTCCAAATGTGAACCCTTGTGTCTGTGTCCCACCTCTGGAACATCCTGTGTCTGTCCACTTTATCTATTCCTCGCAATATCTTGTATGTCGTTATCATGTCTCCCCTAACCCTCCTGTCCTCCAGTGTAGTCAGGCCGATTTCCTTTAACCTTTCTTCGTAGGACATTTCCCTTAACCTTTCTTCGTAGGACATTTCCCTTATCTCTGGAACTAGCTTTGTTGCAAACCTTTGCACTTTCTCTAGTTTCTTGACGTGCTTGTGTGTGTGTGTGTGTGTGTGTGTGTGTGTGTGTGTGTGTGTGTGGGGTGTGTGTGTGTGTGCGTTTTTGTGTGCGTGGTGTGTGCGTGCGTGTGTGCGGCGGGGCGTGTGCGTGTGTGTGTGCGTGTGTGTGCGCGTGTGTGTGTGCGTGTGCGTGTGTGCGCGGTGTGTGCGTGCGTGTGTGCGTGCGTGTGTGTGTTGTGTGTGTGTGTTGTGTGTGTGTGTTGTGTGTGTGTGTTGTGTGTGTGTGTTGTGTGTGTGTGTTGTGTGTGTGTGCTGTGTGTGTGTGTGTGTGTGTGTGTGTGTGTGTGTGTGTGTGTGCGTGTGCGTGTGTGCGCGTGCGCGCGCGCGGTGTACTCGCCTAGTTGTGGTTGCAGGGTACGAGTCACAGCTCCTGGCCCCCGCCTCTTCACGTCGCTACGAGGTCACTCTTCCTGCTCCATGAACTTGATCATACCTCTTCTTAAAGCTATGTTTGGATCCTGCCTCCACTACGTCACTTCCCAGAATTCCACTTTCTGACAACTCGGAATGAAGAAATACTTCCTAACATCCCTGTGATTCATCTGAGTCTTCAACTTCCAATTGTGACCCTAGTTGTTGTGTCCCATCTCTGGAACATCCTGTCTGTCCATCTTGCCAATTCCTGTCAGTATTTTATATGTTGTTATATCCCTCCCTATCTCTCCTGTCCTCCAGTGTCGTCAGGTCGATTTTCCTTAACCTCTCCTCTTAGGACATGCCCCTTTGTTCCGGGACTATTATTGTTGCAAGCCTTTGCACTTTCTCTAATTTCATGACGTGCTTGGCTAGGTGTGGGTTCCAAACTGGTGTTGCATACTCCAATGTATGCCTGACATAGTGTACAGCGTCTTGAACGATTCCTTACCAAGATGTCAGAATGCTATTCTTAGGTTTGCTAGGCGCCCATATGCTGCAGCAGTTATTTGGTTAATGTGCGCCTCAGGAGATGTGCCTGGTGTTATACTCGCCCCAAGACCCTTTTCCTTGAGTGAGGTTTGTAGTCTCTGGCCCCCTAGACTGTACTCCGTCTGCGGTCTTCTTTGCCCTTCTCCACTTTTCATGACTTTGCACTTGGTGGGGTTGAACTCCAGGAGTCAGTTGCTGGACCAGGTCTGCAGCCTGGCGCGCGCGCGCGCCCTGCTAGGCCGTACTCCATTTAAAATTGTACTATTTTTTTACATATTGAAAGAAATAATAGATTCATTGCCAATGATGAAAACAATTTTTTTAACCAATCCTTCGAAAGCTGACCCAACCTTACTTACCCTAATGTATTTTTTCGCTAAATTCTGCCATATATATCATAGGCTAGTTAATGCTTATTTAATATTACTTAATTTCCTCTCTTTTTAAATATACACGTATGTTGAAATTTGAAGGTAAATTAAATGGAGTACTTAGAAATTTGAAAGACATTGCTCTTTCAAAGGAAGCTTACCTTAAACTCCCTGCCTTTGGATCTGTTCCTAGGGAATTATATGGTTCACCTAAGATTAAGTACATGTACCATTGAGATCCATTTTATCGGTCATTGGTACTTTCAACTACAACATTGCAAATTTTTTTGTTCCTTTATCGCAGTCTCTTACAGTTAAGTCTTTTAATGTACAGAATTCTTTCTCATTACTTTCATTTTTTTTTTACTGTAATATAATGTTTAGTGTATATTTGCATATGATTTTCCAGGCATATAATTTCCCTGATACTTCATTCATTATGTGGAGTATAAGTAATGCAAGGCGCTTTATCAGGAAGTGAAGAGGGGAGTTCTTCCAAATCCTGGTATGACAGTGTCCAAGAGCGAGTTAATTCTTTTTTTCTAACAGTTGTGCAGCGTGTCCTGGCCGTCACCGTGCTAGACTCCCGCGTCATCACCTGTAAATTGCTTGCTACCTAACTTGCGCTCCAAAAATTACTTTCAAAACTTAGACAACAAAGATCCTCCAGTCCTTCGCTTTCATTCATCTCCTTGCAGCCACATTGGGGTTAATTGGTGACCCCCGACGTTTTAACTCCCTCTTGCCTTTTCGTTTCGCAGTGTCACCGTGTATTAGTGTCTGGTTCAGTTAGAGGAGCTGTAATGGAATGGTCTACCAAAAGTGGATTGACTTGTAATTGCTATGCTGGCAGTCAACTAAAGAGACGCTCGTATTGTGTTTATTTTTTTTTCAGATCGGGCTGAATGATCGAGGTTAACGGGCACGAAGCTCTTAATAGTGAACTATAAATAGAGTAACTATCCTAAGGACCAGTCATTGATGGGATATAATAGGAAATAACTGGATAAAAATTGATTCTAAGAAGGATTGTGATCAGTTACTATTAAGAATTACTGCTATTAAGATAGGTAAGTGAGGGGTTAAAATTAAAGGGAACTTCCATAAAAGTTAGTTGAAACTGCAATTTAGACGGGAGAGAATTGCTTTGATGTTGAAGAGCTCTTGATTTATTGCATTGGAACTACTCTTCCCTTCCTTGGATCAAGCCTGATTACTTCCTATTCCCCAGGAGTAGGTTCCTTATGAACAGAATAATGTTACATTTGAGAATAAAAGGCATCAGTACTGGTCGTTGAGAAACTTATTAGCTGTCAGGGCGGCAGCTAATTAAATGTCTAAGTACAGTATACAATTTCATCCATAATGACGTCTTACCAGAAATATTAGCTAAGTATCCCAACTGTACCTAGTGTAAATAGTCCATTCTACTGGCTTTCCTTATCAAAAGATCTTTGAGGCCCAATCGCTGAAGCCCATACCCATTCACAGGATGGAAGCTGCACATTACCACCCACAGTGTGGTTATGGCTTTATGGGGGTTGCATAATAAAGCCATCAGATAAACAAATAAGAACATAAAGAAGGAACACTGCAACAGGCCTACTGACCCATGCGAAGCAGGTCCATGTTCCCCCCCCCCCGATTAGCCCAATGGCCCACCCAGTCTGGTCACCTCCACTCAAGGAAGGAGCACGACACCAGACCCAGCAGCACAAGCTAGTCAGGTTCAACTCACACCCACCCACACCCCCTCATGTATTTATCTAACGTATTTTTAAAACTACACAACGTTTTAGCCTCTAATCGCCTACTGAGCTAAACAATGTTGGTTTTGCACACTGTTCACTTGTGTTTGTTGACTGCAACAAAGTATTCAGTGACGTTACCTGCTGTTGATTCCAGAGGTCATTGCCTCCGCTCCCCAAGCCTAACTCAAGCCTCCTGGTTGATGGCCTGATCAGTCAAGGTGTTGGTACTAGCAGCACGCAGTTCAAGAACCTACGTCAGGAACTACTTAGTTTGATCCACCCAGCTAGAACTGTTGCTAAAATCAGTACTTTTCTATATCTTTTTTTAATTCATCCAGTTTTGATTGGTAACAATTAGACATGATACCGACAAGTTAAGGAAAAGGACACGAGTACAAACCCTTACGCAAATGGACTTTCATTACATTGCTGAGTGTTGATCATATTTCATAGCAGCAGCTCTGTGTATATATATAATTCCATGTATTTCTTCTGTCGCTTTTGTTTTTCTGAATCCTCATTCTACTTTTTAAGAGAGCAAAAGCAAATCATAACAGTATTGTGTGTGTGTGTGTGTGTGTGTGTGTGTGTGTGTGTGTACTCACCTAGTTGTACTCACCTAGTTGTACTCACCTAGTTGAGGTTGCGGGGGTCGAGTCCGAGCTCCTGGCCCCGCCTCTTCACTGATCGCTACTAGGTCACTCTCCCTGAGCCGTGAGCTTTATCATACCTCTGCTTAAAGCCATGTATGGATCCTGCCTCCACTACATCGCTTCCCAAACTATTCCACTTACTGACTACTCTGTGGCTGAAGAAATACTTCCTAACATCCCTGTGATTCATCTGTGTCTTCAGCTTCCAACTGTGTCCCCTTGTTACTGTGTCCAATCTCTGGAACATCCTGTCTTTGTCCACCTTGTCAATTCCTCTCAGTATTTTGTATGTCGTTATCATGTCCCCCCTATCTCTCCTGTCCTCCAGTGTCGTCAGGTTGATTTCCCTTAACCTCTCCTCGTAGGACATACCTCTTAGCTCTGGGACTAGTCTTGTTGCAAACCTTTGCACTTTCTCTAGTTTCTTCACGTGCTTGGCTAGGTGTGGGTTCCAAACTGGTGCCGCATACTCCGATATGGGCCTAACGTACACGGTGTACAGGCTCCTGAATGATTCCTTATTAAGATGTCGGAATGCTGTTCTGAGGTTTGCTAGGCGCCCATATGCTGCAGCAGTTATTTGGTTGATGTGCACTTCAGATGTGCCTGGTGTGTGTGTGTGTGTGTGTGTGTGTGTGTGTGTGTGTGTGTGTGTGTGTGTGTATGTATGTATGTATGTATGTATATATATATATATATATATATATATATATATATATATATATATATATATATATATATATATATTATTTTATTATCACACTGGCCGATTCCCACCAAGGCAGGGTGGCCTGAAAAAGAAAAACTTTCACCATCATTCACTCCATCACTGTCTTGCCAGAAGGGTGCTTTACACTACAGTTTTTAAACTGCAACATTAACACCCCTCCTTCAGAGTGCAGGCACTGTACTTCCCATCTCCAGGACTCAAGTCCGGCCTACCGGTTTCCCTGAACCCCTTCATAAATGTTACTTTGCTCACACTCCAACAGCACGTCAAGTATTAAAAACCATTTGTCTCCATTCACTCCTATCAAACACGCTCACGCATGCCTGCTGGAAGTCCAAGCCCCTCGCGCACAAAACCACCTTTACCCCCTCCCTCCAACCTTTCCTAGGCCGACCCCTACCCCGCCTTCCTTCCACTACAGACTGATACACTCTTGAAGTCACTCTGTTTTGCTCCATTCTCTCTACATGTTCGAACCACCTCAACAACCCTTCCTCAGCCCTCTGGACAACAGTTTTGGCAATCCCGCACCTCCTCCTTACTTCCAAACTACGAATTCTCTGCATTATATTCACACCACACATTGCCCTCAGACATGACATCTCCACTGCCTCCAGCCTTCTCCTCGCTGCAACATTCATCACCCATGCTTCACACCCATATAAGAGCGCTGGTAAAACTATACTCTCATACATTACCCTCTTTGCCTCCAAGGACAAAGTTCTTTGTCTCCACAGACTCCTAAGTGCACCACTCGCCCTTTTCCCCTCATCAATTCTATGATTCACCTCATCTTTCATATACCCATCCGGTGACACGTCCACTCCCAAATATCTGAATACATTCACCTCCATACTCTCTCCCTCCAATCTGATATCCATCTTTCATCACCTAATCTTTTTGTTATCCTCATAACCTTACTCTTTCCTGTATTCACTTTTAATTTTCTTCTTTTGCATACCCTACCAAATTCATCCACCAATCTCTGCAACTTCTCCCAAGAGCACAGTGTCATCAGCAAAGAGCAACTGTGACAACTCCCACTTTGTGTGATTCTTTATCTTTTAACTCCACGCCTCTTGCCAAGACCCTCGCATTTACTTCTCTTACAACCCCATCTATAAATATATTAAACAACCACGGTGACATCACACATCCTTGTCTAAGGCCTACTTTTACTGGGAAATAATTTCCCTCTTACCTGCATACTCTAACTTGAGCCTCACTATCCTCGTAAAAACTCTTCACTGCTTTCAGTAACCTACCTCCTATACCATACACCTGCAACATCTGCCACATTGCCTCCCTATCCACCCTGTCATACGCCTTTTCCAAATCCATAAATGCCACAAAGACCTCTTTAGCCTTATCTAAATGCTGTTCACTTATATGTTTCACTGTAAACACCTGGTACACACACCCCCTACCTTTCCTAAAGCCTCCTTGTTCATCTGCTATCCTATTCTCCGTCTTACTCTTAATTCTTTCAATAATAACTCTACCATACACTTTACCAGGTATACTCAAGAGACTTATCCCCCTATAATTTTTGCACTCTCTTTTGTCCCCTTTGCCTTTATACAAAGGAACTATGCATGTTCTCTGCCAATCCCTAGGTACCTCACCCTCATCCATACATTTATTAAATAATTGCACCAACCACTCCAAAACTATATCCCCACCTGCTTTTAACATTTCTATCTTTATCCCATCAATCCCGGCTGCCTTACCCCCTTTCATTTTACCTACTGCCTCACGAACTTCCCCCACACTCACAACTGGCTCTTCCTCACTCCTACAAGATGTTATTCCTCTTTGCCCTGTACACGAAATCACAGCTTCCCTATCTTCATCAACATTTAACAATTCCTCAAAATATTCCCTCCATCTTCCCAATATCTCTAACTCTCCATTTAATAACTCTCCTCTCCTATTTTTAACTGACAAATCCATTTGTTCTCTAGGCTTCCTTAACTTGTTAATCTCACTCCAAAACTTTTTCTTATTTTCAACAAAATTTGTTGATAACATCTCACCCACTCTCTCATTTGCTCTCTTTTTACATTGCTTCACCACTCTCTTAACCTCTCTCTCTTTCTCCATGTACTCTTCCCTCCTTGCATCACTTCTACTTTGTAAAAACTTCTCATATGCTAACTTTTTCTCCCTTACTACTCTCTTTACATCATCATTCCACCAGTCGCTCCTCTTTCCTCCCGCACCCACTTTCCTGTAACCACAAACTTCTGCTGAACACTCTAACATTACATTTTTAAACCTACCCCATACATCTTCGACCCCATTGCCTATGCTCTCATTAGCCCATCTATCCTCCAATAGCTGTTTATATCTTACCCTAACCGCCTCCTCTTTTAGTTTATAAACCTTCACCTCTCTCTTCCCTGATACTTCTATTCTCCTTGTATCCGATCTACCTTTTACTCTCAGTGTAGCTACAACTAGAAAGTGATCTGATATATCTGTGGCCCCTCTATAAACATGTACATCCTGAAGTCTACTCAACAGTCTTTTATCTACCAATACATAATCCAACAAACTACTGTCATTTCGCCCTACATCATATCTTGTATACTTATTTATCCTCTTTTTCTTAAAATATGTATTACCTATAACTAAACCCCTTTCTATACAAAGTTCAATCAAAGGGCTCCCATTATCATTTACACCTGGCACCCCAAACTTTCCTACCACACCCTCTCTAAAAGTTTCTCCTACTTTAGCATTCAGGTCCCCTACCACAATTACTCTCTCACTTGGTTCAAAGGCTCCTATACATTCACTTAACATCTCCCAAAATCTCTGTCTCCTCTACATTCCTCTCTTCTCCAGGTGCATACACGCATATTATGACCCACTTTTCGCATCCAACCTTTACTTTAATCCACATAATTCTTGAATTTACACATTCATATTCTCTCTTCTCCTTCCATAACTGATCATTCAACATTACTGCTACCCCTTCCTTTGCTCTAACTCTCTCAGATACTCCAGATTTAATCCCATTTATTTCCCCCCCACCGAAACTCTCCTACCCCCTTCAGCTTTGTTTCGCTTAGGGCCAGGACATCCAACATCTTTTAATTCATAACATCAGCAATCATATGTTTCTTGTCATCCGCACTACATCCACGCACATTCAAGCATCCCAGTTTTATAAAGTTTTTCTTCTTCTCTTTTTTAGTAAATGTCTACAGGAGAAGGGGTTAGTAGCCCATTGCTCCCGGCATTTTAGTCGCCTCATACGACACGCATGGCTTACGGAGGAAAGATTCTTTTCCACTTCCCCATGGACAATAGAAGAAATAAATTAGAACAAGAGCTATTTAGAAAATGGCGAAAAACCTAGATGTATGTATATATATATATGCATGTGCGTGTCTGTGAAGTGTGACCAAAGTGTAAGTAGGAGTAGCAAGATATCCCTGTTATCTAGCGTGTTTATGAGACATTTTATTTATTTATTTATTAATGTAAAGTTCCTGATACAAGTAATTAGTTTTGTTACCCCCCCACGTCATCCTCCCTTTCCCCATCCCTCCTCTCCCCTTCATTCCTCCCCTCCTCTCCCCCTTCATCTCTCCCTTCCTCACCCCTTTCTCACATCTGTTACTTTGTCATAGTACTCAATACGTTAGTAAGACTAGATTTACCATCTCTGGACCTGTGTTGGTTATTGTTTATGAAACTGCTCGCCAAGTGTTCTACCACTCTTCTGATAATCTTCATTACCTTGCACTGTATGCGTGTCGGTGAAACGGGTCTGTGGTTCAACGCTTTCTGTCTGTCTTATTTATAGGGACTACACCAGCTGTCTTTGACAACTGTCCCCCTATCCATTGACTTGTAGATCCTAGCGGGTGGCTGAGACGGTGCTTCTGTTTCCTCTTGCGGAATCCATGGTGACACCTTGTCAAGCCAAATTACCTTTGTGATTTTGTAACGCATTTTTAACGATAGAAATGAGAATTGCGCGAATCAACCAAAAGGTGTCATGAACTAGGCCGAGTTGTTGTAGATTCGAGTACTGGTCGTTCGCTACCATCTATATATAAATCTATATAACTCTGGTGCTTAGCTAACATTCGTGTATACGAAGCTATATAATATTGGTGTTATCCCTATCTTCACCTGCCTCCTGTCCAACATCTCTCTCTTCCTCCATCTCTTCTCTTCATTTTCTCTCTCTTCCTTAATATTTTTCTCTTCCTACATCATTTTGTCCTCTTTCTCCTCTTCATGTTTTTTTTTCTCTCTCTCTCTCCTTGTCTTGTGTTTCCTGCCGTGCACTCTGGCGTGGCGATACCTCTTGCTCTTATCTTGACATCATGTTTGCTAATTAGGCATCTCTCACTTTGCTGAAAGAGCCTTTAAGTCTGCCCTTACTTGACTCGGGTACAGCCATCACCAAACATGCTCTCATCTCCGTTGCTCACAAAGATTTACACAATCTAACACACATTTCTCACAACTAGGGAGCCTTTCAAAGGAGGTGCCTTGATGCTGTGAAGGGCTCTTGATCCAAGGAATTGTTTACATCCTTCACTCTGGCTTGGACCAAATGGCCTCGCATTCCCCAGGCCTCCTCAGGCGCTGTGCGACTGTTTTAAGATATTTGGATAGTGTCCATGCAATTACTTATGAATGCCACTTCTGATTGATTTTAAATCTTCATTGATATTTCAGTGCATTAGAAACTTGTGTTATACTCTGCTTTGTTCCTTTTGCGTGTATTGATGTAGAGGGCGCTTGACTTGTAAGATACGGGGATACTTCTCTCGGGTTGGGCGGTAATCGAAACTCGTCTGTTTTACTCAGTTGCAGTGTTAAATAACATGGTCAGTGTAGATTTTGATTAACTAGTCCAAATCAAGGGTATTACCATGGTCGTTGTAGATTGATTAACTAGTCCAAAACGAGGGTATTCATTGTAGATTAGTTAACTAGTAAAAACTAGCCTGTTTTGTGATATTCTGATATAGATAACTTGCTGGGTGTTGGGTTGCGTGCCAGCAGCGGCCTGACTGACCACACGGTACAGCTGGTACAGTAGTCACAGAAATTATACTGGTAGTAGATTACATTGACTTGCTTTTCAGAAATGCGTTTGGTAAAGTTTCCATGAAGGGACTGATGAGGGCAGATACATAATACAGAAGTAATATATGTTAAAAATGAATAAATGACTAATTTATACACAACGCACACATAGAAGAGGAAACTTTAGAACTTTCGGTTCCTCTTGGACCATTATCAATAATCATTTGGGATTATAAATTTTCTAGAACAGACGAAAACGTCGTCTAAATTTTCCTCTCCTAAATGTGCGTTATTTACGAATATGACAACATTGTGATATAAATGGTTTAGAAAACCGACAAGTTGAAGAATGAGACACTTGTGCAATATTTGGGAATCTTTATTGAGGAAAAGTTTCAGCAGGCAGTGACTTCAGTCCAATGCAGTGAAGAGCTGTGGAAGATGAGGAGGAGTCTCATTCTTCAAGACGTCATTTGCTTTAAAGAAAGATGCAAGGAATGATAAAAATGTCTTCGGCGGGAGGAAATGTCTTGGTGGCGCTCTTCAAGGGTCACTACTTAACCCCGATGGTATTACCAGATATAAAATGTACAACTACATGGGCGTGTTTTCTGAGGACTAAAAAGTTTATGCCGTATAAAAAGTCCAAATGACCAAATCCTCCTCACATGGATAAATTTTGGAAGCTGTGACAAATGGAAGATGAAATTTAACTGCTAATTCCATACGGTTAGTCACAGAAGTAGTCGTATACAAATAATCACAGAGGTAATCTCTTGTAGAGTTAAGGGTGGTGACGGTTGTAGGTTGGAGGGAGATAAGGGAGAATTTCTCACCGCCCATTTAGGTTGTAGGAAGGTGAGGGAGAATGCCTCTACCGCTTCATCGGTCCTAATGACTGATGGACTGGTAAAACCAATCTTGGCGAAACTTGTCCTTTAATTCCGGTACATGTCCTAAACTGTACACAGGTGTTCTTTTCCACAGTTGTCACTGTCATCATTCCGTTTACAACTTTTTTTTATTTAGCAAAATTGGATACAGCATAAATGTGCCATTACTCTATTCGATATGATAGTTACATAGTAGGAACAAAAGCAAATTGTTTTCCTGTTGTGGGTTACAGGGGGTTGGAGGTAGGGTGCTTTTACTGCCTGTTGTAGGTCGGAGGGGATGGGGGGGTTGCCTCCTCTGCCCGATGGATAGGGGGTGATGAGGCCGCCTCCACCGCCCCCCTTCACGTATCAGTTTCACACATGGCAGGTTTCAAAAGCCTCCTGGGAAGAGGGAGGCGCGCCAGGCAGGAATGAATACATCAACCCACCTCCACAATTATCATGATACGAAGTAACTGCAAGTCCGGAGAGAAAAAAAGTAATGTGAAATAGGAAAGAGTGAAATATATTATTCAGTATCACTTGTGCCATTTGCCTCATTGGATACCAGCCTTCATTTTGTTTATATGAAATTTTGATTGCATCGTTACGTTTAAAAATTTGATGGCTGGAAAAACTTGAAAGCAAAATTGGAGCATAAAATGACCAGGAAACTGACGACTTCTAACCCGCATCTGTTAAATCTTAGGGACGTGATGTTAGGTCTTCAGGTCCAGGGCCCGATCATACCTACTCTTGAAAAACTTATTTGTCTCCACTCTGTCTAGCTTTCCACAAATCCCCGAACCACGTTCATGTGGCTCATCTTGAACTGCCAGCTGTCCTTCCCTGGTTCCCTAGCCTCTCACTTGTTATCTCTGATTATCTCTCCTCCGATTTTAATAAACCAGTCCGTCCTGTCCATTTTATATCTTCCTCAGAGTATTGTAATGCAATTGAACAAGCTTCTATAAGTTCTGTATCATGTTGACCACGGGTTAACTTACTCATAACCTGACTACGCTGGTATGTCAGTTGTATGAGGCTGTAGATTGTCTTCACGGAGGAGGGAGGTGCCGGGAAGGGCTCTTAATCCGAGGAATTGCAGATACCCCTCCCCGTCTTTGAATCACATCTGATTGACTTCTATTCCCTGGGTGCTGTATGCTCCCTGCTGGTTTAATACTTCCCCATGAACGTATTAGGTATGTCTTATGTGGTGGTTAGTCTCGTACGCTGAGTTCTGAGATGGAGGTTACAAGGCCTGGTCACGGATCGGGCCGTGAGGACATTGACTTCCGAACCCCCCTCCAGGTATACTCCAGGTATGTTCATGCGTGGGTCTACCTACCTGGAGGTAGGTATCCAGTGGATAACGCCTGGTTTGTGGGGAGAGAGAGAGAGACTTGTGTACAGTTTGTCCTGAACTGTACATAAGTGTGTTTTTCCACATCTTGTCGGTATCACCATACCATTACTTCAACGCCTGGTTTGTCAGACTCACTAATTATTATACAGATTAGATATACTGCATTGATTACCACAATTTTTATGATGGAATGTTTCGCTCCTCGTAAACACATGCTGCTCTGTATGGGCGAGTAGGCCTGCTGCATTTTTCCTCCATTCTTATGTTAATTGCATCACAGTTCGACTAATCAATTTCCCTTGCAGACAGCACATACGTTTACAATCTATCTACCTGTGCCGGCTCTGGGAGTCGCCGCACTTTGAACCCCCCAGTCCTGGACCAGGTCATCTTGTTAGCCTGACCGGTCAGGATGTCGGTGCTAGCAAACGTAGATCAATGTAAGGCGTAGAAATAAAACATCCCTAAAATATCGATGATGTGAATGGTCCTTTTTTTTTTTTTTACCAGTGCCACCAATCGTTAGTTGGGAAGCATTTTTATCATGATAATTGCCACTTTTGTCCCCTTCTCTGAAATATGGAGATAGGCCATTATGAAGACAAGTGGGAAGGAATTGGAGAATGGAGGGAGAGGGTAGGAAGGTGTTGTAGCTGTACGGAATATATTGGAAATGCCTTCAGTATTTTAACGTTCTCACAATACAGTAATGGGGTATAGTGATATGATCGTCTTCACGTTGTGTTACGCCTTTAATGAGGCTCAAGAAGGGGAAGTAGCAACCTGTCAGCGACAAGTAGCAAGATGCTTTTCTGTGTGTGTGTGTGTGTGTGTGTGTGTGTGTGTGTGTGTGTGTGTGTGTGTGTGTGTGTGTGTGTGTGTGTGTGTGTGTGTGTGTGTGTGCGCGTGTACGTGCATCGTATTGTGTACTGTGCTATCTTGGTATTTGTATATACCTTGTGTAAGAGTGTGTCGTACACTGTAATGTGGTAACTGCACCACCTGGGTAGTAAAATACTGGGAACAAAGTTGACAGTAATATACTTGTCTTGTTAATAAAAACATGTTTCCTCGCACCTCTGTCTACCTCAGCATTAAAGTTCATAGCTGTCATCAATATGGCCGTGGAAGGAGCAGAAGAAAATGAAGGTGGAAAACGAAGATGGAAACATGAGTAGGATAGAAGAGGAAGGAAATTAGTAGAACGAAATAGGGAGTGGAAAAAAAGTTACTGTTGTCAGTTTCTTAATTTCCTGTAACTTGACAGATTTCTTTTTTAGATTAGCAAAGGTTAGGTTTCATTAACCTATAGAAACATATGTAACCGCAAATAATCAAATTACAAGAAAAAAAGGAAAAAAAAAAAGAAAACAGCGACAACACCATTGCACTCAGTAGCTGCACAGCGCCAGGAAACGTTGAAATCTGCACTCGTGTTACTAGTGGTGTGAGGAAGAGTTCATGTATACCGGGTTGTATCCATGATCAGGAGATTGTAGACTATATGAAGGCTATCACCACTTACACAACTGAGTAATATTGTACTTCACACACCTCTAAGATACTCATAATTGGAAGTTTGGAGTTTGAAAATTACCCGTTCATGAAGAGTTTACGCCAACCTGTTAATAGTTGTTTATTATTATCTCCCTCGTTGGCCGGTCCCAGACCAGAGCTCCACGTTGATTGATCAGCCAGGTTATTGGTTCTAATAGTACTCGTTTCAAAACCAGTATTACAGGAGTCGTCTGTAAACCCGTGAGTTCCCTGTTGAACACAGGAGTTCGTGTAATTCTTCATATATTTGAATTGAATCCATGGAAAAGCTTTAACAATTACTGAGTTCTCTTAGTGTACGTGTTACACCTATGCTTTTCACACGATATATTTTGCACCATCTTTCAGAGTCTCATGCTCTAGTAAGGAGTGATGTTCGGTATTAATTAAAATTCCTCGTCCTCCTCTTGATTAGTTAAACTCCTTTGATATAATCACGCATTTGTGTTTGCAGCTCCTGGCTCCGCTTCTTCGGTTAGCCTGGTCGATATCTATTGAATTTTGGCTCCTAGACTGTCATACCTACTCTGGAAGCTGTGAATGGAGGGAGCCTCCACCACCACCTCATATAGCTCCTTCCATATTCAGCTATCCTTACACAAAAAAAAAATACTTTCTATAGTCCATTTGGCTCACCTGTCTTATTTGCGCCTCTATTGACTTACCGTGTCATTTCTGGCTGACACTTTCAGTACTACGCTGTAAACACACACACACACACACACACACACACTCTCTCTCTCTCTCTCTCTCTCTCTCTCTCTCTCTCTCACACACACACACACACACACACACACACACACACACACACACACACACACACAACACACACACACACACACACACACACACACACACACACACACACACACACCCCTTGCTAAATCAAAATTATTGCAGTGGGCCTAAAATTTGAAACTGGAGGGAAGAGGAAAATGGAGTTGGAAAAAGGTGGACGTAGAAGAACAAGTTGGAAGAGGAGAGCGGAAAGGGAGGAGGAGGGTGGATTTAGAAAAGGAAGAAGGGGAAAGAGGGAGGTGGAAAGGAGTGGGAGAGGAATAGTAGTCCTCCCTTCCCCCTCACTATAATTTGTGGAATACTGAAGCTGATGAAGCAGATTTCATCTTTGTTAAATAATGAAGGAATTTTGTGTGCGCTGGTATGGCTGGTGAGACGGCCAAGTTAATTAATGGTGCACCACCGCTGCTGATGCTGTGCTCCACCAGGACGGTGTGGTAGTAAGAGGCGGCGGAAGGGACGGTGGTGGTACAGATAACTTCTGAAGATGTAGGAAAACATAATATGAAAGTGCTCAAGCATTAAATCCGAGTATACTGTTGTTTCTGCATATCCTAGTCGCTTATTCTTGTAATTTAACATTACCTGTGTACTCGCCTAATTGTAGTTGCAGGGGTCGAGACTCGGCTCCTGGCCCCCCCCCCTCTTCACTGGTCGCTACTAGATCCTCTCCCTGCTCCATGAGCTTTATCATACCTCGTCTTAAAACTATGTATGGTCCCTGCCTCCACTACATCACTTGTCAGACTATTCCACTTCTTGACAACTCTATGACTGAAGAAATACTTCCTAGCATCCCTTTGACTCATCTGAGTCTTCGACTTCCAATTGTAACCCCTTGTTTGTGTGTCCCATCTCTGGAACATCCTGTATCTGCCCACCTTATCTATTCCTCGCAGTATTTTGTATGTCGTTATCATATCTCCCCTAACCTCCTGTCCTCCAGTGTCATCAGGCCGATTTCCCTTAAGCTTTCTTCGTAGGACATTTCCCTTAGCTCTGGAACTAGCCTTGTTGGAAACCTTTGCACTTTCTCTAATTTCTTGACGTGCTTGACCAGGTGTGGGTTCCAAACTGTTGCTGCATACTCCTGTATGGGTCTGACGTACACGGTGTACAGTCTTGAACGATTTCTTACTGAGGTATCGGAACGCTATTCTCAGGTTTGCCAGGCGCTCATATGCTGCAGCAGTTGTACTCGCCTGTATGGGGTTGCAGGGGTCGAGTTCCAGCTCCTGTTTGTGTGTGCACGACCGCGTATACACAAGGGAACATGTACAAGAACAGCACCGAGGAAGACTTATTCTGTTCTTAGGCAGGCAGCATCACGAATTGTCGGTGCCAAAAACGGGTTTCGAGGGAAAGGGGGGCGGTAGATGTTTCATGTTGAACCTCACCACATGTGGTGGCTGAATGCTTATAAGAATTAAGAAACCTTGTTGCCCAGTTGTTAGCCCAGATACCACGGTACAAATCTCTGCAGGCGTGGGGATTCCAATGCTCTTAGGCATTACCTTGAAGCAAGACGTATGCGGCCTGTTAACTGGACGTAAATTTAAGGTACTTTATCGTAGAATAACATACATACATGGCTGGTGGAAATTTATGAACTAATACATGCGAAAAATCCGAGCAGTGTGAGAATACACAGTACATTCATCCTTCTCGGCCTACTTGTACTTTTCATGTGGCCAGTTTCAAGTGCTCCTTTTCTCCACCCCATTATTCCCTTCCCTCGCAGCTGGCCTGAGGTTAGGGTTTCCTGTTGGCTGCCGGGTTAAGCAGGCTGTGCTTACGACCCGCCAATCACAACCTGGATGATCCGGCACTAGTAGCAGGAAGCTATATAGTGAGCAAGCTACTAATTGGGCAAAGGTGCACCCTGATCGCTTATGCCAGGCTGTGCTCACATCCTCGTTAGTCTACTAATGAAACAGACTAAAACCCTAGGTACATCTTAATAGTATTTGTCAGGCTGTGCACACACTCGTTACTCAAGTGACCAGGCTACTAATTCAGCAGACTAGAATGCTAAGTACACCCTTATAGTTTGTCAGGCTGTTGTGTGACAATATTGTAGCACGGTCTTGATTAGTTTCAACAGGAGCTCCAGTAAACCTGTTGCTAACCCCCTTGATCTGCTTAAGTATTTAAGGTGTGATCTTTATTGGTTATGGGATTATATTTTAATTAACCTTCACTTGTTAATCTGCTAATGATTCCAAGGGAGGCGGGGGGCATCGTTCACGCTTCCCGATCCAAAATTAGGCCTCAGTGTTGCTGTCCTGTTTGGTCAAGCTATTGGCGCTAGCAACGCTTAGCTCAACGTAAGCACTACAGCCTAGATGATTAGGAACTACCAGTTACTGGAACTTGTCACATTTCTTAAGACAGAGGTGTGTTGATAATAGTACTTTCCTGTTTAGGGTAGAGCATAAGATAGAACTTCTAGGGCCTCTTGAAACCGTAATATTTTCCGTCGTGGGGGGTGTAATGAATACACCATGAGGTAATTCAACAAGTATAAAGGGACCGAGGCTTTGCAATACCCTCCTTTCATACAAAAGGAGAATTACGAACAAACCCTAGCTGTCTTCAAGAGGAAATTGCTTAAGATTAAGTTAAGTTCTGATCATCTGGACGTGGTGTCTTTGTTAGACGGCGTACGCCTATCACCAGGTCTGGTCTAGGACCGAGCCGCGGGAGCGGTTAACCACCGATGAAATTCTCTTCAGCTAACCGAAGTCATTTCACGTGATCACCCTCAGCTATAGAAATGGTACCAGGAATCACACAAGGAGTGGTAAGTGTCCCTCAGTACCTAATCAAAACGAATGTTTTTCACTAACCTAAGTGATTGCGAGTCAAGTAAGGAATGAGAGGGTGTTCAGCACGGGAAAGGCTGCGAGGGATGGGTCCCGGATCTGGGGAGGGGACTAGAGGAGGGTAAAGGGTCTTAGCAATACGTAGTAGGGTAGAGGGAGGGGGGGAAGGACTTTAGCCGGTGTAAGTGGGTGCTTGCTAGTTGTAAAGCAGATTTAAATCGTTCGTGTACTTGACAGTCGTATTTATGTCTTTTTTTTTTTTTTCAAAAATATTTTTGGTTGTATTTGCCTATTGTGTGTCCTTGGGTGTGCTTGTTCGTTCATTCGTTTGTTCAGAATTGAAAAGTTTGCGGGATTCGTGACAGCTCTGACCTCCCTCTCAAATTAACATTTACTAGGCTCTAACCTCTACGGCTGTCGTACATATTCTTGAAACTAAGATTATTTGGCCTGTGACTTTGTAATCTATGTAATGTTACTTTCCTATCACTTAGAAACTAAAATAATTTAACATTCTTGTGTCTTAAAACCTTCGTATTATTTTGTGTGTGCGCGTATTCAGTAGTGTTCCGTTCAAACTATACCACAGGTGGGGATAAAACCCGCGATCAAAGAGTTATAAAACTCCAGACCAACGCGGGTTCTGTCCCCACCCTGTGGAATGCTTTGTTTGCAATCGTGTCATTACGATTTCCTGAGTCATGTTACGTTCAGTGGTTGTGCGTGTACGCGCATGCCTGCATTTCCAGTTATATGTTCGGCCCAGTGGCTAACGCGACGGTTTGGAGTTTTGAGACTGATCGCGGGTTCTATTCCCGCCCGTGGTATGGTTTGTTTGCAATCGTGTCATTACGATTTCGTGAGTATGTTCGGAGATTGAGTGTGCGTGTGAGCTCTCGTATGTGCGTGTCTGGTCTGCCTGTGTAAGTCAAATTCTCGTATCCCGTTGTTGTGACTCCTGTCTGTACACCGAATCAAGCGATATTATTTATTGCTGGGTAAGTCTAGTTCTCGGCACCTGTTGAATCCTTGCATCCCTGGCAGGGGGGTGACGGAGGCCGCGCGGTGGCCACCACGGCGACTTGCTGCGGCTTCTGCTGCTATGATTACCTGGAGTTTACCCGATAAACTCTTGGTAATCATGACGGTGGTAGGTTTTTATTCATACATAAATAATCCGCACTTAAGGTTATTGTGACTTTTACTCTTCCTATTTTTTTTAATAAGCACAATTGGAGTACATTAACACAGCTACCATACTCAAAGTGATAGTTATATACATCACATTCCATCACACAGAGTGAGTTTCATGCATGCAGTACTGAAATCTGTCAACTTGATCTCTCTTTTTATTAAAAGAAAATTGGACTCTTCAGTATTTTACAGCTAAAGTTTTAACAATAATTACATTATAGTAACAAAAGCTAGCTGTTCTCCTAGCACATACAGGATGGATTTCGCACATACAATAATGAAACATGTCGGCCTGAGTTGGAGGTTGGGGAGAAAGGGAAGGAGGGAGGGTGGGTGGTGACCTTAATGTGCATGAGGAAGGTGACAGCTTGTGTGGGGATGCCTTACCATGACGTCATGTGTGTTTCCCCGGATATTTTTATCAGTTCCATTATTAGCCTGATGGGGGGGGGGGTCTATTGGTGGTAACAGAACGATTACATACTTTAACACAATTTCCCGGCATGTCCTGATCAGTCGAGCTGTGGTGCTTACGTTAGACTGTAGGATGCTACCTGGATTCTACTTGGAGGGCAACTCCCCTGCAGCCCGGTCCACGACTAGGCCTCCCGGTGGACCAGAGCCTGATCAACCGGGCTGTTACTGCTGGCAGCACATAGTCCAACGTACGAACCACATCCCAGCAGATCCGGCACCGACTTTAAGTATCTGTCCAGCTCCCTCTTGAAGGCAGCCAGGGGCTTATTGGTAATTCTCCTTATGCATGGTGGAAGGCTGTTGAACAGTCTTGGGTCCTGGACACTTATGGTATTTTCTCCTAGTGTACTAATGGCGCCCCTACTTTTTATTGGGGGTATTTTGCATCGCCTGCCCAGTCTTTTGCTTTCGTAGGGAGTGATTTCTGTGTGCAGATTCGGGACCATTCCTTCTAGGATTTTACAAGTGTAGATTATGATCTCTCGCCTGCGTTCCAGGGAGTACAAGTCAAGTGCTTCCAAGCGTTCCCAGTAGTTGAGGTATTTGATAGAACTTATATGTGCAGTAAAGGATCTCTGTACACTCTCTAGATCTGCAATTTCACCTGCTTTGAACGGAGATATTAATGTACAGCAATATTCCAGCCTAGAGAGAACAAATGATTTGAAAAGGATCATCATTGGCTTGGCATCTCTTGTTTTGAACGTTCTCATTATCCATCCTATCATTTTCTCTGCAATTGTGATCGTGGCACTGTTGTGATTCTTGAAAGTGAGATCCTCAGACATTACCACTCCCAGGTCCCTCACATTATTATTTCGCTCTGTTGTATGATCAGTTTGTAGTATACTCAGTTCTAGTTATTATCTCTAGTTTTCCATAGCAGTTGGAATTTATCTTCATTGAATATCATTGTTTTCCGTTGTCCATTGGAAAACTTGGTTTATATCTGTTTGGATGTTAACCGTGTCCTCAACAGATGACAGTCTCATGCACCAAGTATCGTCTGCGAAGGATGACACGGTGCTGTGGATGACACCTCTGTCTGTGTCTGATATGAGGATGAGGAACAGTATGGGGAGAGTACTGTGCCTTGTGGAACAGAGCTTTTCACAGTGGCAGCTTCCGATTTAATTCTGTTGACCACTATTCTGTTTTCAATTGGTTAGAAAGTTGAAGATCCATCTCCTCACTTTGCCAGTTATTCCTTTAGCACGTGTTTTGTGCTCTATTACACCATGATTGCACTTGTCAAGGGCTTTTGCCTAGTCTGTGTATATTATATCTGCATTCTGTTTTTCTTTCAGTGCATCCAAGACCATATAGTGATCCAGTAGTTGCGAGAGGCAGGAGCGACCTGCTCTGAACCCATGTTGTCCTGGATTGTGCAGTTTTTGCGAATTCAAGTGGTTTGCAGTCGTTCTTCTTCGCACTCTTTCAAAGATTTTTATGATGTGGGATGTTAGAGTTATTGGTCTATAGTTCTTAGCTATTGCTTTGCTGCCACCTTTAGGGAGTGGGGCTATATCCGTTGTTTTTAGTGACTGGAATTTCACCCATGTCTAAGCTGCTCCTCCATACTATACTTAGAGCACGCGAAAGAGGTTTCTTGCAGTTCTTAATGAACATAGAGTTCCACGAGTCTGGGCCTGGGGCTAAGTGCATGGGCATGTTGTCAATGGTTTCCTCAAAGTCTACCAGAGTTAGGGTAATGTTGGAAATCTGGCATACATTGATGGAGTTTTGAGGCTCATTCATGAAAAACCCTTGATTAGGCCAGGAGGCCTGATCCAGGACAGGCCTGCCGGAGCAGTAACTCCTGAAACTTCCAAGAAATTGGTAAGTAACATTTTGTGAAAGGCCTTGTTTAGAGATCGTAATTACCACTTTGTGCAGTGAGCACCAAGAACCTCGCTAATAAGGCTGCACGGGGAAGCTGGTCTAGAATTGGGCTGCTGGCTCGATGATCCTCGAAAGTATTCTCAGGTAAATTTGTAAATGCTGTTTTGGCTACTGAATTGATAATGGAGAGTATTTACTTGGAACCTAGGTGGTGACAAGTTTATTACCCAGTGTGTGAAATCCATCCTTCGTGATAGAGTAACAACTAGCTGTCTCACACTGTACCTATTACATAGAATAGTGTAGCCGTACACTGCGGATGTTCCTGCCGTGTAATTATCATGCATAATAGTGCAGAAGCACACTGTGGTATTCTCACTATGTAACTCTCGTAAATATGGTAAGTGTATCGCCGTTTGTACTCAATAGTTAAAAAAAGGTCATGTCATAATGAACGACCTTTTAATATCACTTTTCACCTCGCCAACACCTGTGGAATACCTACGAGATAACTTTGAAGACTTGCATGTGTCATCACGTCAATAGTTGATCATGTGACGTCACGACCTCTTGGATGAGCTCCCGAGTGGTTTGTTTTGATGACGTCATGACTGCTTGGGTGGGCTCACGAATGGTTTATTTTGATGACGTCATGACTGCTGGCAGACTTATGGAGGCGATGAAGAAAAAATACAGACGCTGTATACACGGATTTCGTAAACGCATTAGACAGTTGCTATCATAGGGGTGATTTTGCACAAAATAAGGGCGGTAGGTATAACGGTGAAAGTATGTAAATGGATATTCAGATTTCTGACATAGAAAACAGAGTAGTTGTAGTGAACAGAGCAAAATCCAGCATTAGCAGAGTAAAAAAAAAAAAAAATCTCGTTTCCCGAGGCACCGTCCTGTTGCCGACCTTTACTGTTTCTTAAACTCATGGTGGACATAGATAAAAACGCTCGTCACAGTTTTGTGTCATTTGTGGATGATAGCGAAATAAGCATGAATATTGCTTCGCCAGAAGTCACGAAAAAAATGCAAGAGGATACAAGCAGTGTCTTTCAGTGGGCAGGGGAGAATAACATGACATTCAACAGTGACAAGTTCTAACTTCTTGGATATGGGAAGACTTAAGCATTCAAAAAGGGGCACTGCGTACAAAATGCAACAATCAAATAGAAGGAAATGAACGTGTTAAGGATCTGGGTGTGAGGGAAATAGTGCCATTGGTGATACCATTCAAATCGCTTGTGCTCTCTCGCTTCGAGTGCTGTATTATTTAGTGTTGACGGCTCCATTCATGGCAGAAGAGAGACCGAAGTAGAAATGATACCCAGATCTGTTACGTCTCGCAAATAGACATCAGACTGTTTTAATTACTGAGAACGCCTCAGAGTTCTAAATATGTGCATGCTGAAGCGGGAGTGAAGTAAATGAAATGGGAGAAAACGTAAAACAATCCCAGTGAAAAGCAGGGGCGCCTTGGGCACAATGAGAAAGCACTGTATCATTCTGTGATCGCAGATTATTTAAGTGACCCGAATTAACACTGGCTACTTTGGTCCCAGGTAGCAATAGGACATCTGTTTTGACTTGACTTTTGTGCAACAGTCTGCTAACATTACAGTATCATACCAGACATCAGAAACATTACGAGAACAAGTGTAGAAATCTTCAAGAGGAAACTCGACAAATACGTCCGCTAAGTGCCGGATCAGCCAAGCCAGCGGGCCGCCAGCAGCAACAGCCTGATTGTGATCAGGCAAGCCTGGCCCAGGGCCGGGCTGCGTGAATAGCAAAACTCAAAACCCATCAAAGGTGTATGGTCGGTGTGTGGGGGCGTCGTGTCGGTGCCATGCGTGAGCAGGGGCGCCTTGCTTTGCTGACGACAACTTTTGTTGCTCCTGGCTTCTTGACTTCAGTGTAATATGTTAAAATATTTATTATTATTATTATTATTATTATTATTATTATTATTACAAGATATATACATGTTTTTTTACGAAAATGGATAACATTTAAAGGGACACATGGAAAGCCCTTGATTATGGAGAGCATTGTGCTTGAAGCACATTACCGTGGCTGCAACAAATCACACCTGTACTTCAGATTTGAACTAAGTCACCCTGTTTAACTTTATTGCGTTGTCCTTGGTTAAATCTACATAATATACCGTATTATGTGTGCGCCAATAACTGATGTAGAAAAACTCAATCACAGGTGGCAGCTAAAGACGGGTTTCCAGAGTTTTCCTACAGTCCAACCCTGGGCCAGGCTCGTCTTGCGTTTGCCTAGTCAATCAGACTATTGCTGCTGACGGCCCGCTAAGTAGAATGCACTAGGCAAATACCATATATAGTTTCAAGAACAGGTATAATATGTCCGTTGAGGTCGGAGATTTATAGAACCGGTCGATAACTTCAGAGGCGAGGCCGGTAGTAGTGACTCGACCACTTTAGACACAAATAACGTAGTACTTGCGTATAGCGTGGGCGTCATACTTTGCGTATCATGGGCAAGCAAAGAAAAAAGCAACAGTGTACATCAGACTTACCAAGGGTGTAAATATTCTTCAGACATACGAGAACAAAATTTGCTAAGCAAATGTGTAAGAGCGATCCTCGAGTATACAGCTCGAGCAGCATGAGCAACCCCCTCCCCTTTCCCATTACCTGTGAAACCTCTAAGAAGATATTAGAGAAGCTGGTAATCAGGCTGCTACATGAAAGGTGCTACAAAACCATAGAGACTAGAAGAGTTTGGGCGGAGCAACATTATACACAAACTCCACCCACAAAACAAGCGCTACATAAAGTAAAAAAAAAAATAAGTCTTTCCTGTTGTGCAGCTTTTGTCATGTGTAGTGTGAGGCGTACTGTGGCATGCGTGAGGCATCCATCGGCATGCGTGAGATGTTCTTTATTTCAAGCATCACATTAATCGTTTGCTCATATAAAATGTGAAATACCACGCAAATTCAAGTTGAACATTAGTGATGAAGTAGGAAAAATTCGATACTTTTGTAATCCAGCTGTAAAGGTGGTTCATGTTTTTAATTGTGACTTCTAGAACGCCACCTTGCCAACCCTGCTTGCAGGAAACGTGTTTTTACACAACGAAATTAAACACTAATATGGTTAAGTCATCAGGAGAAATATGTCAAAATCCCACTTAGAACTATCTTAAAAGACAAAGAATCTTAAGAATTTTTTTTATTAAGTTTCGACGAGAGTTCTCATTCTAGCTTTATTTTTAAATGTGAAACAAATAGATTGATTTCTCGCAGCTGATTGATGCGAAATGTTTGATTTTACGCTTGTCCTTGCTATCATGCACGATATATTTGAACTGAAATTAAAACTGCACAGGGAGAGATATTCTTGAATGAGATTTACATTAAAGTTGAAAGGCATGAGTTTCACAATGTAATTCATCCTATCTAGTCAGATAGGTTGTAATGCGCAGTTTCTCTCTCTCTCTCTCTCTCTCTCTCTCTCTCTCTCTCTCTCTCTCTCTCTCTCTCTCTCTCTCTCTCTCTCTCTCTCTCTCTCTCTTTCCCTCTCTCTTTCCCTCTCTCCCCCACACACAGGCGGGACCAGATGCTATGATTCGACCCCTGCAACCACAAATAGGTGGGTACACACTTGCTTTCTCATTCTCCCACACTTTCACTACCCCCCCCCCGTCTCTTGTTCGTTATTTCGTTGAAAGCTACATTTATCATTTTCAAAACAGTCAGGATAAAGTTAGAGGTTGGTCTTTGTGTGAAATCAAATAATTATTCCTCATTTTAATAATGATAGTGCAGTTGGTGGGAGTCTATATTTACCCATATTTTGCTAATGACAATTACACGTGTACCTACATTGTTACTCTAAAGTCGATGGTTTTATTTCTTAACGTTTATCCATCACTCGTGATCATGATGCAAGATTTAACGCGTCGATTGCTATCTACCAGAAGATCGAACCTTCACTTTAGACGCTGAATGATACACACGGGTTTAACATCTCGTGCACATATAATTGAATTTACACATGGAAGTAACAAATTCGAGTTATAGGCTGGTAGATAGCAACCTTTCAGGAAGGTCCTACCATCTTGTTAGAACAATATGAAACTGAAGTCTTTTAGAGTGTTTTCACTTTTTATGTTGCTGTTTTTATTCTCATGAACATGTAAAATGACAGGTAAATACCTGTTTTTATCATAGTTTGTGCCTTTTCTAACACAAGGTAGTTTCCAAAGAGCCATACTGTGACCCAGCTTATCTTGGATCTTGTTGGAGCAACTCTTTTCAAAGCCATTGTGTTTCGTATACAATTCCTCTATTATATCATGTGTTGCTGCTTCCGGGAGCTAAGTTCTAGCATAAAAGCAGTAAACTTGAATCTCATAATGCAACCCATAAGTTTACGCTTACTTTTAATAACATTAATATGTATATTGTATGGTTGTTGTTGTTGTTGTTGTTGTTGTTGTTGTTGTTGTTGTTGTGTTGTTGTTGTTGTTGTTTGTTGTTGTTGTTGTTGTTGTTGTTGTTGTTGTTGTTGTTGTGTGTTGTTGTTGTTGTTGTTGTTGTTGTTGTTGTTGTTGTTGTTGTTGTTGTTGTTGTTGTTGTTGTTGTTGTTGTTGTTGTTGTTGTTGTTGTTGTTGTTGTTGTTGTTGTTCCCAATGAGGTTGCCTGAATTCTCGTTTTTTTTTTTTCTTCCTCCAACTTTCCGATTTTATTCCGCGCATAACTCGAGAACGCCTCATCTAATTGGCTTTAAATTTTCAACACTTGTGCTCGGGAATGAGGATCAAAATTTGAAACATTTGGCATGGTCAGGTGCCCTGTAACCAAAGTTGTAGAACCTATTGCCAGCACTCAGGAACGGCTCAAATAACTTAGAAAACCCTTAGTAGTGTTGCTTCATATAATACTCGGTGGAAAAAAATACTACAGCGGAGAGAGAATGTCAGATATATATGTGCAGATTTGACCATTTTGTGCAGTGTGAAATTTTAATTCCCGTTAAACGATGTTAAATAATTTTCAGAGCACCTCTTCTGAATAGCTTCAATATTTAATGGCTGACGGGTCTTAGGGCCAGGATAGTATCATTCGATTTTTGTTTGCATGCAGACAAATTTGTTATAGTAAAAAAAAAAACTTGAATGGTTGGAATCCATGCTATAACTACAGAATAATTCTTCTGATGGCCTTCAAAATTTCACCACTGGTATGGTGTCCTGGACACAAGGCTGTCGCTGCCATTGGTGGCATAAGTCCTAGTTTGAGATTTTTATTGAAATTCAGTTTTTTAATTCAATAATTAAAGAAGGCTTATTCTGATTGGCTTCAAAATATTCCTGACAATGTATTCCGTAATAAGAATGATAAATTATAAGTCTAGTCCGAATAGGTGTAAATTTGAAATTTTACTGAAATGTTAAATAAACTTGGAATTGTTGGTATTAGATAAATTACTAGAATGACTTTTTTAATTGGCTTCATTTACACAACTTATCACTCACTCTGAGCTGTGTAAATTTCAGTTTTCCATTTTTATTAAGCAAATCATTAAGCATTTGTTTCCCATGTAATAACTAGTGAAGGCCTGTTCTGATAAGCTTCCAACCCTAAATGCTGCTGTATCTTAATATCAAGAATTTTTATATTTTGAGCTGCGTGGTTGCCAATTTTATAAAATTGATTTTTCTAAAATTTCGAACATTTTTTCCTATATGATTGCTGAGAGTTTTAAATAGAATGCAAGTCATAAAAGTAAACTGGGGAAAAGTAAATATTCGGTGTTTCATGGTTCTTATTTTTCGGATCACTCAACAAATTCGTTTACTTTCTCACAACTTTTTGTTTATTGCTCGAGAACGCCTTATTCAATCGGCTTCAAATTTTTGACGCTCGTGTGATGTATCTTTGGTAAGATTCACGCGACTATTTGTATGTGTGGGTGCCTTATGTACAGTGCTACATAGGCCTTTCCCAGAGTTTTGTTTCTGTGATAGACAAGCTCCTCTGATCGGTTTCAAAATTTCCACACGCTTGTGCCCTACTTAGAAAATTAGTATATTTATTGGAGTGTTTAAATGCCATTTTGCTACTTCATCTCTTTTACCTTATTGCATTATTTTGACTTGATGCCGGTGAGTGGCTCTTGATCCAAGAAACCGGCCTTCCTTTTGCTTCGATTGAATTTGAATGCCTCTCATTCCACATGTGCTATATAATTCTTACGAGTTTGCACTTGCCTCTGATTAAAATATAATAAACCATACCCCGGCCGGGATCGAACCCGCGGTCATAGTCTCAAAACTCCAGCCCGTCGCGTTAGCCACTGGACCAGCTAGCCACAATAAGATTCGTCCAACTAGGTATATTTCTACACCATAGGAAGGTTAGCACAGGCACCACTGTGACCACAAATGCAAGTTTTTACAGACGAATCTCCAGCTAGCGTGGCCGTGACGAACTCTAGCTCAAGTCCCTTCACTGCCGTCAACATGACTCACGAAATCGTAATGACACGATTGCAAACAAACCATACCCCGGCCAGGATTGAACCCGGGATTGAAGGGACTTGAGCTAGAGTTCGTCACGGCCACGCTAGCTGGAGATTCGTCTGTAAAAACTTGCATTTGTGGTCACAGTGGTGCCTGTGCTAACCTTCCTATGGTGTAGAAATATACCTAGTTGGACGAATCTTATTGTGGCTAGCTGGTCTAGTGGCTAACGCGACGGGCTGGAGTTTTGAGACTCTCTGACCGCGGGTTCAATCCCGGCCGGGGTATGGTTTGTTTGCAATCGTGTCATTACGATTTCATGAGTCAAAATATAATAATTGTGAACGACATCAATCTTCAGTGGCTGATGCATGATGTAAAATGGATGGATCGTTTCATGGGTTTAGGCCTAAAGATAATCCCAAGAGACGATGGTAAAGAAATGTGTAGAGTACGGCATTCAGAAGAATTAGTCCTGCTATGTTTACTCTCATAGCCCCGTTATCTGATGTCTACTACAGTTCCAAACATGAGATCACCCTGGATGTGATGACTATGCCTGTTAGATGCTAGCATCAACAGCATAGTTGATCAAACAGTGAACAAGGAAGCGTGGTCTCCGACCGAGCTACGAAAGTAGCAGGTATTTCCTTTCCCTCTACTAAAATACTTTTGTCATGGTTTGTATGTATGAAGTAATACTACGTAGCGGCCAACTGCTGGGTAAACAGCAACAACGATTGTCTACGCTGAAACATCTCGGCATAAACTTGGCTGTGTGCAGAGCTCACTGTAGGGATATACCATGTCACGGGAATACGTGTGACTTGTACATTAAAGGCTGTCCTTGGGAAGGTGATTGTCCCACTTGAGGTGGTTTGGAGACGGACCTGTTGGGCCGCTCTGGGGCCACCTTCACTACTGCATGGTATAGTGAAGTGCCCCATCACCACTCACCACCACCCACTACCACCCTCACCACCACCCACCACCTCCCTTACCACCCACCACCACCTCCCTTACCACCCACCACGACCACTTTCACCACCCACCACCACCTTTACCACCCACCACCACCACCACCTCCACCTCCCTTACCAACCACCACCATCATCCCCCACTACCGTCACCACCCACCCTCATCCCCCACCCTCATCCCCCACTACTGTCACCACCCACCACCACCACCATTACCCACCACCATCTCCCACCACCACCATTACCCACCACCATCTCCCACCACCACCATTACCCACCACCATCTCCCACCACCACCATCATCCACCCACCATCGTCCACCCACCATCATCCACCCACCACCACCCACTACTACCACCACCCCCCACTACCACCACCACCCACCATCATCCGCCATCACCCACCACCATCCATCTTCACCTACCACTTCCACTACCCGCCACCACCTCCATTATCCACCTTCCACCGTCACCCCCTCCCTCCTCTCTTGTATGCCCGTAAGAGCCTTGCTTGCCCTCACAACTGCCAAGTAGGGTCATTGGGACAAATTCTCTGTGGGTTGCTTTAGGGGTGCACTGGACAGATACACGAGTTGGGTGCGAGCTGGACATGCCTAGAGCGGTTTCAAAGGCTCTTCTACCCACTAGCCCGGCCTGAGGCCAGGCTTCCCTGTTGACCTAATAAACCAGGTTGTGCTAGCCGCTCGCAGGCTTGCCGAGTCATCTGACACAACAAGAAGCTGTGCAATTTCTTGAAAACTCCGGTCTTTGTTCTGCTAACATATCTGATAGCTGCTGGTAGTATGTTGAAGAGTCTTGGACCACGCATGTTAAGTATTTTCCAAGTGTTCCCATCACTCCCCTGTTCTTCACTAAATTTGTTTCACACTCTCTCTCAGTTCTTTCACTCTGGTAAGTTGTTAAAACAATGTGCAGGTTAGGGTTCAGGCTTTCATGTATTCTCCTTGTATACATTGTAAGGTATTTCGTCAGTGCTGCTTTTTTGTGTGATGGCGTATCTTCGAGTAGGTGACTGCTTATTGAACACGATGGCTTGATGACTTGAGGTACCTGGTTATGTTTCTAGGGATCTTCTCCCACGCCCTTCTCTCCGGCCGGGTCAGTCAGGCTTTTAAAGTTTACGGCACCACAGTCTGTCTCACTCCTCGTGACCTATTTAGGTGACAGTTGTGATGAATGGTTTGAAAAACCGACAAGTTGAAGATTGAGACACTTATGCAGCATATGGGAATCTTTATTCAGGAAACGTTTCGCCACACAGTGGCTTCATCAGTCCAATACAAAGAGGAAGGCGTAAGGAGAGGAGTATGAGGTAATCAGTCCCTCAGCCTGGAGTCGATGTGTTCAGATTGATGGACTGAACACATCGACTCCAGGCTGAGGGACTGATTACCTCATACTCCTCTCCTTACGCCTTCCTCTTTGTATTGGACTGATGAAGCCACTGTGTGGCGAAACGTTTCCTGAATAAATATTCCCATGTGCTGCATAAGTGTCTCAATCTAGGTGACAGTTGGTCTTTCACATGTCACAATAGTCTTTAATATGGGCCTCTGTGTAGCTTAAAAATGTTACATTATAATCCACAGTAGAATATTTTTCTTGGTTTAGGTTATTTAAAAAAAAATATACAGTTTTTGAACTTGTGTGTGGATGTTTTGCTGGCGTTTGTGTGTACGTACGTATACTCATCTATATATGGTTGTAGGGGTCGATTCACAGCTCCTAGTCTGGCCTCTTCGTTGGTCGCTACTAGGCCCACTATCTCCTGGTTTCAAGAGACTTATCGTTAACTCTTTTTAAAACTGTGTATGGATCTCGTCTCTATCACTTCATTCAGATTGTTCCATTTCCTGACAACTTTAAGGCTGAAGAAATACTTCCTAACATTCTTATAACTTATCTGAACTTTCAACTTCCAGTTGTGTCCTCTTGTTCATATTTCCAGCCTCTGAAACATTCTGTCCATGTTCACCTTGTCAAGTCCTCTCGATATTTTGTACGTCATCATCATATCTCCTATAGCCCTGTCCTCCAGTGTCATCAGGTTGAGTTCCCTTAACCTTTCCTCGAAGGGCATACTCCTTAGCTCCGATATTAGTCTTATTGCTTAGATGTTGAAAGCCTATTTATAGATTTGCCAGACACGTACGTATTTGCTGCTGCAGTTATTTGGTTGATGTGCGCCTCAGGCGATATGCTCGGTATGGTACTCACCCCAAGGCCCTCCCCAAGTGAGATTTGCAGCCGTTGCCATATCCCCCTCCCCGGCCTTCTGAGCCTTTACTCCGTTTGCGGTCTTCTTTGCCCTTCCCCAAGTTTCATAACTTCGCACTAAGTGGGGTTAAACTCCAGGAGCCATTTGTCAGGCCAGGCCTGTAGCCTATCCAGATCCCTTTGTAGCCTTAGTCTCGTCCGCTTCTATTTTCCTCGTTAGTTTCACTTCTGCGAACAGGGATGCCTCTGACTCTGTAACGTGTCATGTCATTCGCGTATACAAAAAACAGCAATAGTGTTGAGATATGGCCTTACCAGCTAAGCTTAATTTATAAATTTAAATATGAACACTTAGCTGATGAAAGACAGCAAATCGTCTACACAGCCGCCCCTGCAGACGAGGTCTAGAAGCTGTCGAAACCATCACAACATGGGCTGTTAAGAAATATAATTTGTAAGATTATAAATTACCCCTAGGGGGTGTTATGTCAGCATATTTCATTCACTGATGGCTGACAAAATACCTACTTGTGTGGACTCAATGGTCCGCATATCACCGGGGTTTATGATAAGTGACTAACTCACGATTTTATACTCAACTGCGCAGTCAATAGTAGTACATCACGAGTTAGAACACTTACCTGGGTATATGTATCTGACCCGTAATTACGCCCGGATATCCGTTGAGTTGATTGAAGAATAGTGTTCTTTGAAGAATGTCGCACTACACTCTGTTGGATCGCAACACTCGTTGTTACACTGTTCATCAATAATTGTTCACACAATATCACTAAGAAGTTGATCACACTTCTCTGTAAGCGTTTATCGTGTTTTGTGAGACACTTTGTCCACACTAACGCACAGATCAGTGTTCTTTGTTGGTTATCCTGGCGTCAGTGTCACTCGCTAGGGTCAAAAGTAATCTGGCGATGCCACACCGCCCCAAGCCGTCACTGCCCTAGCACAAAAAAAAAGCTGACCTAGTACTCCTTGCTTCCTTGCCACTTCCTCGATGAAGCAAAGCAGAATGTTTGATTCTTGCTGTCTTAAGCATAGACAACAATGTCCACTATTTTTACCATGGTAATAAAGTGGGAGCAGGATTTTCCTTAATTGTCCTGCTAAGTAAGAGATGTACTGTCTCTTATAAAAATACACTTTGCAACACCGCTGCAAGGAGCAGAGGTCACTTGACTACGTCGCATAGCATCTGTGATAAATTACTCACTGTAGCAGTAAACAAGACGCTTGCCCCTTCTGAGAGGGCTTGGCCCCTCAGGGCTGAAAGGGGCTGAAGGGGCTGAAAGGGCTGAAGGGGGCTGATACCCCCCTCCTGGAGAAAATTTCTCCACAAATAGACCCTAGGACTGATCCTTGTGGAACCCTACTCGTCATATGAGCCCAATCTGACCCTTCATTAAGGACCTTCACTAGTTGCTCCCTTCCTGTCAGGTATGCCTTAATCCATTGTAGTGCTTTGTACTAGTCTCTTGTGCGGTACTGTGTCAAGAGCCTTTTTACAGTCCAAGAAAATGTAATTTACCCATCCCTCTCCTGTCTTCTGTTACCTTCTCGTAGAACTCCAGTAGGTTTATGACACAGGATTTTAAATCTCTGAAGTCTTGCTGGTTGTCATGTATGAGCCCACTCCTTTCTAGGTGCTAAAACCACTCTTGATAATCTTCTGAACAACTTTACATAATATACATGTCAACAACACTGGTCTGTAGTTTGATACTGCCTGTCTCTTTTCTTAAGAATTGGGACTACCTCACCTCTCCGTCTTTCTGGAGTCCCTTCTGTCTCTGTGAATACTTCTTTAAATCTTATGTTGAGCTCCTCACGTACTTCTCGTTCGTTTCTTGTGCTCTCCCCTCCTTCCTTCCTCAGCCTGATTACCTGGTCCTTGACTGTTGTTTTCCTCTTGATGTGACTGTACAACAGGTTCGGGTCGAACTTGGCTTTTGCTGCTATGTCATTTTCAGATTGTCGTTGGGCCTCCCTCCTTACCTGAGCATATTCATTTCTGGCTCTTTGACTGCTCTCCATATTCTCCTGGGTCCTTTGCCTTCTATACTTCTTTCATTCTCTAGCACACTTTGTTTTGGCCTCTCTACACCTTTGGGTGAACCAAGGTCTCGTCTTAGCCTTCTCGTTATTTCTGTTGCCCTTGGGTACAAACCTCTCCTCAGCTTCCCTGCATATTGTTGTCACATATTCTATCATCTCATTTGCTGATCTCCCTGCCACTTCTCTGTCCCACTGAACTTTGTGCAGGAAATTCTTCATGCCAGTGTAGTCTCCTCTCTTGTAGTTCGGCTTCATTCTTCCTGCCCTTCCTGCTTCCCTCTCCACTTGTATTCGAAGCTCAGAATCACGTGATCACTGGCCCCGAGGGCCTTTCATATGTGATGTTCTCAATATCCACACTACTCATGGTGAATACTAGGTCTAGTCTTGTTGGTTCATCTTCTCCTTTCTTTCTGATAGTGTCCCTTACGTGTTGGTACATGAGGTTTTTCAGTACCACCCCCATCATCCTAGCCCTCACGTTTCTGGGCCCTCATGTGGTTCCAGGTTTTCCCAGTCGGTTTTTTTTTGTGACTGAAGTCACCCACAATCAGTAGCTTTGCCCTGCCCACATGGGCCCTTCTGACCACTTCAGTCAGTGTATCAACCATCGCTGTTACTCTAATCATATTCTTGCCTTGGCCTCCTGCTATTCTATGGTGGATTATACATCATTGCAATTACCACCTCCAGACTGAAGTGTTCCTATTATGTAGTTTTTTTTGCTTCTTGTCTGTCTCCTCTCTCTCCAGCTCCTCAAAATCCCATTGTTTTTTGATGAATAGTGCCACTCCCCAACCCCCCTCTGTTCCCTGTCTTTCCTCAAGATCTGGTATCCAGTTGGAAAGATGGCATGTTATTATTCCCTTGAGCTTGTGTGTGTGTGTGTGTGTGTGTGTGTGTGTGTGTGTGTGTGTGTGTGTGTGTGTGTGTGTGTGTGTGTGTGTGTGTGTGTGTGTGTGAGTGTGTGTGCGCGCGCGCGCGAGCGTGGGACCAGTTGTCAAAGGCGCGTGTTGATAGACAACCTGTTTTCTGTGTGGGGAGAAACATTTTCATCTATTTCTACTTCCCATCTCATCCCCCTCCGTTCACGTTCCCTTCCTCCCTCCTTTCATTGCCTTCCTCTGTCGCTACTTCTCTCTTCATTTCTTCTCTTCCATTCTCCGTCCTCCGTACCTTTTTTTCTTCCTCCCCGTAGTTTTTCTCCTCTTCGTTTCTTGTATTTTCTTCTCTTTATTTTTTATACCGTCTTCGAATTTTCCCTCTCCTTCCACCCCTTCCTCCACCCACGCCATCACCCTCCCATTTTTTTTTACACAGGGTTGACAAGGTTAAGGATCCCTAGCTTTATTGGCAAGCTATTTACAGGTTAAGGATTCCTAACTTTATTGGCAAGCTAAGAGCTGTTACCTACATCAGCTCATTTGAAAGCATTTTTATTGTTATGAGACATACAAGTAGGGAACAGGATGAAATTGGAGCCATCTGTGGGCCAGCATTTTCATTTGATCAACTGACTTTATCTCGTTGACATCATTATGCTGTACGAATGTGTTCCATACTCGAGTCATCCTGGGTATAAATGATCTCAGATGGAGTGATGTTCTGGAGAAGGGTACAGCCAGAGTGAAGTTGCTGCTTTCTGCCCGTCTTGTGGCATAAAAGCTTGTTTCACGCTCTCTCTCCCCTCTTTCCTCTCACCTCCCTCTTTCATTTCCTCTTTCCTTTCCCCTCCCCATTTCCTCTTTCCTTTCCCCTCCCCATTTCCTCTTTCCTTTCCCCTCCCCATTTCCTCTTTCCTTTCCCCTCCCCCTTTCCTCTTTCCTTTCCCCTTCCTCTTTCTTCTCCCTTCCCCCTTTCCTCTCTTCTCTCTCCTCTTTCCTCTCCCTTCCTCTCCCCTCTCCCTTCCTCTCCCCTCCTTCCTCTCCCCTCCCTTTTCCCACAAAGATGTTCCTACCAACGCTATGTGAATTCACAAGAGTGTCTGACTCTTATACTAAGTGTAGCGTTGTTCTCTCAAGAAACCCCAAGAAATGAGAATTCAGCCGCCTGTAGAAAACGAGAATAAGAGCTAGGGGTAATAGAGAAAGATAAACAGCAAGAATATTGTAGAAGAAACTGGGAACTGTACATAAAGAGTAAGAGATAGTGGAATGGAAGAGGACAGAATAGACTAGGAACAGTAGCAGGAGGATGAGGACACATGGGAGAGGAGGATATAGACAACGAGGGACTAAGGATACAGAGTAGGATACAAAGGAGGATGCAATGATCAAAATGACGGAGGGGTATCTATAGTGAGAGAGTTGTTCTAACCTCCATCTCCTTTCCTGATCCCACCACCTCTCCTGATCCCAGCGAATCTCTTTACCCAACCTCCGTGTAATGGGACCAAGACTCAAGGTTAGGTTTGCCAGGAAACAGGACAAGAGTTTCCTGACGCGGATCTTAGTCATATGATGACCCACAGCTGGAGCTTTTCGTCATCTCACCGAGGCCTTCCGCTGGCTTACCGGTTAACCCCTTTAAAAGATATGGTTAATATTACAACCATAATTTAAGACTTAACATCCTGCCTTCATATATAAGGGGAATTACCACCAGACCCTTGTGGCTGTTTTCAAGAAGCAATTAAATAGGTTCCTCAGATCAGTTCATTATCAGGCTGACTGCAGTGCTTACATTGAAATGCGTGCGGCTAGCAACATCCTGGTTGATCAGACCATCAACCTGGAGGCCTGATCTTGAACTAGGTCGCGGGGGCGGTGACCCCCTAAACCGTCTTGATGTGAACCTCAGGAAACTGTATCGAGTTTGCCACGATCATGTCTCCTTGTAACTCACTCCAATTGTTAGCCACCTGCAGGCTGAGCAAGTGTTTTCTAACATTCCTACAAGAATACTGGAGATGAGGATGATGCAACAGGAAGAGAAGGGAAGTTCAGGAGACAAGGATAAAGGTGATGCAAGAGGAGATGTAGTGGTTAGAGGACCAGAGAAGAGATACTTAAGTATGTTGACCACTTAGCCTTGGTGTAGAGCCTCCTGGGGGTTACCGTCTCCCCCACATATACACGTCAGTGTGATTGTTTTTATTTTATATTTGCGAGTTTGTTTTAACCTGAGTGTGTGGTATGTGTGTTTGGATATGTAGCAATTTATTGAGATATGAGCTGAGTGACCGACGTACTAGTCCCACTGCATTGGTTGTTTGGAAAATAGATTTCTCCACCCCCACCCATTTTTAATTCTCTCACATCTCTATATTTAACGGAATGAAAAGAGCAGGTAAGATTTATGAATAATATTGTCAGATGACCCTTTGTTTAGACAAAGGATGAAAATAGGAAAATGACTGGATGGAGAGTGAGAAGCATCAAGCAAATGGAGGTATTATTTATAAAAGTATCAGTTGTGCTGTCTCCTAGTGCCTTGCAAGGCATCAGAGATAACAGAGCTGGAAGATATGTAGATATGCAGAAATTGACAACACACCTCCCAACAATTCTCAACCAAAGGTGAATTTGTGCAAATATTATGCTTGGGGCATCTGTAAGCATGGAATAACAGGGGAGAAAATGGGACATGCAACTTTGACCATCCCAAAAAATGTAGCGACCTCCTGTCTAAAGGAGTGTGTCGCTCTTCTTCCTGTACTTTCTTTCACCCAAAAATGTGCCACTCCTCGGTCCTCCAGAAGCAGTGTTACAACATCGAGTGCCCTGCATACCATCTAAAAGGGACCAGGAGGCACAGACCCCACAGGACAAACAATAGTAGCTACGACTACCCAACTCCAGGTGATTTTTTAGTGGCAGGAAACGAAAAAAGAAAATGGAAGGAAATAACAAAAATAGTCCACCACCTTGGAGCCTTGTTGGACTGGAGGCGCAGCCAGTGGCCACCCATGGCCCTCCAGAATTACAACAACTGATGCCAATAACAAAATCCCCCCAACAAACACAGAATACAACCTCGTTCATATTTGCTAATATACAGGGCCTTAAGCCATCCACCAACAACAAAATACCTTTTATCAGTGGACTTCTAGTGGAGTCTAATGCAATGTTTGCAGCCTTCACAGAGACTCACACAAAAGATCACTTTGACAGTGAAATATGGATAAGTGGTTACAACCTTTTTAGATGCGACAGAAAAAACAGGCAACAAGGGGGGGTTGGCCTGTATGTCAAAGAGTCCCTTATCTGCACGGAGTTGCTGAACACCACAAATGAGGTAGTTGAAGTTCTATCAATAAAGATCGAGAACCAAAACCTAGTCATTGTGGTTGTATACAAGCCACCAGATACAACCTCCCAACAGTTCAAGGAACAGCTACTGAAAATCGATTACTGTTTGGAAAACCTTCCAGCTCCATCCCCAAACATCTTACTGCTTGGTGATTTCAACCTAAGGCATACAAAATGGAAAAATGTAGCAAATAATGTTATAGCTGAAACAATCCCCGGAGGTAGCGCAGATGAAAGGTCACACACACACGAGCTACTAAGTCTCTGTGAAAAACACACCTTAAGCCAGCAGATAGTGGAGCCAACAAGACTAGAAAACACACTTGACCTTATCTTCACAAATAATGAGGACCTGATAAGAGACATAAGAATATCAAAAACAACTAATTCCGATCACAATCTAATCGAAGTCCAGACGTACATGCATAGGGGTCCTGAACAGCAGAATGCATGTACCGGTGAAGGTGTCTTCACAAAATACAATTTCAACAACAAGAACATCAACTGGGACCAGGTAAACCATGTCCTAAACGAAACATGTTGGGAAGATGTCTTAAATGACATGGACCCAAACCAGTGCCTTGAAAGGATCAACTTCCTGGTAGCCGAAGCATGTTCTAGGCATATTCCCCTAAGAAAGAAGAAGAGCAGGAGTAAACTGGAGAGAAAAAGACGCTCCCTCTACAGAAGACGACGAAGAGTCACTGAGCTCCTCAGGAGTGCTAGAATATCTGATACACGAAAGGAGGCGCTGACCAGGGAAGTGGAAACTATCGAACTTAAGCTAAATGACTCTTACAGGAACCAGGAGAGGCAGGAGGAGCTTAAAGCTATTAGTGAAATTGAAAGAAATTCCAAATATTTCTTTTCATATGCCAAAAACAAGGCAAATACCACATCTAGTATCGGGCCCTTACTCAGACAGGATGGGACTTACACAGACGACAACAAGGAAATGAGTGAAATATTGAAATCCCAGTACGACTCTGTGTTTAGTGAACCACTAATCGGTCTGAGGATCGACGACCCAAATGATTTCTTCATGAATGAGCCTCAAAACTCCATAAATGTATGCCAGATTTCCGACATTACCCTAACTCCGATAGATTTCGAAAAAGCCATTGACAACATGCCTATGCACTCAGTCCCAAGCCCAGACTCGTGGAACTCTGTTTTCATTAAGAACTGCAAGAAACCCCTCTCGCGTGCCCTAAGTACACTATGGAGGAGGAGCTTGGACATGGGTGAAATTCCACAGTCACTTAAAACAACGGATATAGCCCCGCTCCATAAAGGTGGCAGCAAAGCATTAGCTAAGAGCTATAGACCAATAGCTCTGACGTCCCACATCATAAAAATCTTTGAAAGAGTGCTAAGAAGCAGGATTGCAAATCACCTGGATTCCCAAAATCTGCACAATCCAGGGCAACATGGGTTCAGGGCAGGTCGCTCCTGCCTCTCACAACTACTGGATCACTATGACATGGCCTTGGATGCACTGGAAGAAAATCAGAATGCAGATGTAATATACACAGACTTTGCAAAAGCATTTGACAAATGCGATCATGGCGTAATAGCCCATAAAATACGTGCTAAAGGAATAACTGGGAAAGTGGGGAGATGGATCTTCAACTTCCTAACAAATCGAACACAAAGAGTAGTGGTCAACAGAGTTAAATCGGAGGCTGCCATAGTGAAGAGCTCTGTTCCACAAGGCACAGTACTCGCCCCCATCTTATTCCTTATCCTCATATCAGACATAAACAGAGATATACACCACAGCACCGTATCATCCTTTGCGGATGATACTAGGATCTGCATGAGGCTGTCATCTGCTGAGGACGCGGTTAACCTCCAAGAAGATATAAACAAAGTTTTCCAGTGGGCAACGGTAAACAATATGATGTTCAATGAGGACAAATTCCAACTACTCCGTTATGGAAAAGTGGAGGAGATAATAACTAGAACAGAGTATACTACTGACTCCGGCCATACAATAGAGCGGAAAAATAATGTAAGGGACCTGGGAGTAGTAATGTCTGAGGATCTCACTTTCAAGGATCACAACAGTGCCACGATCGCACGTGCAAAGAAAATGATAGGATGGATAATGAGAACTTTCAAAACGAGAGATGCCAAGCCCATGATGATCCTTTTCAAATCACTTGTTCTCTCTAGGCTGGAATACTGCTGTACATTAACATCTCCATACAAAGCAGGTGAAATCGCAGATCTAGAGAGTGTACAGAGATCCTTTACTGCACGTATAAGTTCTGTCAAGCACCTTAACTACTGGGAACACTTGAAAGCACTTGACTTGTACTCGTTGGAACGCAGGAGGGAGAGATATATCATAATCTACACTTGGAAAATCTTGGAAGGAATGGTCCCAAATCTGCACACAGAAATCACTCCCTACGAAAGTAAAAGACTGGGCAGGCGATGCAAAATGCCGCCAATAAAAAGTAGGGGCGCCATTGGTACACTAAGAGAAAACACCATAAGTGTCCGGGGCCCAAAACTGTTCAACAGCCTCCCATCAAGCATTAGGGGAATTGCCAATAAACCCCTGGCTGCCTTCAAGAGAGAGCTGGACAGATACCTAAAGTCAGTGCCGGATCAGCCGGGCTGTGGCTCGTACGTCGGACTGCGTGCGGCCAGCAGTAACAGCCTAGTTGATCAGGCCCTGATCCATCGGGAGGCCTGGTCGTGGACCGGGCCGCGGGGGCGTTGACCCCCGGAATAACCTCCAGGTAACCTCCAGGTAACTGTAAAATCAGTAAGGCTTCTAAATTACTGGGAACGCCTTAGATATATACGTCTCTCCCGTACAACGCTCAGTTAAAATTTACTATTATATCCCTACTTCATTACGTCATGCCTTGAAAATTTGAAGACAGTAAAGAAAGGGAGAGGCGTGTTAGAGAAAGTGAGCAAGCGGAAGGAGAGAAGATGGAAAGGAAGAGATAGCATGGTGCTTGAAAAGTTACTTCAGGCTCTTCCTCGTCAGTCGGACTGTAGTGCTTCTGACGTCAAAAATTTCATTAAATAAGCCTTTTGGATTTTTCACAAGACTTACCAGGCTAATCTGATTCCTGACACTGGTATTACTCAAATGACCTATAACTGATTAAACATCCACTGGCCTACCTCAACTAGGTATTCACCCTCATTAAAAAACTGCTAAACAGTAGGATATCCTAAGTTGATACCCTTACGGGTATCTTAAAATATCACCGAGTAAGCGGAGATAAAAGGTAGACAATATATTATTGAAACATGTTCTGAAGCTCGAGAAGTTCCACAGGTTTTCATATAGATTAGTTCCAGATTCGAGTGTATTACGCTATGGGATTATACTCTGTCCTTGGAAGAAAAAAAATGACCAGGGAAGATATGATCATGAAGTAGAAGATACTCAACAACTCTTAAGATGCGAGATAAGGAAAGGGAATAAGGGTTCAAATAGATGCTAGAACATAGATGAGTCACGTGAACGTTAAGAAATACGTAATAAGTCTTAGGGTTTTAAATGGAACGAGCTGTGTGATAAAATGGCGGAAGCAAACGAAATGGCCAGCTAAAAGTAGGTATAATGATGAACAAGAGGTCAGGAAACAATGAAGTCCATCATTGCCGTGGTATCTAGAGGCAGGGCAGGAATATTTTACTCTTACAGCACAAATCGTTGATTACAAACAGTGTGTGTACACAACCAGCCATATTGAGTTTAGGAGTCAATACCTTAGGATAAAACACTTGCTAAGCCCGGGGTCTGCAGATTGTTCAACACGTGCGGTATTAACATCCTCTCCCTAAATAGCCAAACTCAAACACGCTCTTTCCTTTCTGCTGTTGACCATCCTACTGAACCACAGTCTCCTCCTTCACTCACGCCTCCTCATTCTTTTCTGTCACCATCTAGCTCATCCCCCTTAATTAACTTCATTATTTGCTTTATTTTTGTCTTCTCCCATTACCCTCGTCTGAGTCGTTCTCTCCTTTTTTTTCCAGTTCTCTCTCTCCTGATCTTCCTCATTCTCCTCTTCCTCATTCTCCTCTTCCTCATTCTCCTCTTCCTCATTCTCCTCTTCCTCATTCTCCTCTTCCTCGTCTTCCTCATTGTGGAGCATTTCGTACGAGGTTTATATTAGCAAACCTGTACTTACAATAATAAAAGTGATATAGTTAAGCAATACGTGGAAGCTCATCTTGTCCCTGGAGGAAAGGGAGAGTGAGGGAGGACAAATTGAGAGAAGGAAAAATAGGGAATGAAAAGAAGGATCAGAGAGATGATAAATTGAGGAGGAAAGGTAAGGGATGAAAGAGAGGGTGTGAGAGAGGATAAATTGAGGAGGAGAAGGATAGGGAATGAAAGAAAGGGTGGGAGAGAAGATAAATTGAGAGAAGGGAGAAAGATTGGGCATGAAAGACATGGTTGTGCTGCTGTACTTATCTCTATAGCGGTCATAGATAACAACACTCGCCACAGTTAAGAATATAATTTGTAGATGACACCAACATAATCATGAAAATCACCTCGGTAGAGAACACGAAAAATGGCGAGAAAATAGCCTTGCGGTGAAGAATAACATGACATTACGTTCAGTAGCGACAAGTTCCAGCTATTTTGATATGGAACAAATGAACGCAAAACACTATAGAAATTGCAAGATCATCACCAAATAGAGCGAAAAGAACATGTGAAAAATCTGAGAGGAATAACATCAGCTGACCTATCAAAGAACACAGTAAGGCAAATATCTTGAAAAAAAAAAACAAGGAAACTGACGGGGTGGATAATAAGAACTTTCAAAAGGGAAATAGTGCCAATGGTGACACTTTAAGTCTCTTGTGATCTTTTGTCTAGAGTATTGTTCAGTGTTGAGTGCTCCTTTCAGGGCAGGAGAGCTATCAGAGCTGGAAAAGATAGAGAACATTTACGGCCCGCATGGAGCCAGTAAAGCTTTAAATTACTGGGAATGCCTCTAAGTCCCAAATATGTACTCACTGAAGCCGAGGAGAGAGATGCATGATAATGTATGCGTGAAAAGTGCTTGAGGGCTTGGTCCCAAATCTGCACCCTGCCATGACATACTGTATCGAGGTAAGAGATAGTGAAGAATGTTTGAAATATACCCATTGAAAAATGGGCGCCGTGGGCACAATATGAGAACATTGTATCAACATTCGCGTACCCAGACTATTTAACACCACCACATGATATCAGAAACATTGACAGAACATGTGTAGAAATTTTAAAGAGGGAATTGGACATGTTCCTCCACCAAGTGTCAGATCAACCACGCTGGAATGGCTATATGGGCCATGGGGCCGCCAGCAGTAACAGCCTGTTTGATCAGGAAAGCACCAGACAAGCCTGGCCCAGGGCCGGGCTGCGAGAATAGGAAAACTTTCGAAAGCCTTCAAAGGTATATCAGCGGTAAAAGTGTGTGAGAGGGGATAAATTGAGAGAAAGGAGAAGGGTAAGGGAAAATATTTACCCGAGGGTACACTTTTACCTCGCATTGAACAGTATGAGAGACTTACAAGCATCAGCGGCATGAGAGACAAGCATTAATCAACGGTATGAGAGACAAGCATCAATCAACGGCATGAGAGAGAAGCATCAATCAACGGTATGAGAGAGAAGCATCAATCAACGATATGAGAGAGTTGCAAGGATCAATCGACAGTATGAGAGAGTTGCAAGCATAATTGGACAGTATGAGAGAGTTGCAAGCAAAGATTAAAAGTAATGGAGAGCTGCAAGCATGACGGCCTAAAAATCAACCTGTATGGCCACCTGCAAGAACGGTGTGGCCAGACCAAGTGCCTACTGACTACAAGTGGTGTAAGGTGGTCAGATGGTGTATTGAGCGGTGTAAGGTGGTCAGGTGGTGTATTGAGTGATGTACGGTGGTCAGATGGTGTAGTGAGTGATGTACGGTGGTCAGATGGTGTAGTGAGTGATGTACGGTGGTCAGATGGTGTAGTGAGTGATGTACGGTGGTCAGATGGTGTAGTGAGTGGTGTAAGGTGGTCAGATGGTATAGTGAGTGATGTAAGGTGGTCAAATGATAACTGGATTTGCTTACTAATAGTTGATGACCTGATGTGAATGCATTTGCTCTTCCCTGAGCATATATACATAGACACGACAATGTGAGGGTGAGTTAGCAGTTTTGTGTGTGCTCACTGAACTGTTGCTGGAAGTAAGGCTCTAGCTCTTTACTCCTAACTGTCTTCAAGAGAACTTGACATATAAGGGAGAGAGAGCCGAATAATGGAAACAAAGTACGACATAGGAGAGGCGATTACAGAGGAAAGTGTTTCCGAATGAAGTTCAGCGCAAAAGAAAAACTTAAGGTGAAATAGTACACAAGAGACAGATTATTCAAGATACGCCAGGAAGGAAGCCAAACGCAAATTTGTGCTAGTAATGAAGAAAGGCAATGCAATGTGTCAGTGGTTTACAAAGAAGTTAGTAAAGCAAAGGCTAAGCATGGGAAACTGAGGAAAAGTAGGACAATAGAAAACAGGAACTTATAAGAGTCAGTCATTCCTGGAACTTCTGGTCAGGAGAGAAGCTGAAAGTATTAAAAAAAAAAAAAGTAGAAGCTAAAACAAAGCCCAAAGTTTTGTGTTGTCACAAGATGGAGAATGCAAGTTAGAGACCAGGAAATAAGATTCAAGAAGGGAAGTAGGCTAACAACAGATGACAAGAATTATGCAAAGAAGAGAATAAAAGTTTCTAGACCTTTTCCGAAGAATAGAAAGTGAGGGACTAGGAAGGAAAAACAGACACAAGCAGCAGAGATTAAGATATTTAGAAAAGTACAAGATCGCCTAAGAAATCTTAATGTGACGAACGCGGTAAGATCAAATTGACTGGAAAACTGTAAAGATAATCTTAAAATATAAAAGGAAAAAAAAAAAACAGGACTAACATTCTGGCTGAACTTCTAGAAATTATAAGAAAGAAGAATAATTAAGTACTTTTTAAGAGAAGGATACGTAAGACACCCGTGAGTTCAGAGGTATCAGAGAGGTGTCCAGCGTTTTATGACAAGTATTTTAGGAAAATGAAACTGGGTAGGCTGTATTTTCCTTGACTGGAAGAAAACATTTAACATAGTACCACGAGAGAAGGTTGCTAAACAAACTGGAAGAGGAGGCACAGCAGGAATACCAAGTAAATAGAAAGCAGAGAATAATAGTAGGAAAGATAATGCCAAAATGGGCATGGGTGATGAGTGGGAGTATGTACTTGAAATCCTGAAGTAAGAGAAATGAAGGAGAGTGTACAATAACCCGGTAAAATAAGCAGGAATACCATAAGCACAATTAGTGAATATTGTCAAACATCGAAGCGTTCTGTGTCTTTTCAACCTTATACCAAACCCCCCCACAAATATTAGAAATGTCCTCGGAACAAAGGGAGAAGGTCTCTGGAGGAAACTAGAGAAGCTCCTGCAGAAGTTGCCTCATTAGCAGGGGTATAATATTTGTTGGGTCGTGCAGGTCACTGGTAGAGTAATAGTGGACCAGGTAGTTGCCTGACAATTCGTAATTTTTTTTTCTCCCACGCTGCTTAAGTATATAAAAATTATGAAAACCATTCATAGGAATGTCACGGGTTGGCAAAACTAGGAGTGAGAGAAAAAAAAAGAACAAAAAAAAAGCAGAGGTTGAGAGGGGTGAGGCTACGTAAGAGGGAGAGGGGAGAGGGAGTAGAGAAAGAAGGGTGAGGGAGAGAGAAAGAGGGAGAGGAGAGGTGAAAGACGGGAGAGGGAGAGAGAAAGAGGGAGGGGGGGGAAAAGGGGAGAGGAGAATGGGGAGAGGGAGGAGAGAAAGAGGGAGAGGAGGAGAAAGAGGGGAAGAGAGGGAGAGAGAAAGAGGGAGAGGGAGAGGAG
>NC_069461.1:29118325-29125825 GCF_026875155.1 Cherax quadricarinatus
GGCCTTATGTTATGTACAAGGGCCAATATTGCTCAAATGTACCACACTTGGATCACTTCGAGGACAGCGTGAAACAGCTTTTATGCCACAAGACGGGCAGAGAAGCAGCAACATAACTTGGCTGTACCCTTCTCCAGTACATCACTCTATCGGAGATCATATGTACCCAGGATGAATCGGAGTAAGTATGGATACACATTCGTCAGCAGAATGATGTCAACGAGATAAAGTCAGTTGATATCAAATGAAAATGCTGGCCCACAGATGGCTCCAACTTCTCCTGTTCCCTATTGTATGTCTCATAACAATAAAATGCTTTCTAAATGAGCTGATGTAGGCAAAAGCTCTTAGCTTGCCAATAAATGTTAGGATCTTTTAACTTGTAAATAGGTTTCAATTAAAGCTAGGGATCATTTATTAAACCTTGTCAAACCCGTGTAAATAAAAAAGAGGGGAGTGGAGAGAGAGAGAGAGCAGAGAGAGAGAGAGTCGTGATGGAGAGTGTCGAGAGTGAGGAGAGTGAGAGAGTTGAGAGAGTGAGTGAGAGAGTGGAGATGTGGAGATGTGAGAGAAGAGAGTGAGAATGAGGAGGTGAGAATGAGAGTGAGAATGAGAGTGAGAATGCCCCGAGTGAGAATGAGACCGTGAGTATGAGATGAGAATGAATAAATAAATAAATAAATAAATAAAATAAATTAATAAATAAATAAAATAAAATAAATAATAAAATAAATAAATATATAAATAAATTAAATGTGTCAAAATGTTTTCGTGGAATCTGGATGAGCAACCCATATTCTATAACTTGATGGGAGTTCCATTTATTCGATCATTAAATTCCATTACGTTACATTTTATCTACGTTAAATTTCAATGTTTTATGTGTTTAATTTGTTTCAATTGATCGAGTCGTTTTTGGTTTAGTTATTTGTTCTAATTTAAGTAAGTGATAATTATTCAATCTTAATAATATAGTCGACATCCCCTTCAGCAAATCTTTTATAACAATTATAAATAATATTGGTGCAAAGTAAAGAACTTACTGGGACAAACTAGTGATACTGACCCCTTGTGGAACACCCATTGTGATATTGACCCTTTGTGGGACCCACACACTAGTGTTTATGGACCTCTTGTGGGAACCCACTTAGTGATATTGACTCTTGTGGGACCCCATAGTGATTATTGACCCCTTGTGGGACCCATCTTAGCGATTATTGACCGTGTGGGACCCAATCTAGTGATATTGACCCCTTGTGGGACCCACTTGTATATTGAGCTACTGTGCGACCCACTAGTGATATTAACCCCTTGTGGGACACACTGTTATACATGTGTGGGGACCCATACTAGTGCGTATTTTAACCTGTGGGACCCCACTAGTGTTATTGACCTTGTGGGAAACTCTGGTGTTATCCTTGTGGGACCCCACTAGTGATATCCTTGTGGGACCAACTAGTGGTGAATGTTTCGCTCTCATGGAGAGCACAGAAACGTTGCCACAATTAATATGTTTCACATTAGTTGCACTTGTGTTCTTTTACTTTACTATGTCGGTAATTTACCAACTTAATTACAAGTCAGTTTTTCTGCCCATTTCTCAGTAAAAAATTATATTTTCATAATATAAAAGGTTTCTTTCATTTTGCGTTAAGATTTGTGCTTCCAGATAAGGATCTTTGGGATATCTCATTTTGTTGAAATGGTAAGTAAATACATTGTGTTCGTGGAGACTGAATTCATGTTAAAACAGCTGTGATTTTCATAGAGTATTATCATAGTAAACGTAATAGATTGGAATCCACACGTCTTAGAAACAGGGATTTTGCTCATCTTAGGCAGCAGTGTTATTTGTCTACAGGTTTTTACTGAACAGATTTTCATTCTTCGTCTTTAATTTCTATTTGAGATAGGCCTGTAATTGAGAGGTTCTTCTGTCTTTGTTTTAATGCTGTTTGTTAACGAGTCAGAGCTTTATTTCTAATTTTTTGTTTTGTGTTTCACGTATATATTGTTGGTGTTCTTGTCTAGGTTTATTTAAGAGGGGTGGGGGGGGGGCATCATTTGAGATTAAGTTTCTTTCTATGTTATACTCTCTGACAGTGACTCTGTATCGTTCATAAGTAATATTTTCCTGGACGCTTTAGTTAGCCTAAGTCTTAAAAAAAACCTGTAGTCGATTTTCTAGGTTCCTCCTTCTCCCCATCCCCATTATTCGTTCGCGGTACAAGACGACGCTTCCTATTCATGGCACTGATCATTCAAGCTGTTTGGTACAATCAAACAACGCGGTCAGCGTAGGCACTACAGATCGGCTGACCAGAGTGGCGCGAGAAATTTTGGTGTTTCATCTGTTTTATTTATTCACGGGAAGTAATTAATACCACTATGTGTTGTGTATGCAGCCTTAAAATGAGTTACAATTGTTCTTATTATGTTAAGCAGTTAGGACTTGAGGTGCATTTGAATGGTGGTGACGTCAGTAACAGATCCACTATCTCTGTGTTTTGTTGCTACCCGCAGAAACAGTATCGCTGTGTTGTTTCCAGACAGTGTTTGCCTTAATTACGTGGCCAAAATTTACAAATGGTATGATTGTGTTTGAATTTTCATTGAACTTAAGGCAGCGGCTAATTAATTAATGGAGCGTATTTTATTTTATTTATTTTTTTTCCCCAGATTCTGCCCTTTCGCCTACGTCATGGTTTTTAGATTGTTTTGACATTGACAGTATAATGGATTTTTTTTTAACTGGTACGGGTTATTTTAATTTTCTTTACTAAATGGGTATTGTGTTTTCTTCGTGATTTTTATATTTTATCACTAATTTTTAACTGTTGTGTGTTTATTTTTATTACCAAGCGCACTGAGTGATCTAGCAGGTCATCGCGCTTTTCACATCTGAAGACTTTCTTCAAAAAATATTTCATAGTTTGTCTCTTGTAGATAATTACGCTTTGTTTGATATTTTGAAAATAATTGGGGAGTTTCGGGGTAAAATGTTACTAGAGGAAGGTTCGTGTGTGCTGGTTGTGGCAGTTGTGTTTCTCATCGGTCAGTGTTCTTGTTGGTAAAACACGGTAATTACAGTATCTAGGTTTTATGGCTGGGTGAGGAATTTGTCTTGCCTGTTGTACGAATGGCGGGAAGAGGAGGGGAGATGGGAAAAGGACGTCAAGTGGCCAGGGGATGAGGGCGGGGAAGGAGGTCTAGCTTATGAAGGTTATTGGGGTGAGAGAACGTGGGTGATATAGGTTATGGGGAGATAAGGTAACGTGTAGAGAAAGTTCAGAAGATCAATCCCGCTCTCTTTTATTATGGTACTGTAGGTCAATTATGGTGACATGCTCAGAACCTCAAGTCTCCCTACTTAAGTGCAGTTCGTGAGGTAAATGGTTAGTGCTGGGATCATTAACTCACTAACCTCAGTATCAGAGGTAATGTCAGCTCATGCTCCATTGCCAACCATTGAAACCAACATTCCTTGGAGTTGTGCCTTCATTCCTGGTTCTAATCGTTTTGTGTTCACTTGGTTTTGATTACTTTTACGCAGTCGTTTGTTACTCTTTTCTGTTTCATATTTATTAGTTTTTTTTTCTGTGATCACATCCAGTTCTTTAATTTGGCTCATTGTTATAATTCCTTGTTAGTTTATTTTTCAGTGTTTAGTCCACAGTGTTGTAGTCTTATTGCTTACATCCTGACAACTTTACACCACAGTTTACACCACACTTTTTTACCTTTGTAAATTGTGAGTTCATTACCTTTGTAAATTGTGAATTCATTACCTCTGTAACTTGCTCAGCTATCAAAACTTTGAGGCCCAGTCCCTGGACCCATTATGTACCTCTGTAATCTTTTGACTACCGCCCACAGGATGGGTATGGGGTGCATAATAAACATATTAAACTAACTAAACTCTTGGGCTTTCTCTACCGGGATGTTAGTGTTGATGGCGCGCTCTGGTGTTACTGTTTCTTCTTCGGCTGCATCTCTCTATTACACACTGCGTCCATTTTCAATCTGTATACACTCCATACATTTTCACTAGTCTTTTTGCTCAGCTGATATCACTATCTTGACATTATTCCACCTCTGGAGTCAACTTTGGCCACACTAGAGGCACTACACCTTGATATAACCAGGTTCCGTTGTGTATACTCGTGAGCTTTGTGGGGAGAGGGGCTGAGAGGGGGAAAGGATCAATTTTGACCCGCATTAGGTTGCATTTTTGGTTCTGTCTTCTTGATCTTTATCATACCTACCCTTGAAACTATGGAGTTTCTTTACCACTTCCTTATTCCATTTTCTGTCACCCTGAGACTGAAGAAGCAGTTCCAAGCATGCCTATTACTCATTTGATTTTTTAACTTTTATTTGCGCTCTTTCATTCCCAGATCTCTCATGTCAAATTCAGGATAATCAGACATATTAATGACTTAGTTTGTACGATGTAATCATGTCTTCTACGGCTTTCGAGCAGGTCACCTGGCTCATGTTCTCCTGCCTCTTCCATTTTAATGCACTGCTTTAACCTCCGAGACTTGTCTGATTGCAAACCTTAAACGTTTTTAAGTTCGCCTGCATCATCAGGGAGTTGCTGCATGTGGGGGTTATGTAGTCTGAGATAGGTATCGTGTATATCTTTTCTTTATTTCACCTATTCTCTGAAGAGCTTGGTCCTAATGTTGATTCTGGGGTCATTGACCTACCCCCACTCCCTGATTTACACCCTCTGGTACATTTTACTGGTTAAGTGATCTACGGTATACATTTGAAGAGGCTCCGTTCTGGAGAGAGAATATCTGCCTCGGATAGTCTCACCATGAGGCCAGACTTCGCTCGTTCCCTGCGTGTCTGGCGTCGAGACTCGATACACACTAAATTTGGATCAACTATGTATGGTTTTCAATAAAAAGCTGGCTGGGCCTTGGGCACTAGGCCTGTAATTACCATGCTTCGCCACCAACTAACTCGACTGCCATTACTCTGATAGCTATTTATTGGCGAGCTTGTTTACTCTTTTCGTGTGTGTGCGTTGCGCGCGCACCGCCGAATATTTGCGATATCCTTTTTTTTTTTGGTGGGAGGGGAAATGTTTGTGGCAAGTAGAAATGTAGCGATGATTGTAGGGCGTTTGGCGTAGGTAATGGACTGTAGCAGTGGTTGTGTAGGCAAGGGGAAGAGCGATGAGCGAGCCAGCTAGCTCCTTAACTTGTCAATAAAGTTAGGAATCTTAACCTGTAAATAGCTTGAAGATAAAGTTAGGAATCACTTAACCTGCTAACTCGCTTGTCGATCAAAGCTGGGATCCTTAACCTAACCTTGTCAAACCCTGTGAAAGGAGAGAGAGACGGGGAGACGAGAGAGAGAAGAGGGGTGAGAGAGAGAGAGGGGGGGAGAGAGGAGAGGGGGAGGGAGGAGTGAGTGGGGGGGAAGAGGAGAAGAGGGGGGGAGAGAGAGAGTGAGGGGGGAGAGAGAGGGGGGGAAGGAGAGAGAGGGGGGGAGAGTGAGGGGGGAGGAGAGAGAGGAGAGAGAGAGAGAGGGCGGGAGAGAGTGAGGGGAAGGGGGGAGGGGGATGAGAGAGAGAGGGGCGGGGGAGGAGAGAGAGGGGGTGAGAGAGGGGGGGAGAGGAGAGAGAGGGGTGGGGTTGAGAGTGAGGTGGGAGAGAGAGAGAGAGGGGGGTGATGGAGGAGAGGGGGATACGAGAGAGAGAGGGAGAGAGAGGAGGGGGAGAGAGAGAGAGGGCGCGAGGAGAGAGTAGGGGGAGGAGATTGAGAGAGGGGGTGAGAGAGAGAGGGGAGAGAGAGAGGGGGGGAGAGAGAAGTAGGGGGAGAGTGTAGAGAGAGGAGAGGGGGAGGAGAGAGTGAGTGGGGGGAGGGAGGGAGAGTGGATGAGAGAGAGTGGGGAGAGAAGAGAGAGAGAGGAGAGATGAGAGAGAGAGAGAGAGAGAGACGGAGAGAGAGTGAGAGTGAGAGGAGATAGCGTTGAGGTTGAGGTAGACAGGAGGGACGAAGAGAGAGGAGATGAGAAGAGAGTGAGAGAGGAGAGAAGAATATGGATGGATGTGTAAATGACGTGATGGTGATTAGGACACTTAAGACAGGTTATGATAACAGGAGTAAGACGTGTAGGTTATATGCATGCTGAGTAATGTTATTGGGAGGGTGGGTAGATTTGAGGGATGGGAGGGGTGATTGTGTTTGTTATACTGTGGTTTCTGGTCGTTATCACTATGCCCAATTTCCACCTCTTTTTCTATGGGCTTCATACACAATTTTACACTTCGCCTTTCTCAGCCCACTTCCCCCCCTCTCCTTCCATTCTCTCTCTCACAGTCTCCAACTTCCCTACTTTTACTCTCCCACCATGTTACCACCACTCCTATCTTTTCTGTCCCACTTTTTCACCTCCATCTTTGCACACAACTCTTCCCCTCCTACTCTCTCAGCCCCTACATCCCCTCAATGTAACTAGCACACCTCCATTTCCTCCCTAACCTTCCCAATCCCTTTCCCCGCCGTACCTTTGCCCCCACTCTTTAACCTTCCTTCTACTTTAACCCACTTTCCATTCCCACTCTTTTCTTTGCCTCACTCCTTTACCCCGCACCCTAATTAGCAACACCTTTACACCAGCACAACTTCCTTTGCCACACTATTTTCCCCGACAGGATAACGACACATTCTTTCCAACGCGACATTTCTCTTCCTGGATACAGTAGATATGTGGTGAGAGCATTCGTCGATTTTGAGGTTGGGAAGGATTGGTGTGGCTTAGGCCTCGGTAGTTGTCAGGGGTCTATGTGGAACCGATCACAAAATATATCTCTTTATATAATGATATATATTATATATGCTATATATACATTTGATATATTATTAAGATATATTCTTTCTTGCTCTTCATTATTCTATATATGCTATATTATATCTGATATCTTCTATATGATATATTATATATCTGATATATTATATCTGATATATATTCATATATTATATATATATTCATATGATATATGATATATTATATATGATATATTATATATGATATATTATAATATGATATATATATATATGATATATTATATATTATCTATTATATATATCTCTATATATAGCTATATTATATATGTCTCTGTCTCTATGATATATTACTATCATATATATATATATATATATATATAATATATATAATAATCTAAATGCTATATATGCGATACTCTGTTATATAGCATGATATCATATGTTATATATTGCATATATGATCTACGTCTAAAGATCTATTATGATCTATATATGATATCTCTTATCTATAATTCTATGATAACTCTGCTATCATCTGCTATCTCTATCTCTTCTCTTCTAACAGACTATATCTCAAAATATATATCTAACTGCTCTAATATATGCACTCTATATATACATGATCTATAACTCTCTATGATCTATATATCTAAGCTCTCTATCTACTTGATCAATATATACATCACATCACTTC
>NC_069461.1:29133325-29138325 GCF_026875155.1 Cherax quadricarinatus
CCTATTGATAACCCATCCTTTAGAGTGCAGGCACTGCACTTCCTACCTCCAGACCTCAACTATGGTTAGTTATTATGAATAGCTTCAAACACATTTCCTTACTCCAACACCTCACCAAATCCAAGAACCCCTCTTCCCTCCTCCTTGGACACTGCATGCACTTTCTGAATCCACACCAAATTGATGCACCATTTTTATTAACCTATTCACCTGTATCCCCAAATTTAAAGAATTTGAAGTACAGCCTCTCCTCACTTAACGGAGTTCTGTTCCTAAGATCACGTCAGTAAACGAGTTCGTCACCAATCAAGGAGCATACTGTAATGGTAGTGAGTTTGTGTCAGCCATCTTTGATATTGTTTTCATGTCACCTTTGCAACATTTCTAACATTTTTAGTATATTTTTAAATGTTTATGCAATAGTGTACTGTATATTGTAATAAACAGAATAGAGGAAATCAGCTCTAATATACATTATTTAGGTATGCATACTGGTCAGAGAGCCCATCATAAGTCCAGGTCGTCAGTAAATGAGTATGTCACTAAGTGAGGAGAGGCTGTATCTTATGCTAATTTTGTTACCAGTTTATGATTGTCTTCATAATGAAGTAGCTAAGTTTTGGGTAAATGTTTAGCTTAATAATGCACCAGTTTTACACTGTTAACACTTAAAACTGCATGAAATATAAAGCTAGGTGAATAATGCAGTAATAAAAGCTTTTTTTATGTGCATTCAAAATTATTCAATATTGCGTACTGTACAGCAGTACATTGGGGACCACTGTGAGTTTAATTCTGGAGTGTCACAGGCTGGTGAACCGGAAGGTGGAGCAGAAGCAGGAACAAACAGTGAAGCGGACTGAAGTAACAGCACAGAGGTACACAATTTTTTACGGAACCCTCTTGCTAGTAACCCAGAGCTTACTGTTGCATGCTGAGATGCTTGCATTGATTCTTTTATGATGCACCTGTAGTTACTGACTACTGATATTTATCATGCTACCATAACCCTAATTTTGCATGCCCTTTTTTCTTTAAGGTTAGAATTGTTATATTCAGTGAGCAAACTGAATCCATTGGGTTTATTAGTCATATATCAGTCATTTGTATTGACCGTCATAGGAATGTGTGTGTGTGTTACCTAGGATAACCCAAGAAAGTTAGTAACTTATTGTATTTGAGGCCTAAGTGATAGGAGACATTCAGGCTTTGAAGAATATCCTGAAATACACATTTAGGTAATTGCTTGCTGCAAGCCATTTCTGCACCACTCTGCATGTGTAGATACACGTAAATGTATCACAGATGTCGTAATTTGTGGTTAAAAAAAATTTTTTTTTTGTTCAAATCCTGCAACAGGTCAGGATGAGCACAGGAAATATCAAGAGCCAGTAGAATCTTGAATGTGAGGTTCTTGCTGTGCAGATAAAACATGACTTTAGGAATAAAATGATGCTTGAATTAGTTAACATATAATTACTCCATTATCCATGCTTACTGTTTAAGGCATGAGGAGTGTGAGCAATAAAATGAGCATGGATTTGCACCTTATTACCCATTGCATTTGTGCATAGCAGCAAACTGAAAATATCCTTTGAAGTCAACTGCACTTTTTTCTTGCTTGCTGATGAGAGTTCTAGAAGGAATCGTCTTCCAGGACGATGCTGTCTCATCAACATTAAACACTTGCTCAGGTGCATAGTCACCCTCGGAAATCATTTCATGCAACTCAGTAGAAATATTCTCAGCATCTATGTGGTCAGCAGAGGCACTCACCACTGAACTTTACATTATGCAGCTTATTATGGACTCTAACCCTATTAAACCTTCCTGCTTACACACTATTTTATAGTAAGATAAAGCTTTCTCATGAATCACAAGAAAATTAAGTGATGCACATGTTTTTGTTTTCTCTTGAATCTGGTCATTCAGCATTTTTTAATTTTTATTAACTGCATTGACTGTGTTCCCATTGTTTCAATATGTCCTAATTCAATTAAATTCAAAGTTTATTCTCTATAAGGATTACAATGCTGAGTTTACAGAATTTGGTTATTGTGTGGTTTACATGTAGTAAAATAATAATTACAGAGTGTACCACTAGAACACCTAGCATGGCTAGGCATTTCGGGCAGACTTAAATTAAATCTTAAGTTTAAAATATTACAAAATTATGTGGTAAGTTGGTATTATGGCTAAGTGACTAAATACTAGTTTGTGAGTTTAGCAATGTGAATGCTTTTGTTTTGGCACTATACATAGTTTCAGTAATGGAGTATCACAGGCCAACTTATGACTAGTTAAGATTCATTATTTTGAGATTGAGATTGATATTTCTGTTTATGGTCAAATGAGTGAGTGAATGTAAGTGTTAACCACCAGGTGGTATTCGTGTAATTAGTTGACAGGGTGTATCAGGGAGATAAGATGTTTTCTGATGGTAGTTTTGAAGGTGATGAATGTGTCTGCAGTTTTAGAATTTTCAGGTAGGGTGTTCCAGATTTTAGGGCCTTTGACATACATTGAATTTTTGTAAAGGTTTAGTCGGACACGGGGAATGTCATAGAGATGTTTGTGTCTGGTGTTGTGCCTCTGGGTTCTGTCGCAACTATCAAGAAAGCGTTTTAGGTCAAGGTTAATATTGGAATTTAAGGTCCTGTAGATGTAGATTGCACAGTACTAAGTGTGGATGTACTGAACAGGGAGTAAGTTTAGATCTATGAAGAGTGGGGGGTGTGTTGCCAGGGATGGGATTTAGTGATTATTCTTACTGCGGCTTTTTGTTGGGTTATTATTGGCTTTAGGTGTGTTGCTGCAGTTGAACCCCAAGCACAGATAGCATAGGTGAGGTATGGATATATAAGTGAATGGTATAGTGTGAGAAGGGCAGTTTGCGGCACGTAGTATCGTATCTTGGAGAGGATCCCAACCGTTTTGGATACTTTTTTGGTTGTGTTGGATATGGGTGCTGAAGTTCAGGTTGTTGTCGAGGTATAGGCCTAGGAATTTGCCCTCATTATGCCTGGCAATTAGAGTGTTGTCGATCTTAATGTTAATTTGCGCATCTCCTGCTCTGCTACCAAACATAATGTAGTAGGTTTTGTCAGTGTTAAGCGTAAGTTTATTGGCTGTCATCCAAGTCGATATTTTGATCAGCTCCTCATTAACAATGGTGTTGAGGGTGGCAAGATTAGGGTGAGAGATGACATAAGTCGTGTCGTCAGCAAAGAGAATGGGGTTCAGGTGTTGAGATATGTTTGGAAGATCATTGATGTATATGAGGAAGAGCAGGGGACCAAGGACACTTCCCTGCGGAACTCCAGTATCAAGTGGCTGTGTTGTTGATGCTGTGTCTTTAATGGTGACATACTGATACCTATTAGTAAGGTAAGATTTGAAATATGCAAGCGCATGGCCTCTTATACCATAATGGTCAAGTTTGTGGAGTAGGATGCTGTGGTTTACTGTGTCAAAAGCTTTTCTTAGGTCAATAAAAATTCCTAGTGGATATTCCTTATTTTCCAATGCTGTGCAAAGCAGATCTAGCATTTTTATGATTGCATCGTTAGTGCTTTTATTTTTCCTGAATCCAAATTGGCAGGGGTTGAGTATGTTTTGTGCCGTTATAAATGAATATAGTCTCCTGTGCACGAGTTTCTCAAAGATTTTGGATAGCAATGGTAAGTTTGATATTTGCCTATAGTTGTTTAAATCTGTAGGGTCACCCCCTTTATGTATTGGTGTAACCCTTGCCGTCTTGAGTAGTTTCGGGAAGGTGCTAGTTTTTAGTGACTTGTTAAAAAGTAATGAGATAGCATGCGAGAGGACATGGGCCGCTCTCTTGTACAATAATGGTGGGACATGAGACAGATTCCCTGAGTTATTTTTAAGTGACTTTATAATCTCGGTGACTTCCATGGGCTCAGTTGGAGCAAGATAGAAGGAATTTGGGAAATTCCCATCTAGGTAGTCCCCGGCATGGGCATTGGTACGTGGGATTTTATTGGCGAGATTAGAACCTATGGTTGAGAAGAAGTCGTTTATCTTGTTAGCTGTGTCAGTGGGATGCAGTGGTGTTTCATTAGGTTTAGTTAGGGCAATATTCTTGTTTTTTTTTCAGTTTGTGGGTCCCTAGAATCTGAGAGAGTGTTTTCCAGGTCTTTTTTATATCTCCTCTTGTGTCAGTGAATCTACTGGAGTAGTATAGTTGTTTGGCTTTCTTTATTACTTTGGTGAGGACTGATGAATAGTGTTTAAGAATATCTTTGTGTATTAAGCCCTGTCTATATTACTTTTCATATTGGTGTTTCTTATCAATGGATTTCAGAATGGTGCTGGTTAGCCATGGGCAACCAAGCCGTTTGTTTGTGATCAGTTTCGTTTTTATAGGACAATGTTTGTTGTATAGTCTAAGTAATTTGTCAAGAAAAATGTCTGTCCAGTCATCAATACCATTGGCCTTGGAGAATTCTGTAGGCCAGTCAACAGTCTCTAGGTCAGCTGTGAACTTCCTTACTGAGGCCTCGTCATGGAGTCTAAATGAAACTTTGTTGTATTCAAGTGGTGGTTTACTAATGTTTGTCAAGAGGAAGGTAGGGTAGTGGTCTGTAGTGCTATCTGTGATTATCCCTGATTTTAGGGGGGCTAGTATATTGGTCCATATGTGGTCTATTATGGTTGCACTTGTTTCAGTGAGCCTGGTTGGTTTAGTTATTGTTGGTATGAGAAGTGTGTTGTTCATATTGTTGATGAAATCAGTTACAGGCTGATCATCTAGTAGGCCAAGGTTGATGTTGAAGTCTCCAGCTAAGAGAAGGTGGTGCTTATTCATTTGTCTGTTTGTTATTAGTGCCTTTAATTTCTCACTGAAATTTGGGATGTTTGTGTGAGGTATCCGGTAAATAGCACCGATTGTTATAGGCGTCTTAAGGTTTTTTACAGTAAAATTAGCAAAAATGTATTCTCCATATTCATCACTAAAGCAAGTGGTGCTGATACAA
>NC_069461.1:29143325-29147415 GCF_026875155.1 Cherax quadricarinatus
ATTTCAGGAGGTGGAAGAGGATGGTGCAGGGTGGGGGGGGAGGCAGGACAGAATATTATGGGAAGCTGTTGTGATTGTGAAATTAGTGCTTGGGGGGGAGGGGCTGTGGAATGTCTTCTGTCTTCTCTCTCTTTCCTTCCACTGGTTTCTTCTTACTCTCACTCTCAGTTGTTCCCTTTCTTTTCATGTTCTGTCTCGATTAGGGTACACCCGTTGATATTCTTGGGAGTCCTTTAATAGTGGCTTCTGTTGTAGTATCCTGCTCTGTACCACTTTTGTCGTGAATGTCAATCTGATTGGTAGATTCTTTTTCCTCGAATACCCCCAAGTCTGTGAAAATTTGCTACCCGATACGTGTCCTTCTCTCCTGTTACTGTGATAATGTTCTTAATCTCTTTTTCCTCCCAATGCTTTTTGTCATCATAGGTCTTCCCTTCAGCTCTTAAGCCCATGAATAATTATTGACCTCTCCCTCTCTTCTTTCCATTTCTTTTCCTTCCATATCTCTGGATCTGATTTAAGCATCTTTACCTCCCTTATCTCCCGGACACCCTGATGGCCTGATATTACTTCTGCTAGGGATTTCTTAGTTCCATCCCTTCCTTCAGTCCCCTCACTGTCTGCTGATATTCCCATTTCAGTCACCTTACTGCTTTTGGAACTCATCTTTACATCCTGCTTCACCACATCTAGTTCTTCCTCCAGTCTCTGTATCTTTGCCTCAGGAGCTACAGCTCATGATTCCCACTTCTTGCTCTCTGCAGATAGCTTTTCTAACATGTTATTGCAAAGCTCATTTAACCTTTTTTCTCATTCTTGATTAATTTTGCTCCTGAGCATTTCTACCCATTCTTCCTTTTTAGACCAGTCATCCTCGGCTCCCTTGCCTTTATGTCCTCCCTTTTAAGATCCCATTATTTTACCCTGTTAGGATGCTCTGGTTCCTGTAGCTTTGTGTAAAATTGTGTGTGTGGGGGAGGGGATGGTTGGTCGGCTGTCAATTATTTTTATTATAAAAAATCTTACACGTATACTGTATGAGTATGTAGCATGTCTTGTATAAAGGATAAGTTGTGCATGATTGATATTTTCATTACCATACAGTATGTTAGGGGAAATGAGCTACTTTACTCTTTGCACTTTTAAGAGCAAGCAGGGAATAAATGTAATATTCTTTAAATTATAATCTGTATATCAATCTATGTTGCATTGTGTGTTCCCTTTTGAGCTAAGGGTAAGAAGCTATGCTTATGGTGTCCCCTTTCGTAATTTTTTTTTTTTTTTAATTTTTCATGGTTTTACAATACAATTGTAAAAGGGTTTTATATATTAAAGCGTTATTTACAGGTAAGGTAAAGGAGGTTTTTGTTTATTATTTATATTGTATCAGTGTTGAGGCAATTTTACGAATTATCGGGGTATAAAAACAATATGTTAAATGCCACCCCTAAGTTTTTCATTGTAGATTTTTTCTTTTGTACTTGAATTTTTTTTTTGTCAGAGGTTTGGAAAGTTTGGGGAAATTTTTTTTGTAAATAGGCTGAGGTATTTTTTTTTTTCAGTTTTTACTTGTATGTATTGTTCATTTTTCTGTATGGTTACTGTAATTTGTACATTGGGAAAAATGCGGGTTCGATAGTTTTGGGAATATGTATGGGGGTTTGTTTTGAAGTGTACTCTGTGAGATTGCGAGCAAAATTATTTTTTTTTAAGGTCTTCAGTGTTTTGGGTTTTTTTATTGCCATATTCAGTAGTGGAAGATGCTCGGTTCTGATTATTAATGTAATTAAGGTAATATTGTTTTTTCCCTTGAATGTTTTGAAGTTTTTAAATTATAATTTGAGTTTCTGAGCTAAATTTTTCTGACTTTTTTTTTAACATTTAAATAATTTACTGTTCTTAAAACGTTGGAGTATTGCAGTTACAAAATGAACACTATAACACATTAAAGTAACAGTTGACTTCACAGTGTAGTATGCTGTTACACAATACAGTGCAAGCATTTATCCCCTTAAAGTCTGTATCCGTAATTTTTGTTTTATGATATATAGCTGTTTTTAATAAGTATTTTAGCTTTATCATAAGTAAGAAAGGTGAAACTTTATTTTTCACTTTGATGAAAGATGATTTACTGAATGTTTTAACTTTCTGAGGGTCCCAGCTGTAGTTCTACACCTTGTTCACAGGGTCCAAGAATTAAAAAAAAAAAAAATTATGAAATGGTAGAGAATCTTTTTCTGGAGTTAAAACAAAAAGTACAAAATTTGGTGGAAAATTGACAAAATTAACTATCGCGAATTTTACTGCGTCAGCGATATGTAGATTTTGCCAATGATAAAATCGCTGACTCCCATTTTAGGCCAAATTTAAATTTTTTAGTCAAAAAAGTCTTAGCTATTTCATAGTATCACTTTGTTTTATCGATAGGCACAGAACGCCCCGTCAATACGTATTTCAATACCCAAAAAAGTGATAGAAATTGGTTATTTGGGCCAATTTACACAGTTCAAAAAATTCCCAAACGGGGTTCTTGGCACTAAAAAAATTTCCCCTGTTTATTAGTTAGTTTCCGGCTTTGCGATGAATTTTATTTTGATTTTTTATTCAAGAAAAAAAAAAATTAATATTTACTGTTAGAATGTTTTTAAAAAATTTTAAATAAACATATCAGCAATTTGTGAACGTTTTGACCCACCAGTTGATGTGTGTTTGACCCTGACTCTTTGTTAACTTTTAAAACTCGGAAATATGAACATTTCCACTACTTTGAGCTCGATTTCAAGCTATTTTCGTATTAAACCCTTTTCAGGGTCCAAGGCCAAATCTGAAGTACGACGGGTTTTCCAAAAAATTTTGAAAAAAAAAAAAAAATTTTTTTTTACAAAATTAAAGGCATTTTTTTGGAGGTAAAAAAAACAAAAAAATTAGAATTGATCGTACTTACCGATTTTTTACAGTGCCCAAGAATTTTTAAAAAAATGATGGGGGGTGGCAACTGGAAAATTCCACATACGTATTATATTTTTTTGTTGTTTTAGTTTTTTTTTTCTTTTTTTTTCCCAAATTTTTTTTATTCCTACTAAATTTGGGCCTGAGGGGGCCCAAATACTGTATATAATTGATATATATAAACTCACTGTATTGAAAAAAAACCCGCACTAAAGTTTTAATTTATTATTGTTTGCCACTGTTGTTTATTACATAAAATGCAAAATATTGTATAATACTAAAGTTTATCATTATTTACGATTTACAATCATGGACATGGTTTTGAAAAGCGGAGCTTGTTTGGGAAATCTTGAAAAAAAGGCACCGCACAGAGGCACCTTACATTCCTCAACATAAACCGAGTGTCTTTTTCGTCTTTGTTGCCGTCGTTTGTTTGTGCACGACAATGCATCTCTTCTGAGCAAATTTCTTTTGGTTGAAGGAAATGATTATGAAAAGTCACCCTTTTCTCCTCAAACGCTTGGGTATATCGTGATGAATTCGAGGACCTGTTGATTGCAGGTGTTTTTCCTGGTACTTCATTATGAGTTTCTGACAAAGACAAAAAAAATTCACCATACGGTGGGCTGTTACCAGTCTTTTTTTGGTACATATTATATGCATTCAGCATTTAAATGTCCCTGAGAGGGAAGAAAAGTTTCAGTACCACTTGTAAATTTACGAAAAACAGTCAAAAAAAACCAATCTGCATGTCAACTTGTAACCAAGCGCATGTTTTTGTGTTTTTTCAAATGACACTGGTTTTCGAATCGTTCATTTGCCATCGATCAACTTTTCCCTGTTTGATTTCATTACGGTGAAAGGTTGTCAACAATGTGCTTGTTTTTCATGCCACCGTAATGCCCTGATGCATTTGGGAGTAAACACTGCACGTCTCAAACCCCCGAAACACCTGCATTGGCCTGGGATATGTTTGGGTTTTGAAAAGCACTGTGCCACACCTCTGTTTTTGTTCATCGCATGAAAAAACATGGAGTAAAGGGTTTTTGGGACCGTTATGGTATTAATGTATGGCCCCTTTCCAAGATGAGGGGGGCCCTCATGTTTTACTACTCACCCCGAGTACCCCAAAAAACCTTTT
>NC_069461.1:29147915-29170415 GCF_026875155.1 Cherax quadricarinatus
TTGCCACTCACCTCTCCAATTCATATTAATAATTAAAAGGGTATGAAATAAATGTACGTTAATTTTACTTTTCATTGTTTTTTTTAATGTTAGTTCATTGCTAATTTAAATATTCAGTGAAATATTTATCACATTTATTTTCATTTAAAAGGAAAAATAAAAGGGTGTTCCACTTTACGGGGGTTTCCGCTTTACGGCGGTACCCGGGAACCAAACCCGCCGTATAAGTGGGGCCTTCCTGTATATATATATATATATAGGTTGGTTTAGGTAGTAGGTTGGTTTAGGTAGTAGGTTGGTAGACAGCAACCACCCAGGGAAGTACTACCGTCCTGCCAGATGACTGTGAAACAAAAACCTGTAACTGTTTTGCATGATGGTAGGATTGCTGGTTTCTTTTTCTGTCTCATAAACACGCTAAGATAACAGGGATATCTTGCTACTCCTACTTACACTTTGGTCACACTTCCCACAGACACGCACATGCATATATATATATACATACATCTAGGTTTTTCTCCTTTTTCTAAATAGCTCTTGTTCTTTTTTATTTCTTCTATGTCCATGGGGAAGTGGAAAAGAATCTTTCCTCCGTAAGCCATGCGTGTCGTATGAGGCGACAAAATGCCGGGAGCAATGGGCTAGTAACCCCCTTCTCCTGTATACAATTACTAAAAAGAGAAGAAGAAAAACTTTATAAAACTGGGTTGCTTAAATGTGCGTGGATGTAGTGCGGATGACAAGAAACAGATGATTGCTGATGTTATGATGAAAAGAAGTTGGATGTCCTGGCCCAAAGCGAAACAAAGCTGAAGGGGGTAGGAGAGTTTCAGTGGGGGAAATAATGGGATTAAATCTGGAGTACTGAGAGAGTTAGAGCAAAGGGAAAAGGGGTAGCAGTAATGTTAAATGATCAGTTATGGAAGGAGAAAAGAGAATATGATGTGTAAATTCAAGAATTATGTGGATTAAAGTCAAGTTGGATGCGAGAAGTGGGTCATAATAAGCGTGTATGCACCTGGAAAGAAGGAATGCAGAGGAGAGAGAGAGATTTTGGGAGATGTTAAGTGAATGTATAGGAGCCTTTGAACCAAGTGAGAGAGTAATTGTGGTAGGGGGCTTGAATGCAAAGTAGGAGAAACTTTTAGAGAGGGTGTGGTAGGTAAGTTTGGGGTGCCAGGTGTAAATGATATGGGAGCCCTTGATTTAACTTTTTATAGAAAGGGGTTTAGTTATAGGGAATACATATTTTAAGAAAAAGAGGATAAATAAGTATACACGATATGATTAGGGCGAAATGACAGTGGTTTGTTGGGATTAGTATTGGTAGATAAAAGACTGTTGAGAGACTTCAGGATGTACATGTTTTTTAGAGGGGGCCCCAGATATATTTAGATCACTTTCTAGTTGTAGCTACACTGAGAGTAAAAGGTAGATGGGATACAAGGAGAATAAAGCATCAGGGGAAAAGAGAGGTGAAGGTTTATAAACTAAAAGAGGAGGCAGTTAGGTAAGATATAAAAAGCTATTGGAGGGTAGATGGGGGTAATGAGAGCATAGGCAATGGGGTCGAAGAGGTATGGGGGTAGGTTTAAAAATGTAGTGTAAGAGTGTTCAGCAGAAGTTTGTGGTTACAGGAAAGTGGTGCAGGAGGGAAGAGGAAGCGATTGCGTTGGAATGATGATGAAACGAGAGTATAAGGAGAAAAATTAGCAGATGAAAAGTTTTAACAAAGGTAGAATTGACGCAGGAGGGAAGAGTAATGGATAACAAGAGAGAAGTTTACTAGAGAGGTGAGCAATGTAAAAAGAGAGCAAAGAGAGAGGGGTGCAGATGTATTATCAACAAATTTTTTGTTGAAAATCAGAAAAGTTTTTGGAGTGTAGAATAACAAGTAAAGAAAGCCTAGAGAACAAATGGATTTGTCAGTTAAAAATAGAGAGGATAGTATTCAAATGGAGAGTAGAGGTATTGGGAAGATGGAAGGAATATTTTGAGGAATAGTAAATGTTGATGGCAGATAGGAAAGCCTGTGATTTCGTGTATAGGGCAAGGAGGAATAACATCGTTGTAGGAGTGAGTAAGCGCAGAATGTGAGTGTGGGGAAGTTCGTGAGGCAGTAGGCAAAATGAAAGGGGGTAAGGCACCGATTGGCTGGGATAAGATAGAAATGTTCACAAGCAGGTGGGGATCACGTTTTGGAGTGGATTGGTGCAATTATTAATAAATGTATGGAAGAGGGTAAGGTCCCTAGCGGATTGGCAGGAGCATGCATATTCCTTTGTATAAAGCAAAGGGGGATAAAAGAGAGTGCCAAAATTAGAGGGAAAGTCTGTGAGTGTACCTGGTACAGTGTATGTAGAGTTATAATTGAAAGAATTAAGAGTAAGACGGAGAATAGGATAGCAGCAGGAACAAGGAGGCTTTAGGAAAGGTAGGGGGGGTTTGTGACCAGGTGTTTACAGTGAACCATAAAAATGAACAAATTTCGATAAGGCGAAAGAGGTCTTGTGTCATTCAGATTTGGAAAAGGCATAGACAGGGTGATAGGGGCAATGTGGCAGATGTTGCAAGTGATGGTGTAGGAGGTAGGTTACTGAAAGCAGTGACGAGTTTTTACGAGGATAAGTGAACTCAAGTTAGAGTATGTAGAAAGACGGAAATTTTTCCCAGTAAAGGACGGCCTTAGACAAGGTGTGTGAATTCACCGTGGTTGTATAATATATTTTATAGATGGGGTATGTAAGAGAAGTATATGCGAGGGCGATCTTGGCACGAGGCGAGAGTAAAAAGACAAAGAGAATCACACACAAAGTGGGAGTGTCAACAGCGCCTTTGCTGATAGAAACTGTGCTCTTGGGAGATTCCTGAAAGAAGTTTGCAGAGATTGTGATGAATTTTGGTAGGGTGTGCAAAAGAAGAAAAATAAAGGAGAATAACAGGAACGAGTAAGGTTATGCGATAACCAAAAAAGATTAGGTGATGAAAGATTGAAATAACAGATTGGAGGGAGAGAGTATGGAGGAGGTGAATGTATTCAAATTTGGGAGTGACGTGTCAGCGATTGGTCTATAAAGATGATTAACATAGAATTGATGAGGGAAAAGATTGAGTGGTGCACTTAGGAATCTGTGAGACACAGAATCTTTGTCCTTGGAGGCAAAGAAGAGGGAAATAATGAAGAGTATAGTTTTTTTACCAACGCTCCTTAAATGGGTGAGAAGCGTGGGGTGAGAATGTTGCAGCGCGAGAAGCTGGAGGCGTGAGAGTCATGTCTAGGGCAATTGTGTGTAATATAATGCAGAGAAGTCGTAGTTTGGGAATAGAAGGGGCGGATTACAACCAAAACAGTTGTCCAGAGTCTGAGAAGGTTGTTGAGTGGTTCGGACTTGTAGAGAGAATGGAAGCGAAACAGAAAGACTTCAAAGATGTATCTGTCCCTGGTAAGGAAAGGAAGGCGGGGTAGGGTCGCCTAGGAAGGGGTGAGGGAGGGTAAGGAGGTGTTGTGTGCGAGGGGCTTGGACTTCCAGCAGCTGCGTGAGCGTGTTTGATAGAGTGAATGGAACAAATGGTTTTTAATACTTGACGTGCTGTTTGGAAAAAAGTGTGAGCAAAGTAACATTTATGAAGGGATTCAGGGAAACCGGCAGCCAGGACTTGAGTCCGGAGATGGGAAGTACTAGTTGCCTGCACTCTTGAAGGAAGGGTGTTAATATGTTGCATTTACAAAACATGTAGTGTAAAGCACCCTTCTGGCAAGACAGTGATGGGGAGTAATGATGGTGAAAGTTTTTCTTTTTCGGCCCACCCTGCTTGTGGGAATCGGCCGGAGTGATAATAAAAATAACATATATATATAGAATATATAATATATATTATATAATAATATATATATATAGATATATACATACATACCACACACATACATGCAATGGGGGATCCAGAGCTGTAGCTGAACCCTGCAACCACAGCTAGGAACTAGAGAGTACCCACATAGAAACAGACGAACAGTAGTCCTCTGCTTTAACGGCGATTTCAATAATTATGACCAAAGCTTATATATGGCGATGGTCATTTCAATACGGCGCACGCCACTCGGTTTGTTTACATTCTCCATGAGCACATCTCTATTATGTCTGGAAATTTTCCAGAATTTCAAGTGTTTTAAAGTTATTGCATATTTTATATGTACTCTGATACAGTGGAACCTCAAAAATTGAACTGCTCCCAACACAACCAATTATGTAAGTGTATTTTTGTAAGTGCTTTTATAAGTGTATTTTTAAGGGTCTGAAATGGACTAATCTAATTTATTCCTGATGGGAATAAATTCATTTGGTAAAGGCACTCGAACAGACTTCTGGACCGAAGAAAGGTCGATATATTTGAGGTTCCACTGTAATTATAATTATGTGTACTTGTACCTAAATATACTTACACACTGTGCTGACATGCAGGTACACATTAAAATCACTGAGTGTGTCCCTGTAGTCTTAACGCCATAGTAATACAGTGGACCCCCGCATAACGATCACCTCCGAATGCGACCAATTATGTAAGTGTATTTATGTAAGTGCGTTTGTACGTGTATGTTTGGGGGTCTGAAATGGACTAATCTACTTCACAATATTCCTTATGGGAACAAATTTCTTCAGTAACTCTGGCACCGAACATACTTCTGGAGTGAAAAAATATCGTTAACCGGGGGTCCACTGTACTACTAATACGAAATAGTAATACATGTACTACTAATACAAAAGGTAGTGGGTGTGTAGACCAAGTGTTTACAGTGAAACATATAGGTGAACAGTATTTAGATAAGGGTAAAGAGGTTTTGTGTCATTTATGGACTTGGAAAAGGCATATGACAGGGTGGATAGGGGGGTAATGTGGCAGATGTTGCAGGTGTATGGAATAGGAGGTAGGTTACTGACAGCAGTGAAGAGTTTTTATGGAGATAGTGAGGCTCAGGTTAGAGTATGTAGGAGAGAGGGAAATTATTTCCCAGTAAAAGGAGGCCTAGACAAGGTTGTGTGATTCCCCGTGTTGAAATAATATATTTTAGATATGTTGTAAGAAATGAATGCGCGAGTGTTGGCAAGAGGTGTGGGGTTAAAAGAAAAGAATCTAACCAAAGTGGGAGTTTCACAGTTGCTTTGTTGATGACATTGTGCTTTGAAAAATATAGAATGGTTTTAAATGAAATATGTATATTAATGAACATATGACAATTTTAATGAGACGCTGTTGATTATTATTGGGGAAAGGTAATATTATTTTTTTTTTATAATCACACTGGCCGATCCCACCAAGGCAGGTGGCCCGAAACCGATAAAACTTCACCATCATTCGCTCCTCACTGTCTTGCCAGAAGGTGCTTACACTACAGTTTTTAAACTGCAACATTAACACCCCTCCTTCAGAGTGCAGGCACTGTACTTCCCATTCTCCAGGACTCAAGTCCGGCCTCCGGTTTTCCCTGAATCCCTTCATAAATGTTACTTTGCTCACACTCCAACAGCACGTCAAGTATTGAAAAACCAATTGTCTCCATCACTCCATCAAACACGGCTCACGCATGCCTGCTAGGAAGTTCCAAGCCCCATCGCACCAACAAAACCTCCTTTACCACCCCCTCCCTTCCAACCCTTCCTACCGACGAACCCCTACCCGCCTTTCCTTCCACTAACAGACTGATACACCTGGAAGTCATTCTGTTTCGCATCCATTCTCTCTACATGTCCCGAACCACCTCCAACAACCCTTCCTCAGCCTTAGCACTGGAACAACAGTTTTTTGGTAATCCCGCACCTCACTCCTAACTTCCAAACTATATCTACGAATTCTCTGCATAATATTCACACCACACATTGCCCTCAGACATGACATCCGCCACGTGCCTCCAGCCTTCTCCTCGCTGCAACAACATTCATCACCCATGCTTCCAACACCCATATAAACGTTAGTTAAAACTATAAAACTCTCATACATTCCCCCTCTTTGCCTCCAAGGACAAGAAAGTTCTTTGTCTCCACAGACTCCTATAGTGCACCACCACAGTCTTTTTTTTTCCCTCTCAATTCTATGATTCATTCACCTCATCTATTCAAAGACCCATCCGCTGACACTCCACTCCCAAATACGAATTACGTTCACCTCCTCCATACTCCTCTCCCTCCAATCTGATATTCAATCTTTCATAACCTCCTAATCTTTTTGTTATCCTCATAGCCTTAACTCTTTCCCCTGTATTCACTTTAATTTTCTCGTTTGCACACCCCTAACCAATTCTCTTTTCCCTCCACCAATCTCTGCAGCTTCTCTTCAGAATCTCCCAAGAGCACAGTGTCATCAGCCAAAGAGCAGCTGTTGACACTCCCACTTTGTGTGTGATTCTTTATCGTTTAACTCCACGCCTCTTGCCAAGACCCTCGCATTTACTTCTCTTACAACCCATCTTTAAATATATAAACTACCACGGTGACATCACACATCCTTGTCTAAGCCTACTTTTTACTGGGAAAAAATTTCCCTCTTTCCTACTTGAGCCTCACTACCTCGTAAAACTCGTCACTGCTTTCAGTAACCTACCTCCTAACACCATACACTTGCAACATCTCCACATTGCCCCCCTTATCCACCCAGTCATACGCATTTTCCAAATCCATAATGCCACAAAGACCTCTTAGCCTTATCTATAACTGTTCACTTATAATGTTTCACTGTAAACACCTGTCCCACACCCCCATACCTTCCCTAAAGCCTCCTTGTTCATCTGCTATTCCTATTCTCCGTCTTACTCTTAATCTTTCAATTAAAAATCTTACCATACCTTACCAGGTACACTCAACAACTTATCCACCTATAATTTTTGCACTCTCTTTTATCCCCCTTTTGCCTTTATACAAAAAGGAACTATGCATGCTCTCGGCCAATCCCTAGTACCTTACCCTCTTTCCATACATTTATAAATAAGGCACCAACCATCCAAAAACTTATATCCCCCCGGCTTTTTAACATTTCTATCTTATCCCATCAATCCCGCTGCCTTACCCCCTTTCATTTTACCTACTGCCTACGAACTTCCCCCACACTCACAACTGGCCTTCTCACTCCTACAAGATGTTATTCCTCCTTGCCCTATACCAAATCACAGCTTCCCTATCTGCATCACATTTAACAATTCCTCAAATATTCCTCCATTCTTCTCCCAATACCTCTAACGCTCGCATTTAATAACTCCTCCTTCTCCTATTTTTTAACTGACAAATCCATTTGTTCTCTAAGGCTTTCATTAACTTGTTAATCTCACAACCAAAACTTTTCTTATTTTCCAAAAAATTTGTTGATAACCATCTCACCCACTCTCTCATTTGCTCACTTTTTACATTGCTCACCACTCTCGTAACACTCTCTTTTTGTTATACTCTCCCTCCGTGCATCACTTCTACTTTGTAAAAACTTCTCATTTGCTAACTTTTTCTCCCCTTACTATCTCCTCTTTACATCATCATTCCAACCAATCACTCATCTTCCCTCCCCTGCAACCCACTTTCCTTATCCACAAACTTTCTGCTGAACACTCTAAACAACTACATGTTTAACCTACCCCATACCTCTTCGACACCATTGCCTATGCCTATTAGCCCATCTATCCCTCCAATACTTTTATTAACTACCTAACTGCCTCCTCTTTAGTCTAAATAAACTCACTCTCTCTTCCTGATGCTTCTATTCCCTTGTATCCATCTACCTTTTACTCTCAGTGGAGCTACCACTGAAAGTGAGCTGATATATCTGTGGCCCCTCTATAAACATGTCATCCTGAAGCTACTCCAACAGTCTTTTAATCTACAATACATAATCCAACCAAACTACTGTCCTTTCGCCCTACATCATATCTGTATACTTATTTAATCCTCTATTTCTTAAAATATGTTTATTACCTATAACTAAACCCTTTCTATACAAAGTTCAATCAAAGGGCTCCCTTTATCATTTACACCTGGCAACCCAAACTTACCTACCACACCCTCTACTAAATGTATTCTCCTACTTTAGCATTCAGGTCCCCTACCACAATTATTCTATCACTTGGTTCAAAGCTCCTATACATTCACTTAAAACAATCACCCAAACTCTCTCTCTCTCCTCTGCATTCCTCCTTCGCCAGTGCATACACCTTATTATGACCCACTTCTCGCCAGACCAAACCTTTACGTTAATCCATAATTCTTGAATTTACCCATTCATATTCTCTTTTCTCCTTCCATATCTATCATTTAACATTACTGCTACCCCTCCCTTGCCTAACTCCTCTCAGAGACTCCAATTTAATCCATTTAAGTTCCCCCCACTGAAATTCTCCTACCCCCCTTCAGCTTTGTTTCGATTAGAGCCAGGACATCCAACTTCTTTTCATCATAAAATCAGCAATCAACTGTTTCTTTTGTCATCCGCACTACAGCCCCACGCACATTTAACCTCCCAATTTTATAAAGTTATTCTTCTCTCTTTTGTAAATGTTATACAGGAAAGGGGGTTATACCATTGGCTCCTGCAGTTAAGGTCGCCTCATACGACACGCATGCTTACGAGAAAGATTCTTTTCCACTTCCCCATGGACAATAGAAGAAATAAAAAAGAACAAGAGCTATTTAGAAAAAGGAGAAAAACCTAGATGTATGTATATATATATATGCATGTGCGTGTCTGTGAAGTGTGACCAAAGTGTAAGTAGGAGTAGCAAGATATCCCTGTCGAGACCCCAAATCCTGAAATGTGTGTGTGTCGCAAAATATTAAAAAACAAAATAGTATATTTTTCTTGTGGAATGATAGAGAATCTTTTCCAGATGGTAATGACACCAAAAATACAAAATTTGATGGAAAATTTGTGAATTATGGCTCTTGCAAAGTTAGTGACCTTGGCACTATATTTGCATCAGCGATTTTGCCCACTTTGAGCCCTATTTTTGGCCAATTCCATTGTTTCAGTCAACCAAACTCATAGGTATTTCTTTAGAACTCCATTTGTTCTATTGATTGAGTACAAGAACCACCCATTTACCGATTTCAACTACCCAAAGGCACGGTCGCCATTTTTTCTTATTATGCACTGCGTACTGCAGATTTTTTTATACAGTGCACACTTACCACACGGACCTATTCTCTCGTATGTAGGCTCAAATTTACCGGTCACTGCTTATCTGAGTGAGCTGAGCTCATGGTGCCCAACAGTGGTTTCAAAGCCCCCTTATCTTTTATGGACAATGTACAGTGTATATAGTTCCACACAAATGAGAAGCATTTCTTTTATTCGTTGGAACCATGGCTAGGGCTGAAAGTGAGCAGGTTATAACAAATGGAGAAAAAGAAAGTGGAATAACTTATGCAGCAAGTAGCACCACCAAATGGTAGCTAACAGGTTGGTGTGGTGATCCTGAAAATTTGAAATTATGCTAGCCGAAATTAGTGCAGGATTACTGATGGAACTGTATTACTGATTACCGGATTAGTGATGACCGACCTGTATATGGGGTGTAGGTAGTGGGAAACAAAAAAAAAAATGCACCAGTAGGGAACACAGCCACAAAAAATCCTGGCAAACAGAAATCCAATCTATGCAAATTCTATGCCTTGAGTATCTGCAGGCATGGAATATCTGGAAAAACAGGTGGGACATGCACTTTTGACCATCCCAAAAAATGCCACATCCACATGACAACAGGAGAATGCAACTCTTCTTGTAACTTATTTCCCCTGCAAATGTGTCGCTTGTCAGTCCATGAAAGGCAGTGCTACAACATGTACCGTCAGACACACCATCTAAAGGCGACAGAAGATACAGATCACCCAGACCATAGGAAACAAACCAGGGGAGCCAGAACTACTCCAGCAATGGAGATTTTTTTTGTGCCAGAAAGAAGAAAACTGGCAAAAAATGACAGAAATTTTACACCAATTCAAAACACTTGTGGAGTGAAGGGGCAATCATTGATCTCCACCCCAAGACAACAGATGTTAATGTCTGCAAACGTACCTCCCTCTACATAACATCAATATGACAACATTTATCTTGGCAAACATACAGGGTCTAAAGCCATCAACAAACAAAATACCTTTCATCAAGGGACTGCTTACAGTCAAACGCAATGCTTATAGCTTTCACAGAGACCTACATAAAGGATCACTTTGACAATGAAACATGGATCCCAGGTTATAACCTATTCAGATGTGAGAAAGTAAACAGGCAACAAGGGGGAGGGGGGGCTGGCTTATATGTGTATATCAGTCTTTCTCATTTACTCGAAACTACTAAACACCTTAAATAATTTAGTTGAAGTTTTGGCAGTAAAGATCGAAAACCAAAACCTTGTCATTGTAGTTGTATACAAGCCTCCGGATGCTACTATCCAACAATTCCAGGAGCTGCTTTTTAAAATTGACCACTGTCTGGAAAATCTCCCAACTCCTGCCCCAAACATCTTGCTGCTGGGTGGTTTCAACTTAGACACCCAAAGTGGAGGAATGTAGCAAATAATGTTTTAGCAGAGATAACCCCAAGAGGCAGCTCAGTGGAAAATTTAGACACACATGAGCTATTAAACCTCTGACAAATTCACCTTAAACCAGCAAATAGTAGAGTCAACAAGACTGGAATATACACTGAACCTCATGTTCACCAACAATGATCTGATTCAAAATATAACAGTATCAAAGACTCAGACCACAACATAATAAAGGTACAGACATGTATGTGCAGGGCTCCTGACCAGCAGAAAGTGACTAGTTATAAAGGTGCCTTCACGAAATTCAACTTCAATAGCAAAAAAACATACTTTGGGATCAAGTCAACCATGCCCTAAATGAAACAAGCTGGGAGGATATCCTAAACAAAATGGATCTGAACCTTTGTCTAGAAGGCATTAACTCTGTGGCACTTGAGGTGCATTCAAGGCACATTCCTTCAAGAAAAAGGAAGAGAAGATGTAAACTAGAAAGAGAGAGATGCTCCCTCTACAGGCAAAGGCAAAGAATCACAGAGCTACTGAAAGGGGCCACTACAGTGGAACCTCAACTTATGAGTGTCCCAACATATGAGTTTTTTGAGATACGAGCCGTCGCTTGGTGGATTTTTTGCCTGAGTTATGAGCCAACATCCAAGTTATGAGCGAGTTTCGCCCGCTTCTCCCTCAACCTACAACCTGCACACCTCCACCTCGCTTGTGTTTATGATTTCATGCTTTAATTCTATGAACATCATCATCTCTTTCTTCTCAACACTGTCCTTTGCACTTACTTTCTTAGGACCCATGGTTAGAAAAAAGAAACTTAGGCAAAATAACTCTACAAAATGCAAGCAAAACATGAGAGAAATGCTTTCACATCGAGGTAAACAGTGCACTCAGTTGGCGGCATTCTGAAGCTCCTCATTATTATTATTATTATTATTATTATTATTATTATTATTATTTTTTATTATTTTTATTATTATAGTGGACCCTTGGTTTTCATTATTAATCCTTTCCAGAGTCTGCTGAAAACCAAAATTCATGAAAACCAAAACCATTTTCCCTATAAGAAATAATGTAAATCCAATTAATCCATTTTAGACACCCAAAAGTATTAACAAAAAATAATTTGATTAGAGATTAAATATAAATTTACATACAGAAAAGAAAGACAAATCAATATAGTAAAGCAATAATAACATCACACTTACCTTTATTGAAGACTCTTGTTGGTGTATGGAAGACAGGAGGAGGGTAGAAAGAGAAGTTACTATTGTTTGGAAGGGGAATCCCCTTCCATAAAGACTTTAGGTACTGGGTCCTTATCTGGGTTTATTTCCCTAATTTGTTTTTTAATGCCACAAGGACCAGCTTGAGAGTCAATGGATCCCTGTCGCTCAAAAAAATGTTTCAGAGAGCTCTGTTTCTGGCGTCTCTCTAAGATTTACCTAAAATGGGATAAGGCATTGTCATTGAACATGTCACAAACACAGCCTGCAACAGCTTTGTTAGGGTTATGTTCCTCCACAAACATTTGCACCTTACTCCACTTTGCACAAATGTCCTTAATCTTTGAAGAAGGCACCTTCTTCCCTCTCTCTTCCTCCTATTGTGAAGCAATTTCCTCAGCTGTGGTCTGTTGCTGTTGCAGATGAAGCTCTTGCAGCTCTTCCGTGATTAGCTCTTCACTGTGGTGGTCCTCCAACTTTTCCACATTCTGGCCACTCACATCCAACCCCATGAAATTCCCCAGTGCCACAGTACATTCCGCAACAGGTGTAGGGGCGACAGGGTCAGCCCCAAACCCTTCAAAATCCTTCTCTTGGACACATTCTGGCCATAATTTTCTCCAAGCAGAGTTTATCATCCTGGAAGTCACTCCTTGTCAAGCCTTATCTATAAGGGTTATGCAATTGAGGATATTGAAGTGATCCTTCCAGAACTCTCTTAAGGTCAATTCAGTGTCCGAGGTCACTGCTTTGGTGTAGAGTTTTTTGAAGTTTGAAATGATCTGCTGGTTCATGGGCTGGATGAGAGGAGTGGTATTAGGGGGCAAGAACTTCACTGTGATGAAACTAAACTCCTCCAACAATTGGTCATCCAAGTCTGGAGGATGAGCAGGAGCATTGTCCATTACCAGGAGGCACTTAACCCTTTGACTGTCGCAGGGCCCTTTCTGAAACTGTCATTCTATGTTGTAAAATATTCAAAAAAAAAAAAAAAATTTTTTTCTTATGAAAATGTTAGGATTATTTTACTGAGTGTTTTAAGTCTAAAAAAATTTTTTTGCCATCAGTACTTACCGAGATATAGAGCTGCAAAGTTGGCAGAAAGTGAGGTGCGTACGGCAACAGCGGTGACTGCCGCCCACCCGGTATTCTTTTATTTACTCTAATTCAAAAGTTTCTTGTATTTTCCAATATTTTTCTTTTCCAAGTAACTTATGTGGCCTGTGAGACCAATGTAAGGTGCATTGTTCAAATATACACTCATTGTTTACAACACAATAACTGAACAAACTTTATCACTATTAGTGTATACAATTTGTTTACACAAACAAACAATACAAAACAATGTTTATTACTATTGTTCCATAATATATATACATATGTACAGTCACTGAACACGTTCCTAGAACTGCTGCAGCTTGTGGAACTCTTTGAAACATGGGTATATGCAGAGTGGCACTTGACACTCCTCACACATAAAACGAGTGTCTCTGCGTGTTTGTGGGCGTTTTTTGGTATGTGTACATACATAACACCTCTTCTGAGCATTTTTCTTGGAAGCAGAAGGAGGCAGCTGTATGGGGTAGTGATCACCAGGCCTCAAACGAGATGGCGTGTGTTGGTAATTTGGTGGGCGCTGGTCTATTGCAGGTGTTGCTCCTTGGTACTTCGCGATTATTTGTCTGATTACTGAAAAACAAAATTCACCATATTTTGGTGTTTTGCTGGTCTTCAACTTGTATATATTATAAGCATTTAGCATGGAGATATCAACAAGATGGAAAAAGAAGTTTTACATACCACTTATAACTCTTGCATACACAATCAGCAAACCCAGTCTGCATGTCACATTTGTCCACTAAGCGCATATTGAGGTTGTAGTCCATGACAGCTGCAGGCTTTAGAATGGGTTCATTGGTCTCTTTGTTGTGCCTGCCACTGTGTGCCATTTCGTTTTGGTGAACTGATGTCAATGTGACATCACGTTTGTCATGCCACCGAAATGCCATGATGTCATTGGCAGCAAAGGCTTGCACCTCACCTCTGCGAGTGCCAGCGTTGAACCTTGGCATATGTTTACGATTACCACGCACTGTGCCATACATGTCTGTCAAGTTCACTCGCAAGAAATCACTGAGTAAGGGGCTTGTGTACAGTTATCAGTAAGTAGCATATGCCCCTTACCCAGATATGGTTCCATCATAGTTCTAACCATATCACGAGAGATACCTAATAACTTCATGGTATCTCGCAAAGTATTACTGCCAGTGTACGCAATGATATCCAAAACTAGACCACTTCTGCAATCACACAGTACAAATAACTTTATACCAAAGCGTTTCCTCTTGCTTGGTATATATTGCTTGAGTGAGAGTCTTCCTTTGAATAAAATCAAGGACTCATCAATAACAAGCTTCCTGAAGGGATAAAAATACATGCAGCACTTTTGTTTCATGTGCATAAACACATTTCTGATCTTATATAACCTGTCGCTTCTGTCAGGCCTGGTTTTGTCTGAAAAGTGTAACATACGTAACAGTATCAGGAAACGATTGACACCTATAATGTCACTAAAACCTGGAGTTGAAATCAGGCGTTCTGTTGCCCAGTATGTGGTGACAGTGTGCTTATACACATGTGGCATAAGCATTATTGTGGCAAAAAACAGGTACATCTCTGCCACAGTCGTCTCCTTCCACTGGTGTAGCCGTGATCTTGGTGAGAGAATTGTATTTGCCATGGTGTATTCATAGTATGTGCTGGTTTCCCTGACAATGATGTCCATCAGGGGTTCATCGAAGAATAACTCAAAGCATTCCAATTCACTAACATTGTTCCCAAGTGGACATGATGGCTTTATTTCACATTTTGTTTCATCAAAGTCGTGGGGACTGGGAACAAACTCGTCACCTTAATGCCAATCCCAGATGCTGTCTGCTGGTGGGTTCTGGATATTGTAACATGGTTGTGGTTGTGCAGGTTGTGGTTGTGCAGGTTGTGGTTGTGCAGGTTGTGGTTGTGTAGGCTGTGGGAGTGTGGGGTTGGGTGAGGCTGGTTGTTGTTGTGCAGAGTCAGCAGCGCGGGTAGTAGCGTGGCCCGCTGCTGGTGCCACATGGGTCGTGCCATATCACTATCACCACCACTGCCTGCTGCCTCACTCACATCATTCATACCCATCGTAACAATATCGTCATCTTCACTATCAGGTCGTGGTGTAGGGCCACGGGATGTGCTCCCAGAGTTTCTCCTTCCCCTTGTATCAACATCCGGGGTCCCCAGACTTTTCAGCATCTTACCAGAAGATATCAGAAACACTGCTGGAACAAGTGTTGAAGCCTTCAAGATGAAACTAGACAAGTATCTGCACCAGGTGCCAGATCAACCAGGCTGTGATGGATATGTGGGGCAGCGGGCCTCCAACAGCAACAGCCTGGTTGACCAGGCCAGCACCAGACGAGCCTGGCCCATGGCCGGGCTCAGAGAGTAGATATACTCTTGAAATTCTTCAAAGGTATTTCAAAGGTAAAGATATAGCCTCTATGTACTCCTTGAATTCATGCACAAATTTTTCAGCAGCATGTTTGTCTGAACTTGCAGCCTCACCATGCCTTACAACGCTGAGTATACCACTTCGCTTTTTGAATTTTTTGAACTAGCCTTTGCTGGCCTTAAGTTCAGTAACATCAGCACTTGTTCGAGGCATTTTCTTTTTGAGATTGGCATGCAACTGCCTTGCCTTTTCGCAAATTATCGATTGCACAACACTGTCTCCCACTAACTGTTTTTGGTTGAGCCACACCAACAACAGTTTCTCCACATCTTTGATTGCCTGTGATCTCTGTTTTGTTAGCACATTTACCCCTTTCGCAACATCAGCTTCCTTTATTTCTTTTTTCTTCCCCACAATGGAAGTGTTTGTTGAATGGGGCTTTCCATATGTCCTGGCAAGCTCAGCCACATGTATGCCAATTTCATATTTTTCTATGATTTCTTTCTTTAATTCTATCGTGTTTCAAAACCTTCTTTACCAAAGGGCTGGCACTAGAAGCTTTCTTTGGGCCCATGGTGGCTTATTTAGCAGTTGCAAGCACAAAAAACAATGGATTATTATGAAATGTTTCGTATGTACCCGGGGTGGTGATGCTCACTCACCAAGAAACAATGCTAGACTTGACTCTTGAATGTGTCTGTGGGAGGCTTTGTGTGTGCAGGGCACATACCCTATGATCACCGAAATCCAAGGGAAGTCATGTAATCCAAGGCTGTATTTTGATGAAAAAAGTTGCCAACAACCAAAATTCACAAAAACTGAGACTCGTGAAAACCAAGGGTCCACTGTATTATTATTATTATTAATTATTATTATTATTATTATATAATAATAATAATAATAATAATAATAATAATAATAATAATTATTATTATTATTATTATTATTATTGTAATGAGCGAGCTTCAGTTCATTAAATGAATAATAATAATTATTATTATTATAATAATAATAATATGGAGCTTCAGAATGCCGCCAACTCAGTGCACTGTTTACCTCACGTGGAAGCATTTCTCTTGTGTTTTGCTTACACTTTGTAGAGTTATTTTACCAAATTTCTTTTTTCTAACCATGGGTCCTCAAAAAGTAAGTGCAATGGACAGTACTGAGAAGAAAATGATGTCCATGGAGTTAAAGCATGAAATCATAGATAAACACCACCAGCCAGGACGAGGTGTGCAGGTTGTGGGTTGAGGGTCACTGACAGCATACACGGCTCTGCCTATCTTCCACCCTCCATCTCTTCTCCCATGTAAATATGTATGTACACTTTATAAAACCAGTTTATTTCTCTATTATGTTTTTATACAATATTTCGAGTTTCGAACAGTTCCCAACTCGAACAGTTATGTAAGTGTATTTTTGTAAGTGCTTTTCTAAGTGTATTTTTGGGGTTTGAAACAGACTAATCTAATTTACATTATTCCTTGTGGGAACAAATTCGTTCAGTATCAGCACTCAAACAGCCTTCTGGAACGAATTAAGTTTGTAACTCGAGGTACCACTGCAAGTTGTTTCAGTGTTTTCCTTATTGAAACTAGTGATATAATGCAGTTACTCACAAACACACTGTTTTCGGAAGGATAAGAATGGGAAGATACGGTCAGTGCAGGAGCGGCAATTGCCTCCACCGCCCATCACATAATGACATATTTTATTCATTCTGGAGTACATATCATGTTTGTGTTATTTATATTGTTTATAAAATAAATAAAATGAAGTATTTATAATACATCACGACAGTGAACTACAATTATATATTCACTTTTACTTTTGTAAGATCTGGATGTCTAAAAAAAAAATTGTTTGAGGGGGAAGCTCACATCCTGAAGTTTTGCTCATATCCAGAAACAAAAAATCGACTGAGCGACTGCTCTTATCCTGAAAAACTTGTATGGTGGGTCACTCGTAAATTGAGGTTCCACTGTATTTTGTCCTGTCTCCCGAGAGCAGGAATTCCGCTGAAACGAATTAAAAAAAAAAAATCTTATGCGAACTGTAAGGCAAAAACAACATCCAATATGGACCCCTGCTTAGACATGATGGGACTTACACAGATGACAACAAAGAAATAAGTGAGATACTAAAGTCACAGTATGGCTTAGTGTTTAGGAAGCCGTTTACCGGACTAAGAGTCAAAAATCTAAATGAATTTTTTTTTTATGACCGAGACTCAAAATTTGGTTAATCCAAAAGTCTCTGATATTATCCTAACACCACAAGACTTCAAAAAAGCAATCAATGACATGCCCATGCACTCAGCCCCAGGTCCATACTCGTGGAACTCTGTGTTCATCAAAAACTGCAAGAAGCCCTTTTCATGTTCCCTCAGCATTCTGTGGAGAGGGAGCATGTACACAGGTCATTCCACAGTCGCTAAAGACAACAGAGATAGCGCCCCTCCATAAAGGTGGCAGCAAAGCAATTGCAGGGAATTATGGATTGATAGGACTAATATCCCATATAAAAATCTTTGAAAGGGTTTTAAGAAGCAAGATTGCCACTCACTTAGATACTCATCAGTTACACAACCCAGGACAACATCGGTTTAGAGCAGGCTACTCCTGCCTGTCCCAATTACTTGACTACTATGACAAGGTCTAGATGCTCTGGAGGACAAACAGAATGCAGATGTAGTATACACAAACTTTGCAAAAGCCTTCAACATGTGTGACCATGGTGTAATAGTGCACAAAATGCATGATAAAGGAATAACAGGAAAAGATGGTAGATAGATCTATAACTTCCTAACAAATAGAACACAAAGAGTAATAGTAAACAGAGTAAAGTCTGAGGAAGCTACAGTGAAAAGCTTAGTTCCACAAGGCCTCCATCCTGTTCCTCATCTTCATATCTGACATAGAGATGCAAGTCACAGCACTGTGTCTTCCTTTGCAGATGACACCCGAATTTGCATGGTGGCGTCATCCATCGAAGACACTGAAAGACTCCAAGCAGACAACCAAATCTTTACATTGGTGCAGAAAACAATATGAAGTTCAATAAAGAGAAATTTCAATTACTCTGATATGGAAAGCATGAGGAGATTAAAATTGTATTGGGGTATAAAAAAAAATTCCAGTCACACAGAGCGAAAAACTAATATGAAGGACCTTGGAGTGATAATGTCTTGAGGGTCTCACTTTCAAAGATCACAACAGTGTAGCTAACATGTCTGCTAGGAAAAGGATAGGATGGATAATGAGAACCTTCAAAATCAGGGATGCAAAACCCATGATCATTCTCTTCAAATCACTTGTTCCCTCTAGGCTGGAATATTGCTGTACACTAATGGCCCCTTTCAAGGTAGGCGAAATTGCAGATCTGGAGAAATTACAAAGAACTTTCATGGCACGCATAAGTATGATAAAACGTCTAAATTATTGGGAATGGGTGAAGTCTCTTGATTTGTATTCCCTGGAATGCAGGTGAGAAAGATGCGTGATAATACAATGGACCCTCAACCAACGCTATTAATCCGTTCCTGAGAGCTCATCGTTAATCGAAATTATCGTTAGTCGAGTTAATTTTCCCCTAAGAAATAATGGAAATCAAATTAATCCGTTCCTGACACCCCAAAGTATTGAAAAAAAAACAATTTTACCACATGAAATATTAATTTTAATACACACAAACTGAAGAAGACATGCACAGTTACATGACACTTACCTTTATTGAAGATCTGGTGATGATTGATGGGATGGGAGGAGGGGAGAGTGTTGATGGTCTTATTATTTAGAAGGGGAATCCCCTTCCATTAAGACTTGAGGTGGCAAGTCCTTTTCCAGGGTTACTTCCCTTCTTCTTTTAATGCCACTAGGACCAGCTTGAGAGTCACTGGACCTCTGTCGCACAACATATCTGTCCATAGAGACCTGTACCTCTCGTTCCTTTATGACATTTCTAAAGTGTTTCACAACATTGTCAGTGTACAGGTTGCCAACACGGCTTGTAGTAGCTGTGTCAGGGTGATTCTCATCAAAAAAAGGTTTGCACTTTAAGCCACATTGCACACATTTCCTTAATCTTAGAAGTAGGCAACTTCTTCAATTTCTCTATCCCCTCCTCTGAACCAGTTTTCTCAGGTGTGGCCTCTTGCTGTTGAAGATGATCTAGCAGCTCATTAGTGGTTAGTTCTTCATTGTCTTCCTCCACCAACTCTTCCACATCTTCCCCACTAACCTCCAACCCCAAGGACTTCCACAATGGATTCCTCAACTGGCATAGGATTCTCAGGGTTAGCCTCAAACCCTTCAAAATCCCTTTTGTCTACACATTCTGGCCACAGTTTTTTCCAAGCAGAGTTCAAGGTCCTCTTAGTCACTTCCTCCCAAGCCTTACCTATAATGTTTACACAATTGAGGATGCTAAAGTGATCTCTCTCCAAAATTCTCTTAGAGTCAATTGAGTTTCTGAGGTCACTACAAAGCACCTTTCAAACATAGCTTTTGTGTACAGTTTCTTGAAGTTTGCAATGACCTGCTGGTCCATGGGCTGCAGGAGAGGAGTGGTATTAGGAGGCAAAAACTTCACCTTAATGAAGCTCATGTCCCTAGAAAGTCGCTCTGCCAAGTCTGAAGGATGACCAGGAGCATTGTCTAATACCAGGAGGCACTTAAGGTCTAATTTCTTTTCAATTAGGTAATTTTTCACATTGGGGGCAAATGCATGGTGTAACCAATCATAGAAAGTCCTTAGTGACCCATGCCTTACTGTTTGCCCTCCACAGCACACACAAATTAGCCTTGAGGACATTGTTTTTCCTGAACACACTGGGAGTTTCAGAGTGATACACCAATAAAGGCTTCACTTTGCAATCACCACTAGCGTTAGCACAGAATAAAAGAGTAAGCCTGTCTTTCATAGGCTTATGTCCTGGGAGTGTCTTTTCCTCCTGAGTAATGTAGGTCCTGCTTGGCATTTTCTTCCAAAACAGGCCTGTTTCGTCACAATTAAACACTTGTTCAGGTTTCAGTCCTTCACTGTCTATGTACTCCTTGAATTCCTGCACATATTTTTCAGCCGCTTTGGGGTCCGAACTGGCAGCCTCACCATGCCTTATCACACTATGAGTGCCACTACGATTCTTAAATCTCTCAAACCAACCTTTGCTGGCCTTAAATTCACTCACATCACCACTAGTTGCTGGCATTTTTTTAATTAAATCGTCATGCAACTTCCTAGCCTTTTCACATATGATCGCTTGAGAGATGCTATCTCCTGCTATCTGTTTTTCGTTTATCCACACCAATAACAGTCTCTCAACATCTTCGAGTACGTGTGATCTCAGTTTCGAAAACATAGTTGCACCTTTGGCAAGAACAGCTTCCTTGATTGCCATTTTCTTGCCCACAATAGTAGCGTAGGGTTGGCACTAGAAGCTTTCTTGGGGCCCATGGTGACTTATTTTGCAGGTGCAATCACTACAAACGCTGTGATAATATGAAATGTTCCGATTATATGTTTGGATGGGACCGTGGTGGCTGGCTGGGTTGTAAACACTGGCACCCACAGGACAAGTGAGGCGCGCTCAGGCCAAAGTGGACACATCTCGAACTGAACGAATAGAGTTGGTTGGGTTTTTTAGCGCTAGTCGAGGCAAAATTTTTGCGTTAAAATGTATCGCTAGTCGGATTTAACGTTAGACGATGCCAACGTTGGTCGAGGATCCACTGTATACACTTGGAAAATCCTAGAGGGACTAGCCCAAATTTGCACATGAAAATCACTCCATACAAAAGCAAAAGACTGGGCAGGAGCACCATGAGCACACTAAAAGACAACACAGTAAATGTCAAGAGCCCAAGACTTCAACTGCCTCCCAGTATACATAAGGGGGATTACCAGTAGACCCTTGGCTGTTTTCAAGGCACTGGACAAGCACCTAAAGTCAGTACCTGATCAGCTGGGCTGTGGTTTGTATGTCAGCTTGCATGCGGTTAGCAACAATAGCCTGGTTGATAAGCCCTGCTCCACAGAGAGGCCTGGTCTCAGACTGGGCCATTGGTGTGTTGATCCCCCAAACACACTCCAGGTAGGCAAACACATTTTTTACAATACACTCGTACTATATTTAGGAATGCATTCCAAATAAAGAAAAGATATATGGTGTACTTTTCCTAGTAAATCATATGTTAATGAAAGTATCTGATAGGCACTAACATTCTGCAAATAGAATTTTCCATGCCTTGATTCAAGAAAGCTTGAACATGATTGCTTGTCTTCTCAGAAATGAAAAAAAATCTGTAATCTACTATACTAGTATATTTCCATGATATGCCTTGATATGTATCTTTCTGACATATTTGGAGAGTTTCAAATGTACAGTGCAGTACCTGTGACTGATTTTGAAGGCTTCCAGCCTGCTTAGCCTTTGACTAAACTTCTTTGTTGAGTGCCTGTCACTGTTAGTGGTCTGCTGGACCACATAGCCATCACCAAGTGGTTAATCTGGCACTTGACAAAGGTAGTGATCTAGATTCTGCCAGGAATTAGCTCAAAAAAGCGATTCAACATTTACACTTAGCTCTTAATGGCTCTGGTTCTTGACTCATTCATTTTCATGTTCATTCATTTTCATGTTCTACGTACTATGTATTCCTTTCTTCATGCCAAGAGCAGGTTGGGCAGTATCTAAGCTCTATAAAAATGTTTAAATACCAGACTTCTTGGAACAGGGGTTGTTCTACGTAAACTGTTGTAACTTTCAAAGAAGTAACAGCAGGAACGACAAGAAGTAAGGCTATACAGTTACATTACATAATTTTAGATGATTACCATTGTCTTACATAGTATATTACATGTGTAAATTACCTAGGATAACCCATAAAAGTCAAAGTAACTTTTGTCCACTGGGGTCCTTGTATTAAATAACTTTGTTTTCCTGTATCTATTAGTTATTATTGACAGTGAAAATGAAATTGAGTGAATCAGTTACATGTTAATATTCGTGTAACAGTTACACAAATGTTAACTCTACGTGTGTACAAAAAATATCTTTCCTCCATTTCTCTAGCTTCATTCATTAGGCACTCTTTAGCCCCTAAATTGGTTTTTAATAAAACTGGACCTGACATAATCAGGCAATCCATTCCACTAATTTATTGCTGTGTAATAGGTGTTTGAGAACTGGCCACCTACTGTGGGTCATACAGAATTGCTTCTGGTACTGTATCTTTTGATTCATAACCTTGACAAAATTTGCAGAA
>NC_069461.1:29175415-29225415 GCF_026875155.1 Cherax quadricarinatus
GATGTACCTGAAATCTTGCATGTTTATGAGACAGAAAAAAGGACACCAGCACTCCTACCATCATGTAAAACAATTACAGGCTTTCGTTTTACACTCACTTGGCAGGACGGTAGTACCTCCCTGGGCAGTTGCTGTTTACCAACCTACTGCCTAAAAATGTGTACAGTAAAGATGTGTGCAATATATTGTATGTAGTTATGAGTTTTTATACTGGTACATGTACAGAATGTTGTGTGCAGTTAATTACTAATGACATTTTTATCTGTCTTGCTTATGCTGCTCTCTGAAGGGTCTTAGACAAGGAAAGAACTGCAAAACCCACTTCAAATGTGTAAGTGATGGACAGCTCAAGGCATCCAGTTATGGCTGTACTGGTTAATGTTTATTTCTTATGAATACTAAGGTCTGTTTTCCTTTCTATTTTTTGTTATGTAATTTTAATAAGTTTAGAAAGCATAGGATGTAAATGGACTTGGCAGTTAAAAACAAAAGGGGGAACATGTTTCAAATTGACAGATAAAGTAACTTTTATTTCCAAGATTTTATTTAAAAGATTGGTTATGCATGGCATTTCAGGCAAGTTGAAACTTAAGACTATTAGAATGTAATATACATACAGAACATTGTGCATGTGTGTATACAAAGACATTAAAGAGATACTTAAGATAAAAGTAATTCTAATGAATATAACAAACAATCAGCCTCGTAAAATGCTATCTCAGATTTAATAAAAATGTATGATAGTGTGGATGGGGAGCAATGTGGCATAATTGCTAATGTATAGAATAGGTGGATGGTTACTAATAATGTATAAAAAGGGAAGGGGACTATATTCCAGTTAAAGCAGAACTTTGACAGAAATGAGTGATGTCACCATGGTTGTTTAATATACACTATTTAGAAAAGGCTGTGGAAGAGGTTAATGTAAGGTCATTGAGAAGAGGTGTAATTTAAATGATAATGAATCTAATAAAGTGGAAGTTGTCACAGTTGCTCTTTGAAGACAACACTTCTTTTGAAAGTTCTCAGGAAAGTTGCGAAGGCTGGTGAAGGAATATGGAAGTGTGTGTAAAAGAAGGAAATTAAACATAATCTTAAAGAGCAAGGTGATAAGGGGTAACAAAATGTTTAACCCTTTGACTGTCGCAACCCCCAATCCTGAGGTGTCTCCTGGTGTCGCAAAATTTAACCCTTTCAGGGTCCGTCCCGTAGATCTACGGCTTTACATTCAGGGTCCAAACCGTAGATCTACGCCATGAGCTCAGCTCACTCTGATAAACTGTGAGTGGTACATTTGGGCCTAGATATGAGAGAATACATGTATGTGGTATGTGTGCACCACATAAAACAGATCCTGCAGCACACTGTGTATAATGAGAGAAAAAAAATGAAATCATGATTTTTCGATTAAAACAGCAACTTTGCAGTGTTTTTTCGTATATTTTTTATAGTTGTATTTGCGATTTCTTGGTCTCATTTGATAGAATGGAAGACATATTACAGAAATAGAGATGATTTTGATTGGTTTTAGCATGGGAAATGGCTTGAAACTGAGCTCAAAGTAGCGGAAATGTTAAATTTTTGCCGATATTCAAGAGTAAACAAACGACCTCACACGTCTAATACACGCCAGCTGGTGGGTCTAATATACATCACAAATATGGTGATGATATTTATACAATTATTACAGTATTGCATAACAGTAAATCTTCTATTTTTTGGTGTGAATAAAAATTCATTATGTGAATAAAAAATCAAATGGAATTTATTTGTAAAGCCTCAAAACATAACTAATGAACAGAGGAAATGTTAGTTTAGTGCCAGGAATGCCTACATTGTTCATTCTGGATCCTATTTTGAAATTGGAATATTTTGAACTTTGTGTTAAATTGGCCAAATTAACAATTTCCGATCACTTTATTTTGTAATTGAAACAGTTGACTTGGCGATTTCTTGTGCTCAATCGATAGAATAGAAGTAATACTAGTGAAATAGCTAAGAATTTGGTTGATTGGAATAATGTAATTGGCCTAAAATGGGAGTCAAAGTCGGCAAAATCGCCGATTCGTAAATATCGCTGACACATCAAAATTCGCGAGAGCATAATTTCGTCAATTTTCCACCAAATTTCGTACTTTTTGTTTTATTACCTTCACAAAAAGATTCTCTACGATTTCATAAGAAAAAATAAAATTTTTTTTTTTGAAAATTCTTGGACACTGGTGCGTGACTCCAGATTTGGGCCTTGGACCCTGAAAGGGTTAAAAAAAAAAATATTTTTTCTTATGAAATTATAGAGAATCTTTTCCCGATTGTAATGACACCAAAAAAGCGAAATTTGATGGAAAACTGACGGAATTATGCTCTTGCGAAGTTAGCGACCTCGGCGATATTTACAAATCGGCGATTTCGCCCACTTTGAGCCCTATTTTCGGCTAATTCCATTGTGCCAGTCGACCAAACTCATAGCTATTTCTTTAGAACTCCATTTTTTCTATCGATTGAGTACAAGAAACTGCCCATTTACCGATTTCAACTACCCAATAATGTGGTCAGAAATTTGCAATTTGGCCAATTTCACGAAAATTAAAAAATATGACAATTTCAAAATAAGGTCCAGAAAGAACAATGCAGACATTCCTGGCTCTAAAATAACATTTTCTTTGTTCATCAGTCATGTCTCCAGGCCCCTCTGATATTACTCTTGCTTTCTATTTTGAATTTTTATTCAAACAAAAAATAGAAGACTTACTATTATGCAGACTACTGCAATACTGTAATAATTGTATAAATAACATCAACCCATTCATGACTGCATATTAGAATGGCTAGTTGGACATTTATTGGACAATGACATCATTTGTTTACTTTTGAACATTGGCAAAAATCAAACATTTTCCCTAGTTTGAGCTCCATTTCCAGGTTCTTTTTATAGTAAAATCAATCAAAATCACCTCTACTTCTATAATATGCTTTCCATTCTATCAAATGAAACCAAGAAAATGAGAATACACCCATAAATACTATACAAAAATAGACCACAAAGTCGGCATTTTAATTAAAAAAAATAGTAGGAGTTTTTTTTTTCTCATTATGCACTGCGTGCTCCAGGATTTTTTTTATATGGTGCACACTGACCACACAGACCCATTCTCTCACATGTGGGCCTACCAGCTTTCTCCTGCTTGATTTGAAGCCGCTAGAATTTATGAGTATATATACGTCAAACACGGTACCTCGGCCGCGACAGTCAAAGGGTTAAACAATGAAAGATTGAATATCAGATTAGGGGGAGGAAGTATGGAGGAAGTATTTGGGAGTGGGCTTGTGACAGATAGGGTTATGGAATATGAATCATAGTTAATATATAGGCAGATTGTAGAGGCATCTTTGGTAAGTTTATGGAGACAAAAAAGGGAAATGTACCTGAGTATAATGATATCAAGCCTTTTAGATGGGTGTAAGGCATGGACTTTAATTAACCCCTTGGCTGTCGCAACCCTAAATCCTGAGGTGTCCCTGGTGTTGCAAAATTTTCGAAAAAAAAAAAAAAAATTTTCTTATAAAATAATAGAGAATCTTTTCCCGATTGTATTGACACCAAAAGAACGAAATTTGATGGAAAACTGACGGAATTACGCTCTTGCGAAGTTAGTGACCTCAGCAATATTTACGAATTGGGGATTTCACCCACTTTCAGCCCTATTTTCGGCTAATTCCATTGTTCCAATCGACCAAACTCATAGCTATTTCTTTAGAACTCCATTTTTTCTATCGATCGAGTACAAGAAACTGCCCATTTACCAATTTCAACTACCCAATAACGTGGTCAGAAATTTGCAATTTGGCCAATTTCAAAATAGGGTCCAGAATGAACAATGCAGACATTCCTGGCTCTAAAATAACAATTTCTTTGTTTATCAGTCACGTCTCCAGGCCCCTCTGATATTACTCTTGCTTTCTATTTTGAATTTTTATTCAAACAAAAAATAGAAGATTTACTGTTATGCAGACTACTGCAATATTGTAATAATTGTATAAATAATGTCAACCCATTCATGACTGCATATTAGAATGGCTACTTCGACATTTATTGGAAAATGACATCATTTGTTAACTTTTGAACATTGGCAACAATCAAACATTATCCTACTTTGAGCTCCATTTCAAGGTTCTTTTCATAGTACAAACAATCAAAATCACCACTATTTCTATAACATGTTTTCCATTCTATCAAATGAGACCAAGAAAACGAGTACAACCATAAATACTGTACGAAAATAGACCACAAAGTTGGCATTTTAATTAAAAAAATGGTCAGTTTTTTTTTTCTCATGCACTGCGTGCTGCAGGATTTTTTTTATATAGTGCACACTGACCACACAGACCCATTCTCTCACATGTAGGCCTACCAGCTTTCTCGTGCTTGATTTGAAGCTGCTAGAATTTATGAGTATATATACGTCAAAAACGGTGGCTCGTAAGACGTATATGTACAGTGGACCCCTGCTTAACGATCACCTCCCAATACGACCAATTATGTAAGTGTATTTATGTAAGTGCGTTTGTACGTGTATGTTTGGGGGTCTGAAATGGACTAATCTACTTCACAATATTCCTTATGGGAACAAATTCGGTCAGTTCTGGCACCTGAACATACTTCTGGAATGAAAAAATATCGTTAACCGGGGGTCCACTGTACAACCAAAACAGTCAAAGGGTTAAGCATTGCAGCAAGGCATAGGCAGTCCAGATGTCATGTTTGAGAGCAATGTATAGCATGAATATTATGCAGATAATTCAAAGCATAGAAATCAAGACAGTGTTGTGTTATGAAAGGTTCAGTTCAGAAGATGGGAGAGGGATTGTTGAGGTAGTTTGAGTATTAAAAGGGGATAGAGCAGAAAAAGATGACAAAGAGGATGTATAAATGAAGGATGGAAGAAAGGAAGTGTAGGTTCATCCCAAGAAGAGTTGGTGAGAGGGTGTGAAGGAGGTTTTAAATGGTAGTCTCTCTAGCATTAAGCGAGCCTGTGGAAACATATTAGATCAGAGTGAATAGAGATGAAAAGTTTTTAGGGTATGACATGTAGTTGGAATGTGAGCAAGGTAATATTTACCCAAAGATTCATAGAAATTGGTTAGCCAAACTTGAGTCCAGGAGGTGTAAGTACAGTTCCTGCACTCTGACAAAGGGGTGTAGATGTTAAAATTCAGAGTCTTTGGAGGTGTAATGTCTGCACATTTTTGGGAAGACATATTGAATGAATGATGGGTATTTTTTTTTTTTTGGGGGGGGGGCACTGTCTTGGTGGGAGATGGCCACTTTGGTAAAAAAAAAAAAAAAAAAAACTTTCACCACATTGTGGTATAGCTCTATGCTATACAATTCTTTTGTATGTATTATAGCCTTGTTAGTAGTTTCTGCACACTGATAGTACAGTACAGTATTGTGTTGTCATTTTGTGATTTTTAATTTCAACTGTGAACTGGAGGATTTCAAAAGGTTCGTCATGATAACTTAGCTTGACAGCTCTCAATATAGTTGTATAATTATTATTATTATTATTATTGTTATTATTATTATTATTTCATGAGTTCTTTGTTTAAAATGATATGTGCTGGACCCAGAATTTTATCGATTCCCTTAGTGTTTATAATTTATTAGTATGTAGCTCTTTTAAAAACTAATACTTTTAATATTTCAGTGGTCAGCCGGAGGTGACAACCACCACTACCTCCTACAGTGTTGATTACGGCCCCCACACCACTAACGGTCACCATCACGACTCTCCTGACACCTCCAGACACTCTGTGTCATCTGCAGGCCAAGATAGCACACAGTTGGTTTCTCGAAAGCAGACACAACACACTACACAACAGGTTAGATAGTTTACTGATAGGTTTTTAAATGTAATTATTTGCTATACAGTGCTCTTCCAAATACATGGGGGCAGAGGAGGAGACTTTTGTAGAGGTTCCCTGTAATCCAGAAACTGATGAATACGGCACTACTAAATGTTACCCATATTTTGTAATTAAATTTTTTTCAGTTTTTTTTTTTTAGTTAATATTTAAAAGTGAAAAAAGAGGGAGATTCGCTTTGTCGATTTTCGCTTTCTGCAGTAGCCTGGAAACTAACCTGTAATATAATCAGAGCCCTCCTATTTTCTACTCCCATAACCTGGTAGTGGGCCAGGCTTGTCTGGTACTTGCCTGGTCAACCAGGCTATTGCTACTGGTGGCTCACTGACCATATATTTATGATAGCTTGGTTAATCTGGCACCTGATGAAGATATTTGTCCAATTTTCTCTTGAAGACTTCTACACTTGTATCAGCAGTGCTTCTGATATCTTCTGGAAAAATGTTGAATAGTTTGTGGCCAGTGATGTTGATATAGTGTTCCCTTTTTATGCCCACTGCACTCCTGCTTTTAACTGGGTTTATTTTGCACTTCCTTTCATCTCTCTCTCTCCAGTATGTTATGGCAATGTGCAGAGTTGGGACAAGGCCCTCAGGAGGAGGAACCAGTCAAATACTAAGAAAGAGGAGCACTGCAAGGGAGCTAGGTGCCTACAGAGGGTAAGAGCAAGAACACAGAGGGGGGGGGAATAATAAAAAATAATGAAGGAACAAAAACACAAGGCAGAAGAAAGACAATCCAGAGGAGAAAAAGGAAAGAGGAAAGGGGAAGATGGAGAAGAAGAAAAGGGAGGAATCAGGTTAGGTCACAGGTGTTCTGAAGTTTGGAGCATTTTACAGTGTAGTGGGAGAGGAAGGCATCTACAGAGACGAAGCCAGGACTAAGATTCATACAAGGAAAGTTGTGTATTAGGGAGGATTCAACTAGACAGCGACTGTTAAAGTTGGAAGTAGGGAAGACAGTTTTAGCAGAAGACCAGTCAATAGGATGGCTGTGATCTCTGTTAGCATTTTGTTTGTGGATAATTTTAGTTTAAAATATTTTAAATTTTTCTGGCTTCTGCCATGTACTTTATATTTCCGAGTAATTGTTTTGTACATCATTATATTTTATTAGATAACAACAACCACCAAGGTTATTCGTGAAGTGCATCACATTGGTCCTGACGGTGAGGTGTTGGATTCTTATCAAGCTGGTGAATACAACCCGTACGGTCAAACTCCCTTACAACCCGGCTATGCCATGGACTCTTATCGCCCTCATTCTCCTGCCAGTGAAGCTGGTAAGTATCTGCTTTGTTTTTTCTTGCCTTCTCTTTATTTTTCTCTTCACTCATTTTTATACTTTTTATTATTTTGGTGACCCAAAAAAAAAAGAAAAACACTTTCACCATCATTCACACACAATCACTGTCTTTGCAGGGTCACGTAGATATGACAGTTCATGTGTCACCCCAATAGCAAATATCCCAAACCCCTTCCTTTAAAGTACAGGCATTGTACTTCCTACCTCCAGGACACTAGCCTGGCTAACCGTTTTCCCGAATCCCTTCATAAAATGTTACCCTGCTCACACTCCAACAGCTTGTCAAATCCCAAAATCCATTTGTCTCCGTTTACTCCTATATAACATGCTCACACATGCCTGCTCTAGGTCCAGGCCCCTTGCACACTAAACCTCTTTTATCCTCTTTCTCCATCCTTTCCTAGGATGACTTCTACCCCTCCTCCCTTCCACTACAGATATAAACACCCTCCAAGTCATTCTACTTTGTTCCATTCTCTCTAAATGACCAAACCACATCAACAGCCTCTTTTCAGCCCTCTGAATAATACTTTTAGTAAACTCCACACCTCCTAATTTCCACACTACGAATTCTCTGCATAATATTTACACCACACATTGTCCGTAGACACGACATCTTCACCACCTCCAGTCTTTTTGTTGCTGCAGCATTTACAACCCATGTTTTACACCCATATAAGAGTGTTGGTGCCACTATACTCTCATACATTCCCTTCTTTGCCTCCTTGGTTAATATTCTTTGTATCCATTGATACCTCAATGGACCACCTGCCTTTTTTCTTTCATCAGTTCAGTTGTTTACCTCATCCTTCATAAATCCATCTGCTAACAAGTCTACACCAAATAGCTGAACACGTTCACTTCTTCCATACTCCCTCCCTCCAATGTGGTATTCAATTTTTCTTTACCTAATTCATTTGATACCCCCTCATCAGCCTACATTATTATTATTATTGTATCTGTATTTGTAGTCTTAATGTAGGGTGAGAGGTGAGTATTTAGTGTAGAAAGAGGCAGAAGAAGAAGAGCAAAGAATGGAAAAAGTACGGTGGAACCTGGGCTTACGAGTTTAATCCGTTCCATGACATAGCTAGTATCCCGATCTGCTCGTATGCGGAGTCAATTTTCCTCATTTAAATTAATTGAAATGCCATTAACCCTTTGACTGTTTTGGTCGTATATATACGTCTTACGAGCCACCGTTTTTGACGTATATGTACTCATAAATTCTAGCGGCTTCAAATCAAGCAGGAGAAAGTTGGTAGGCCCACATGTGAGAGAATGGATCTGTGTGGTCAGTGTGCACCATATAAAAAAATTCTGCCGCACGCAGTGCATAATGTGAAAAAATTTCCGACCGTGGTTTTTTTTTTTAATTAAAACACTGACTTTGTGGTCTATTTTCGTATAGTATTTATGATTGTATTTTTGTTTTCTTGGTCTCATTTGATAGAATGGAAAACATGTTATAGAAATAGAGGTGATATTGATTGTTTGTACTATGAAAAGAACCTTGAAATGGAGCTCAAAGTAGGATAATGTTTGATTGTTGCCAATGTTCAAAAGTAAACAAATGATGTCATTTTCCAATAAATGTCGAAGTAGCCATTCTAATATGCAGTCATGAATGGGTTGACATTATTTATACAATTATTACAATATTGCAGTAGTCTGCATAACAGTAAATCTTCTATTTTTTGTTTGAATAAAAATTGAAAATAGAAAGCAAGAGTAATATCACAGGGGCCTGGAGATGTGACTGATGAACAAAGAAATTGTTATTTTAGAGCCAGGAATGTCTGCATTGTTCATTCTGGACCCTATTTTGAAATTGTCATATTTTTTAATTTTTGTGAAATTGGCCAAATTGCAAATTTCTGACCACATTATTGGGTAGTTGAAATAGGTAAATGGGCAGTTTCTTGTACTCAATTGATAGAAAAAATGGAGTTCTAAAGAAATAGCTATGAGTTTGGTCGACTGGAACAATGGAATTAGCCGAAAATAGGGCTGAAAATGGGCGAAATTGCCGATTCATAAATATCGCCGAGGATGCTAACTTCGCGAGAGCATAATTCCGTCAGTTTTCCATCAAATTTCGCTCTTTTGGTGTTACTACAATCAGGAAAAAATTCTCTATCATTTCATAAGAAAAAATAATTTTTTTTTTTTTTTTTTGAAATTTTGCGACACCAGGAGACACCTCAGGATTTGGGGTTGCGACAGTCAAGGGGTTAATTCACTCCAGCAGACTTCCTGTTCAGGAGGCAGGACAAAATACACTTCAACATAATGCTAATGTTAGCTCTACGGCTTATTTAACCATTAAAATTCATGTAATATGACATAATAAATAATATTAATAACATAGAAACCTGATATATATGTGCTCTAGAAGGTATAAAATATGTATGTCATTGTGACAAGTGGTGGCGGGCATTCTTGCTCCCGCTGTGAGAAATCTTCCCATGCTTCCCCTTCTGAGGTGTTGTTGTAAGAGAAAACGGAGTGTTTGTTAGGCTAACTGCATTAGATCACTAGTTTCATAAGGAAAACATAATGTAAAGAAACTAGTATATGTACACCATTTACCTTGGAGAAGAGATGCTGGTGAAGGTTGACGGTGGAAAAGATAGGCAGAGCGGCGTATGCTGTCAGGAGTTCATTTCGTTTCATCCTTTTTCTATTGCTTAATCACTTGGCTTAATTGCTACACTCTTAATGCTACACTTTATCATGTCATCCTCTTTTTCCTCTCAGCACTGTCCTTTGCACTTGCTTTCATAGGACCCATGGTTAGAAAAAAAGAAATTTGGCAAAATAACTGCACGAAACGTAAGCAAAACACAAATTCCTTTCAACGCGAGCTAAGCACATGCACTAGTGATGGTGGGCGTTGTTGTGGCACTTACTGTGTCATCTTGTGGTGGCTTCTGAAGCTCACTTATTATAGTATTATAATTATTAATATAGTATTATTGTTGTATTATTATTATTATATTATTATTATAATGAGGAAGCACTGAACCCGTAGGATTATACAGCGCCTGTGGGGGGGATGGAAGGTATTTAGGCTTAATTTAGGGAACTGGAACACAGATACAATTCCCTAGATCAAGAGCCCCTCACCAGCATCAAGGACCCTCCTTTGAGGGGGAAGCTCGTATCCTGAATTTTGGCTCGTATCCAGAAACAAAAAATTGACCAAGCTATGGCTCGTATCCTGAAAAGCTTGCATGCTGGGGCACTCATAAGCTGAGATTCCACTGTACAAAAGAAGTTCACTGTAAAGGGGTTAGTGATGTCTCAACATAAAGCGATCTCCAAGACTACATATCTTGTTTATAAATTTGTACTTTATTTTGCACTCCATAGTACAGGATATAAGTGCAGCAGCACTTGGAGGAGGAAAACAAGAGGAAAATGGAAGAAGTACAAAATAAGTAAAGGGGTTAGCTGGTGCATTTGTGTGTTTTCATTCTCGGCATATCTTGGCATCTCCCATGGCATCTAAGAAGTTATTAAACTCGATGGTAATAATAATAATAATTTATTATTATTATTATTTTTTATTTTTTATTAACACACTGGCTGATTCCCACCAAGGCAGGGTGGCCCGAAAAAGAAACTTTCACCATCATTCACTCCATCACTGTCTTGCCAGAAGGGTGCTTTACACTACAGTTTTTAAACTGCAACATTAACACCCCTCCTTCAGAGTGCAGGCACTGTACTTCCCATCTCCAGGACTTAAGTCCGGCCTGCCGGTTTCCCTGAATCTCTTCATAAATGTTACTTTGCTCACACTCCAACAGCATGTCAAGTATTAAAAACCATTTGTCTCCATTCGCTCCTATCAAACACGCTCACGCATGCCTGCTGGATGTCCAAGCCCCTCGCACACAAAACCTCCTTTGCCCCCTCCCTCCCAACCTTTCCTAGGCCGATTCCTACCTCATCTTCCTTCCACTACAGACTGATACACTCTTGAAGTCATTCTGTTTTGCTCCATTCTCTCTACATGTCCGAACCACCTCAACAACCCTTCCTCAGCCCTCTGGACAACAGTTTTGGTAATCCCGCACATCCTCCTAACTTCCAAACTACGAATTCTCTGCATTATATTTACGCCACACATTGCCCTCAGACATGCTTCCAGCCTTCTCCTCGCTGCAACTATACTCTCATACATTCCCCTCTTTGCCTCCAAGGACAAAGTTCTTTGTCTCCACAGACTCCTAAGTGCACCGCTCACCCTTTTCCCCTCATCAATTCTATGATTCACCTCATCTTTCATAGACCCATCCGCTGACACGTCCACTCCCAAATATCTGAATACATTCACCTCCTCCATACTCTCTCCCTCCAATCTGATATCCAATCTTTCGTCACTTAATCTTTTTGTTATCCTCATAACCTTACTCTTTCCTGTATTCACTTTTAATTTTCTTCTTTTGCATACCCTACCAAATTCATCCACCAACCTCTGCAACTTCTCTTCAGAATCTCCCAAGAGCACAGTGTCATCAGCAAAGAGCTACTGTGACAACTCCCACTTTATGTGTGATTCTTTATGTTTTAACTCCACGCCTCTTTCCAAGACCCTCGCATTTACTTCTCTTACAACCCCATCTATAAATATATTAAACAACCACGGTGACATCCTTGTCTAAGGCCTACTTTTATTGGGAAATAATCTCCCTCTTTCCTACATACTCTAACTTGAGCCTCACTATCCTCGTAAAAACTCTTCACTGCTTTCAGTAACCTACCTCCTATACCACACACCTGCAACATCTGCCACATTGCCCCCCTATCCACCCTGTCATACGCCTTTTCCAAGTCCATAAATGCCTCTTTAGCTATATCTAAATACTGTTCAATTATATGTTTCACTGTAAACACCTCGTCCACACACCCCCTTCCTTTCCTAAAGCCTCCTTGTTCATCTGCTATCCTATTCTCTGTCTTACTCTTAATTCTTTCAATAATAACTCTACCATACACTTTACCAGGTATACTCAACAGACTTCTTCCCCTATAATTTTTGCACTCTTTTGTCCCCTTTGCCTTTATACAAAGGAACTATGCATGCTCTCTGCCAATCCCTAGGTACTTTACCCCCTTCCATACATTTATTAAATAATTACACCAACCACTCCAAAACTATATCCCCACCTGCTTTTAACATTTCTATCTTTATCCCATCAATCCCGGCTGCTTTACTCCCTTTTATTTTACCTACTGCCTCACGGACTTCTCCCACACTCACAACTGGCTCTTTCTCACTCCTACAAGATGTTATTCCTCCTTGCCCTATACACGAAATCACAGCTTCCCTATCTTCATCAACATTTAACAATTCCTCAAAATATTCCTTCCATCTTCCCAATACCTCTAACTCTCCATTTAATAACTCTCCTCTCCTATTTTTAACTGACAAATCCATTTGTTCTCTAGGCTTCCTTAACTTAGTCTCACTCTAAAACTTTTTCTTATTTTCAACAAAATTTGTTGATAACATCTCACCCACTCTCTCATTTGCTCTCTTTTTACATTGCTTCGCCACTCTCTTAACCTCTCTCTTTTTCTCCATATACTCTTCCCTCCTTGCATCACTTCTACTTTGTAAAAAGTTCTCATATGCTAACTTTTTCTCCCTTACTACTCTTTACATCATCATTCCACCAGTCGCTCCTCTTCCCTCCTGCACCCACTTTCTTGTAACCACAAACTTCTGCTGAACACTCTAACACTACATTTTTAAACCTACCCCATACCTCTTCGACCCCATTGCCTATGCTCTCATTAGCCCATCTATCCTCCAATAGCTGTTTATATCTTACCCTAACCGCCTCCTCTTTTAGTTTATAAACCTTCACCTCTCTCTTCCCTGATACTTCTATTCTCCTTGTATCCCATCTACCTTTTACTCTCAGTGTAGCTACAACTAGAAAGTGATCTGATACATCTGTGGCCCCTCTATAAACATGTACATCCTGAAGTCTACTCAACAGTCTTTTATCTACCAATACATAATCCAACAAACTACTGTCATTTCGCCCTACATCATATCTTGTATACTTATTTATCCTCTTTTTCTTAAAATATGTATGCAGAAAACATTATATACTGAGTCAAAAAAAGGAGAATTAGTGTGCACTACCTAGCAGAGTTTACTGCCAGAGGGGAATCATAGGCCTGTGTTCCGTGTGCAAAATAATAATAATAGAACTTTTCTTTGTCAGAGGAAAGAAAGTCTCCCTGATAACATTGTGTATACATAGTGTATACTACAGTGGCTCCCTAGTATATAGATGATAAAGGCTAAAGTGTCATTTGAAATCAGGTGAATTTGTAAATGAAGTGATAAGCCTATAGAGGCAGGTGCCAGAAGTCGCCAGGAACTTACCACAGAGGTCAGCTGTTCTAATAATCTTCCTGGCCTGCTAGTGTACTTCGCATATAATCTAGTGATACCAGTGAATAGCAGAATACAGTGTTGTAGTAGCAACTAACCAGTATTATAATGGTACTTAGTGGAGTGGAGTGACTTTCATTAGTTTCTTTTTTCTTGAAATACCAGACGTATACTGTGAATTTCATATAACCTGTAGTTACCAGCGGTCGCAATATACACAACGAGAAGCAATTATTACTACAGAAAAAGCGTCCTTCCTCCAAAATTTCCACCAGTCATCTATAGTGATAATATAGCATTTATTGTGGTGGAGACGAAAAAAAACCTAGAAAAGCTAGATACAGCGATTGATAAGCAAGGGTTGAGGCTCGACCGTTCGTCACTGTAGGAGCTGCCAGAAATCACCGGTTCTTCAACACGCAAGTTATACTTTTGTATCAATCAAATCACATATTACTCGGGTAGATAATTTCAAGTAGATCCTTCATGTGTTAGCCCAAATCACCGACCAGTATGTTTTAAATAAGTGACCCACTGATCAGATCAGACTGGTCCGAACCCTTGACTGGTCGAACCCTTGACCGGTTTCAAACAGATTCGTTGGACAATAAAGCAGACTGTAAACGGATGGGGTTGTAGGCGCCCTTATCAAACACAAACAATAAATATAAATCTGGAACGTACGTACACGGTAAGCTGTCCAATATACAAGTACAGTTAGAAATAGAAATACAAATAGCTAGAGCTTCATTTAAGGAGGTTAGTAATATAGTATTCAAGAGGTTGCTAGTAGAATTACAGTAAATCAACCATTCAAATCATTATGAAGCCCTGTGTAGTCTGCAGTCAATCGTACAAACGGGCTTCCACATGGATAAATTGTCATTTTTGTGGGAATTGGTGTCACGCCCCTTGTGCAGATATCCAAGAACTAGCTACAAGCAGTATTAAAACAGGGAAGTTTTTTTTGGTAGCCCAAATGAGGATAAATCTGTGGACTAAAATCACAAGGGTATTAAAAGAGGATAACATCAAAGCTGCTTTCTTAGAAAACCTGGGGCTTAGCGCTTCTTTTTGATTATAATAATAATAATAATTAGAAAACCTGGAAGCTTTCTACAACAGATGGGAACATAAAAAGTCTGGGCTGAATGGTACTGCCCTTGATACTGGCCATGTAGTCAGAAACTGTAAGGCCTTTGGGGGTCATGTCCTGGTAGTCAGTAAATGTGGGGCTGATAGTGCTGTCTTGGGAGACAGTAATGGTGAAGCTGGAGGTGCTGTCCTGGGAGACAGTAATGGGGAAGCTGGAGGTGCTGTCCTTGGAGACAGTAATGGTGAAGCGGGAGGTGCTGTCCTGGGAGACAGTAATGGTGAAGCTGGAGATTTTGTCCAGGTAGTCGGGAATTTTATGCAGGAAGGAATACATATAAATGACCTCATAGGGGACAGGAGCCATAGTGGGGAAACAAGTGTAGTCAAAGATAAGATAAAACCAATATTGCAAACTAGAAATACCACAGGAAATAGCAAACAAGAGGACTCCACTAGCAATAGTGAGGATATATTACCAAAAACAACTGTGGAGCTCCATTGTTGGTGCTAGGGAGGATAGGAATAAGACAGGGAAACATGCACCAACAGGGAATACAGTCACAGAAACCCTAGGCAAACGGAAACCAAGCCTGTGCACATACTGTGCACTTGGTATCTGCAGACATGGGAAATCTGGAAAAACAGACGGGACGTGCAACTATGACCACCCTAGAAAATGCCGTGCCCATATGACAACAGGAAAATGCAAACTCCCTTCCTGTAAGCTTTTTTACCCTGAAATGTGTACCTCTTCAGTACAGGAAAGACTGTGCTATAACTTAAATTGCCAGGCACACCATCTAAAGGGGACAAAAAGATACAAAATATCCAGGCCATGGGAAAACCTGGGTAGCCACAGCCACTCAAGAGGGAGAGGTTTTTAAGTGCCAGGAAGAAAAAAAAAAACTGGCAGGAAATGGCAGAAATCGTACACCAAATCCAGTCATTCCTGGAGTGGAACCACAGTCGATGGCCTCCACTCCAAACCAACAGATACAGATACTAATGCCGGAAAAAAAATCCCCCCCCAGTACCAACAATACCACCAGTCCGATGACGTTCTTCTTTGCAAATATACAGGGTCTAAAGCCAGCAACAAACAACAAAATACCTTTCATCCGTGGACTGCTTGCAGAGGCAAAGGCAATGTTCGCGGCTTTCACTGAGACCCACATAAAGGATCACTTGGACAACGAAATATGGATCCCAGGTTACAACCTATACAGATGTGACAGAGTGAACAGGCAAAAGGGGGGGGGGTTGGCCTGTACATTGCAGAGTCACTTGTTTGCACAGAACTGCTTAATGCCTCAAATGATGTAGTGGAAGTTTTAGCGGTAAAGGTCGAGAACCAAAACCTAGTCATTGTGGTAGTCTACAAGCCTCCAGATGCAACATCCCAGCAATTCCAGGAACAGCTATTAAAAACTGACCACTGTCTGGAAAATCTTCCAGCTCCTGCACCCAACATCTTGCTCCTGGGGGATTTCAACTTAAGGCACCTAAAATGGAGGAATATAGCAAATAATATTGTTGCAGTAATAACACTAGGAGGTAGCTCTGATGAAAACTCACACTCACACGAGCTTTTAAATCTCTGCACAAAATTCAATTTAAACCAGCAAATAATAGAGCCTACTAGACTGGAGAATACACTAGACCTCATCTTCACTAACAATGATGATCTGATAAGAAATGTCACCATATCAAAAACAATATACTCAGATCACAACATAATTGAGGTTCAAACATGTATGCGTGGAGCCCCAGACCGACATAATGAGATTGGTCACGAGGGAGCATTCACCAAATTCAACTTCAATAACAAAAACATAGTGGGACCAAGTAAACCAAGTCCTAACCGATATAAGCTGGGAAGATATACTAAGCAACACAGACCCTAACTTATGCCTAGAACAGATTAACCTGGTGGCACTCGGTGTATGCACAAGGCTTATTCCTCTAAGAAAAAGGAGGAGTAGATGTAAAATAGAAAGAGACAGGTGCTCCCTTTACAGACGACGGAAAAGAATAACAGAGCGGCTAAAAGAGGTCAATATATCTGAAATGCGTAGGGAGACACTAGCCAGAGAAATAGCAAGCATCGAACTTAAGCTAAAGGAATCTTATGGGAGTCAGGAATCGCGGGAAGAACTAAAAGCCATAAATGAAATCGAAAGAAACCCAAAGTATTTCTTCTCCTATGCCAAATCGAAGTCGAGAACAACGTCCAGTATTGAGCCCCTACTTAAACAAGATGGGTCCTACACAGATGACAGCAAGGGAATGAGTGAGCTACTCAAGTCCCAATATGACTCAGTTTTTAGCAAGCCGCTAACCAGACTGAGAGTCGAAGATCAAAATGAATTTTTTATGAGAGAGCCACAGAATTTGGTTAACACAAGCCTATCCGATGTTATCCTGACACCAAATGACTTCGAACAGGCGATAAATGACATGCCCATGCACTCTGCCCCAAGGCCAGACTCGTGGAACTCCGAGTTCATCAAGAACTGCAAGAAGCCCCTATCACGAGCCTTTTCCATCCTATGGAGAGGGAGCATGGACACGGGGGTCGTCCCACAGTTATTAAAAACAACAGACATAGCCCCACTCCACAAAGGGGGCAGTAAAGCAACAGCAAAGAACTACAGACCGATAGCACTAACATCCCATATCATAAAAATCTTTGAAAGGGTCCTAAGAAGCAGAAACCCATCAGTTACACAACCCAGGGCAACATGGGTTTAGAACAGGTTGCTCCTGTCTCTCTCAACTATTGAATCACTACGACAAGGTCCTAGATGCACTAGAAGACAAAAAGAATGCAGATGTAATATATACAGACTTTGCAAAAGCCTTTGACAAGTGTGACCATGGCGTAATAGCGCACAAAATGCGTGCTAAAGGAATAACAGGAAAAGTCGGTCGATGGATCTATAATTTCCTCACTAACAGAACACAGAGAGTAATCGTCAACAGAGTAAAGTCCGAGGCAGCTACGGTGAAAAGCTCTGTTCCACAAGGCACAGTACTCGGTCCCATCTTGTTCCTCATCCTCATATCCGACATAGACAAGGATGTCAGCCACAGCACCGTGTCTTCCTTTGCAGATGACACCCGAATCTGCATGACAGTGTCCTCCATTGGAGACACTGCAAGGCTCCAGGCGGACATCAACCAAATCTTTCAGTGGGCTGCAGAAAACAATATGAAGTTCAACGATGAGAAATTTCAATTACTCAGATATGGTAAACACGAGGAAATTAAATCTTCATCAGAGTACAAAACAAATTCTGGCCACAAAATAGAGCGAAACACCAACGTCAAAGACCTGGGAGTGATCATGTCGGAGGAACTCGCCTTCAAGGACCATAACATTGTATCAATCGCATCTGCTAGAAAAATGACAGGATGGATAATGAGAACCTTCAAAACTTGGGAGGCCAAGCCCATGATGACACTCTTCAGGTCACTTGTTCTATCTAGGCTGGAATATTGCTGCACACTAACAGCACCTTTCAAAGCAGGTGAAATTGCTGACCTAGAAAATGTACAGAGAACCTTCACGGCGCGCATAACGGAGATAAAACACCTCAATTACTGGGAGCGCTTGAGGTTCCTGAACCTGTATTCACTGGAACGCAGGCAGGAGAGATACACAATTATATACACCTGGAAAATCCTATAGGGACTAGTACCGAACTTGCACACGAAAATCACTCACTACGAAAGCAAAAGACTTGGCAGACGATGCAACATCCCCCCAATGAAAAGCAGGGGTGTCACTAGCACGTTAAGAGACCATACAATAAGTGTCAGGGCCCGAGACTGTTCAACTGCCTCCCAGCATACATAAGGGGGATTACCAACAGACCCCTGGCAGTCTTCAAGCTGGCACTGGACAAGCACCTAAAGTCGGTTCCTGACCAGCCGGGCTGTGGCTCGTATGTTGGTTTGCGTGCAGCCAGCAGTAACAGCCTAGTTGATCAGGCTCTGATCCACCAGGAGGCCTGGTCTCAGACCGGGCCGCGGGGGCGTTGACCCCCGGAACTCTCTCCAGGTAAACTCCAGGTAAACCTGTAACTAAACCCCTTTCTATACAAAGTTCAATCAAAGGGCTCCCATTATCATTTACACCTGGCACCCCAAACTTACCTACCACACCCTCTCTAAAAGTTTCTCCTACTTTAGCATTCAGGTCCCCTACCACAATTACTCTCTCACTTGGTTCAAAGGTTCCTATACATTCACTTAACATCTCCCAAAATCTCTCTCTCTCCTCTGCATTCCTCTCTTCTCCAGGTGCATACACGCTTATTATGACCCACTTTTCGCATCCAACCTTTACTTTAATCCACATAATCCTTGAATTTACACATTCATATTCTCTTTTCTCCTTCCATAACTGATCCTTCAACATTACTGCTACCCCTTCCTTTGCTCTAACTCTCTCAGATACTTCAGATTTAATTCCATTTATTTCCCCCCACCAAAACTCCCCTACCCCCTTCAGCTTTGTTTCGCTTAGGGCTAGGACATCCAACTTCTTTTCATTCATTGTGAAGCATGGGTGATGAATGTTGCAGCGAGGAGAAGGCTGGAGGCAGTGGAGATGTCATGTCTGAGGGCAATGCGTGGTGTGAATATAATGCAGAGAATTCGTAGTTTGGAAGTTAGGAGGAGGTGCGGGATTACCAAAACTGTTGTCCAGAGGGCTGAGGAAGGGTTGTTGAGGTGGTTCGGACATGTAGAGAGAATGGAGCAAAACAGAATGACTTCAAGAGTATATCAGTCTGTAGTGGAAGGAAGGCGGGGTAGGGGTCGGCCTAGGAAAGGTTGGAGGGAGGGGGTAAAGGAGGTTTTGTGTGCGAGGGGCTTGGACTTTCAGCAGGCATGCGTGAGCGTGTTTGATAGGAGTGAATGGAGACAAATGGTTTTTAATATTTGACGTGCTGTTGGAGTGTGAGCAAAGTAACATTTATGAAGGGGTTCAGGGAAACCGGCAGGCCGGACTTGAGTCCTGGAGATGGGAAGTACAGTGCCTGCACTCTGAAGGAGGGGTGTTAATGTTGCAGTTTAAAAACTGTAGTGTAAAGCACCCTTCTGGCAAGACAGTGATGGAGTGAATGATGGTGGAAGTTTTTCTTTTTTGGGCCACCCTGCCTTGGTGGGAATCGGCCAGTGTGATAATAAAATAATAATAATAAATAAAATAACATCAGCAATCGTCTGTTTCTTGTCATCCGCACTACATCCACGCACATTCAAGCATCCCAGTTTTGTGAAGTTTTTCTTCTTCTCTTTTTTAGTAATTGTCTACAGGGGAAGGGGTAACTAACCCATCGCTCCCGGCATTTTAGTCGCCTCATACGACACGCATGGCTTATGGAGGAAAGGTTCTTTTCCACTTCCTCATGGACAATAGAAGAAATAAATTAGAACAAGAGCTATTTAGAAAAAGGAGAAAAATCTAGATCTTTCTTTCTTTCAACACACCGGCCATATCCCACCGAGGCGGGGTGGCCCAAAAGGAAAAACAAAAGCTTCTCCTTTTAAATTTAGTAATATATACAGGAGAAGGGGTTACTAGACCCTTGCTCCTGGCATTTTAGTCGCCTCTTACAACACGCATGGCTTACGGAGGAAGAATTCTGTTCCACTTCCCCATGGAGGAAAAATCTAGATGTATGTATATATATATGCATGTGCGTGTCTGTGAAGTGTGACCAAAGTGTAAGTAGGAGTAGCAAGATATCCCTGTTATCTAGTGTGTTTATGAGACAGAAAAAGACACCAGCAATCCTACCATCATGCCAAACAGTTACAGGTTTCTGTTTCACAGTCATCTGGCAGGACGGTAGTACTTCCCTGGGTGGTTGCTGTCTACCAACCTACTACCTATATTATTATTATTATTTTTATTATTATTATTATTATTATAATTATTATTATTATTTTTCCTCTTGTTTTTCCTCTTCCAAGTGCTGCTGCACTTTTGACTCTGTCTTGTACTATGGGGTGCACAATAAAGTACAAATTTATAGATGAAATATGTAGTCTTGGATTTGCTTGATGCTGAGACACATCACTAACCCCTTTACAGTGAACTTCTTTTGTGCTTCTTCCATTCTTTCCACCGAAGCAGGGTGACCCAAAAAAGAAACTCGCACTTTCACCATCATTTACACATAATCACTGTTTTTGCAGAGGTTCCCAGATATGACGATTTAGATGTCGCTCCAAACGCCAATATCCCAAACACCACCTTTAAAGTGCAGGCATTGTACTTCCCACCTCCAGGACTCAAGTCCTGTTTATTGTTAAGTTTATTAATTATAGCTTACTATGTATATAATTATTTGTGTGAAGCTATAAAGCCATGTGGGTCATTAAATGCAATGGGTGATAAAAGCTTGATCTGGTTTTTTAATCCCAATGCCGTCTATGACCCATGAAATTTGAAGTATGTAAAGTAAAAGGACACAAGTGCAACTAATGTGACATTTTATTGTGGCAACGTTTCGCTCTCCAGGAGCTTTGTCAAGCCGATACAAACAGTATATGGACACAGAGGGTATATAAAGGCTCAGAGTGAGGTGCAAAACTAGTGAGGTACCATTTCGATGTTCACTAGTGCTAGTAGTAGTAGTGACAAAAGTTGTAGTAGTAGTAATACAGTATGGTAGAGCAATTAATTTGTACATGAGTAAAAGGATATAAAAGCTATTACTTGGGTAACATAAAAATAGGTTGGACAAATATAGGCTGGTTAGAGAAGGCCTGTTTCAGTGTTCACTCTCTGTAATGTGCTTTGTGTAGTATAACAGGAGAGACTATGTGATGGCAGGGTTTACTGTTTTCAGGAGGATTCTCGCTAAGACTTCAGAGATGGTGAAGCTGCCATTGTTTTGTTTAATTGTATTCGAAACAGCGATCAGTGCTGATTCAAGGCACTTGCATCTGCGGAAATTAGTTTCTTTGATCACTAATTGGGCGTCCCTGAATTTCATGAGATGATTGGTGGAATTTCGGTGTTGTACACAGGCGTTGTTCAAGTTGTCGTTCCTACATGCGTAAATCGTGTTCATTGAGGCGGGTGTCGAGGTTTCTTGCTGTTTCACCTACATAAATCTTGTCACAGCCTCTACAGGATATAGTGTAAACCCCTGCATTGACTGGTTTGTAGTGCTTTGATTTTGTCCTGGTTAGATCCTTTATTGAAGTGCTAGAAGCGATGGCGACTCTGGTGTTAGCTTGTGAAAGTACTTTAGAAACGTTCAGTGCAACCTGGCTGTTGGGAAGAATTATAACTTTGTTGGGAGTGGTGTTGGTGCGTGGAGAATTAATGATCTGAAGAGCTCTTTTCTTGCAGTCTTTGATGAAAAAGGAAGGAAAATGTAACTCAGGGAAGGTTTGGTGAATGTATGTACATTCCTCGTCAAGAAACTCAGGACTACAAATTCGGTATGCTCTTAGGAAAAACCCAATGATGATGCCTCTTTTGGTCTTGGTATCTTGACTGGAATAGAAGTGTGTGAGATCATTTTTATTGGTAGGTTTCCGATAAACTTGAAATCTGAGGTTGTTGTCTACTTTGTGAATGAGGACGTCGAGGAAAGGTAGCTTGTCATTGGACTCTTCTTCTAGTGTAAACTGGATCGCCAGTTCAACTGCGTTGAGCCTTGCCTGAAGATTCCATACATCAAAACGTTTTGGAGTTATTACGAGGACGTCGTCCACGTAACATAACCAAGTGACGCTTGAAGGGATGATGTTTGCGAAGTGTTCGGACTCTAGGTGTTCCATGTATAAGTTGGCTAGGATGGCACTGATGGGGGACCCCATTCCCATGCCATAGGTTTGTTTGTAGAGCTTGTTATTGAAAGAAAAACAGTTGAAATTAACACAGAGTTCAATCAAGTCAACAAAATCTCCGGGAGGTAGAGGATGATTAAGGTCCTGATTGACTTTACATCATAGAACCTCGATGGCTTTTGTGGTAGGTACTTTTGTGAAGAGGGAAGTCACGTCCAAACTGCTTAGTTTCTTGTTATGGATGGAGAGGTTGTGGATGCGGTTGAGATTAATCATCAGCCCCGCTCATCTTATACACTCAGGCAACCTTCTCAACCGCATCTGCAACCTCTCCATCCGTAACAAGAAACTAAGCAGTTTGGACGTGACTTCCCTCTTCACAAAAGTACCTACCACAAAAGTCATCGAGGTTCTACGACGTAAAGTCAATCAGGACCTTAATCTTCCTCTTCCTCCCGGAGATTTTGTTGAGTTGATTGAACTCTGTGTTAATTTCAACTGTTTTTCTTTCAATAACAAGCTCTACAAACAAACCTATGGCATGGGAATGGGGTCCCCCATCAGTGCCGTCCTAGCCAACTTATACATGGAACACCTAGAGTCCGAATACTTCACAAACATCATCCCTTCAAGCGTCACTTGGTTACGTTACGTGGACGACGTCCTCTTAATAACTCCCAAACGTTTTGATGTACGGAATCTTCAGGCAAGGCTCAACGCAGTTGAACCTATTTTTATGTTACCCAAGTAATAGCTTTTATGTCCTTTTACTCATGTACGAATTAATTGCTCTACCATATTGTGTTACTACTACTACTACAACTTTTGTCACTACTACTACTACTACTACTACTAGCACTAGTGAACATCGAAATGGTACCTCACTAGTATTGCACCTCACTCTGAGCCTTTATATACCCTCTGTGTCCATATACTGTTTGTATCGGCTTGACAAAGCTCCTGGAGAGCGAAACGTTGCCACAATAAAATGTCACATTAGTTGCACTTGTGTCCTTTTACTTTACATATTGTCGGTAATTCTACCAACATTATTACAAACATGAAGTACAGTGGTCCCTCGTTTTTTGTAGTTAATCCGTTCCTGGAGTTGCTACTATTATCGAAATCTACGATTTATGAATCAATTTTCCCCATAAGAAATAATGTAAATACAATTAATCCGTTCCTGACACCCAGAAGTGTTAAAACAAATAATTTTTTACATGAAATATAGATGTAATACATAAACAATACAATGGGAAATGATGAATGAAACATTAACAGCATAACACTTACCTTTATTGGAGATTCTTCTTAGTGTATGGGAGACTGGAGGAGGAAAGAGATTGGATTGTTTACAGTTTGGAAGGGGAATCCTCTTCCAGCAACACCTCAGGTACCAATTGCTTTTCTGGGGTTGCTTCTCTTCTCTGTTTCTTAATGCCACTAGGACCACCTTGAGAGTCACTGGAGTCCTGTCTCACAAAATAACTGTCCAGAGAGCTCTGTTTCTGGGGTCTCTTTAAAACTTCCCTAAAATGGCCCAAGACTTTGTCACTGTACATGTTGCCAACATGGCTTGCAACAACCTTGTCAGGGTGATGTTTCTCCATAAAGCTTTCCATCTTACCCCACATAGCAAAAATATCTCTAATTTCTGAAGAAGGCACCTTCTTCCATCTCTCTTCCTCCTCCTCTGCAGCAAGATTCTGAGCTGCGGTCTGTTGCTGTTCCGGCTGAAGCTCTTGCAGCTCGTCAGTGGTGAGCTCTTCGTTGTGGTCTTCCACCAACTCTTCCACATCCTCCAAACTCACATCCAACCCCATGGAACTCCCCAGTGCCACAATTTATTTAACAACAGACATAGGCTCATCAGGGTCAGTCCCAAACCCTTCAAAATCCCTCTTGTCGACACAATCTGGCCACTAGGAGCTTTCTTTGGAGCCATGGTAGCTTATTTAATACTTGCAAGCACTAAAATGAGTAGAATATTATGAAATATTTCGTAGGAGCACGTGAGGGGACCTTCGCTCACTGGTAAACAGTGCGAGACTGGCTGGGTAGGGAGGCCGCCCCGGCTCACACCGTGTGTACGCGTCCCGGACGAACTACTATTCGCGAGTCAACCTATGATTAGTGAGCCCATGTTTAGACAAAAATATCTCTGTGATTTCTGAAATCTATGATTCCCGAGAACTACGAAACACGAGGTACCACTGTACATTGTTTATTTCACTAACTGGCTAAATTCATATTTTTTCAATATGGATATGATATTGAGATTTGAAGTATTTATTTGAAGTATAGCTCTGATCAATAGCTTGGCTAAATTTAATTGCTTTTATTGGATAGGATATTAATGTTTTGCTTGGTTCACCAGATTAACCTTGTTTCAACAAGGATACCATCCTTAGCTTTGAAGAATGTTTCTTTTCAAGAGCTTGATATAAATATGGTTGATTGAACTGGAACATAATTCCTGTGCTTGAAGACTTGCTTTTTCATTGACTTTTTTTTTTCTTCTACATTTTGGTTTAAGCAACTAATTAAGTTCTCTACTGGATTGTATTTTTTCTTCTCTAGTAGTTTTTCTAATGAAATTAAAAAAAATTCTTCCCAATTTCACAGGCTCTCGAAGTCGTTACGAGGGCTACCCACCCACTTCTAATGCTGGTTATGAATATGACCCCTACTCCCGAGGACCTCCAGCTCATCAAGATTATCCTTACGACCAAGTTGGTTACCCGCCTCAGACTCAAGCTGGATACAGTGGTCACTATCGGGATGCTGCAGGTAACTACGTGGATCCTGGCTACCTACAGCGCCCTCCTACCCCACCTTCACCTAGTGAACGTTCCGAGTCTCCCCCTCCTCACCGCACCATGCAGCAAGGTATGTGGCTCTTGCTATCTCATGTCTTATTCTACTCTCATGAATATTTCACCTGGAGATGCTGTATGAAATCTGGAAATGCACACACTTGCTCTCCAGAATTGTCTCTATCTCTTTTGGGAATGCTATATTAACTAAAAAAAAATTGCAGATTTTAGCATGTTCATTTTTGTTTTCTATGTAGAATAGTATTATAAATTACTCTTTTACTATAATGACAATTCATGGGCAAGTGTTGGCTGTCTGCTAAGCAGTTAGTATCGAGAGCTTTGCTTAGTTACTACACCTTAAGAATTTCATTAACATTAAAATTTCAATAATGTAATCTCAATTGTCAACTGGTTTTGCTGGAACTGTCTTCCAATGTATCGGTTTCAGTGGGTATTGGCTAATTTTGATGACATGGGTATTTGTATCAACCTGAGGTTGAGTGTCAATACTGGTATTGGCTAAAATTTTGGTATTGTCCCATCTCTAGCTGGAACACTCCATGGAAAATTGTCCTGTGGTATGGTTGGTAATGCACTCAATTCACACATTGAGGTTTGTGGTTTGATTCCTAGTATGGGTGGAAACATTAGGATGTGTTTCCTTAACCCTTTGAGGGTCAACAGGCCCTCTCCCAAACTTGTTCTCAGGGTTGAAAATTTAAAAAAAAAATATTATTTTTTCTTATGAAATGATAGAGCATATTTTTGTGAGTGTTACAGGTCAAAAAAAAAAAAATTGCAATCAATACTTACCAAGATATGGAGGCATGAAGTTGACAGAAAGTGAGCTGCTTACGGCAATATCACTGACTGCCGGTCACACAGTAATAGTTTATTTATTATTTTTCTACTTTTTTCTTTTATTTTTTAACATTTTATTTTTACAAGTAACTTTTGTGGCGTGTGAGACCAATATAAGCCATATTTTAGATATATACACTTGTTGTATACTACACAATAATTGCACAAACATTGACACCCTGCCTCAGTGGGAGACGGCCGACTTGTTGAAAAAAAAAAAAATTGACAGATGAACATTTTCACCTATTTTAGTCACATACTATTGTCTAGAAATATATACATAGTATTTATAGGTCCTAGCAATGTTTTGGTGGGGGAAGGGAGCGTGGGTTTGTGTAAACAACATGGCCAACTGGCTGGCTGGCTGGCCGGCTGGCTCTGTGTCTCTGTCTCACAGGTACACACAAATACAATTATACATAGTGTAAATTACCTAGGATACATGGGAGAATATACTAATAATAATTGAAGCATGGTGTAAGACTTGTGTGTCACTCGTCTTATCTTATCACTCCACTAATGACAGTGGTGACATTTGATGAGGGAACACTGCCTTCTCTTTATCTGTTTTTGCTTTACACAAACATGTCTGTCTGTCTGCTTGCCTCTGTCTGTCTCAGAGAGCCACTAGTGAACTAACATGTATTACACACAATGCAGTGCGTCACATCTGAGTCCTGATACAGTGGACCCCCGGATTACGACATTAATCTGTTCCAGAGAGTGTGTCTTATACTGAATCTGTCGTAATCCTAATTAATTTTCCCCATAAGAAATAATGGAAATCCAATTAATCCTTTCCAGACACCCAAAAGTATTAAACAGTATTAAACAAAATAATTTTTTTACATGAAACATACATTTCCCTACACAGAAAACAATGAGACATGCAAAATAAATAAATAAAATGACACCTTTATTGAAGACTTATTGATGAGTGATTAGATGGGAAGAGGGGAGAGGATAGAGGTGTATTAGTGTTTGGAAGGGGAATCCCTTTCCATAAAGACTTTAGGTACAAAGTCCTTATCTGGGCTTACTTCCCTTTGTTTTTTAATGCCACTGGGACCAACTTCAGAGTCACTGGACCCCTGTCACACAAAATATCTGTCCAGAGAGCTATGTTTCTGGCATCTCTAAGATTTCCCTAAAATGGGACACAACATTGTTATTGTAGATGTTGCCAGCACGGCCTGCAACAGCTGTGTCAGGGTGATGTTCCCTGTAGCTACAACTAAATAATGATCCGATACATCCGTTGCCCCTGTATAAACATTTACATCCTGAATCCTGCCCATCAACCTTCTGTCCACCAATACAAAATCTAACAAACTACTTTCATTACATGCTCTATCATATCTTGTATACTTATTTATCCCCTTTTTTTATGAAAGATGTATTGCTTATTTCCAAACATCTTTCTACACATAGCTTAATTAAAGGCTCCCATTTTCATTTACCCCTGGCATCCCGAATTTACTTACTACTCCCTCCACAACATTTTTACCCACTTTAGCCTTGAAATGCCCAACCACAATTACTCTCTCACTTGCTTTAAAACTCCCCATGCACTCATTCAACATTTCCCAGAATCTCTCTCTCTCTCTCCTCTACACTTATCTCTTCTCCAGGTGCATAAACACTTACTATAACCCACTTTTCACATCCAACCCTTATTTTACTCCACATAATCCTTGCATTTGTACATATTCCCTCTTTTCCTGCCATAACTTATCCTTCAACATTATTGCTACTCCTCCTTTAGCTCTAACTCTGTTTGAAACCCCAGACCTAATCCCATTAATTTCTCCCCACTGAAACTCTCCCACATGTTACATATGGAGAGGTTAACTTTAGGCCACTGATCCTTTCTGGGGAATTGGTTTGAATATCGGCTTTATCTAGGGGTAAAACTTAATACACAACAAGGGTATTGAGCGGCAGTGTAGCAGTGCTTATTCTATGAAAATTTCCTTTTAATAAATGTGAGGATGACTCAAATTCCAGAGTAAAATTCTTAATTTTAATATTAAACTTAGATACTCATAAATTTATGAACTCTGGTCAATAAGACCATTATATCACTTATCTTCCCCTTCCTACATAAAGAGAATGATTATATATAAGTATGGTTATAGATGTAAGATTTTACCAGGAAAGCATAGATCCCAATGGTAAAGTTAGACATACGTTAAGGCATATTAAATAATCAGTACCTTACTGACAACTTGTAACAATTAAGAGAGACTTCTTGAATTATTCCACATCATAACCCAAGCAGTTATTTGCTAAGAGATATTGTCCCATGCAAGAGACTAAGTAATATTTTTAGAGCTCCAGGGGAAATTGTGTTAACGGCTGAGGGCCTGAACTTACAAGAGTATGAACCTACTCCCTTACTACTTCCTTTGGCAAATGCCTTTGAAAAATTCTCTGTAGTATCACCCGTGACTGAGGGCATCAGCTGTGACTAACATCTCACCCATGAGTGTAGTGTCACCCATGAGTTCCCTCTCCATGAGTAGCCATTACAGTTTTTTCCTTATCTCTGCTCAACGCTCGTTCTGGAGGGCCAGAGGTGATAACAATCTCACACCACACACTGTTTCCATAATAGCTTGAATACAAGTCTTGTTACTCATCTTATCCTTCAATGTCTGCAAAATGTTGACAATAATACCAATGAGACCAATAGCACTACCAAAGATTTCTATGAACAGAAATTGCACAAAGATACCATCAGCTAGAACAGTAGCTGAACCAACAATACCAACAGCAAGGCCACAGAACAGATTAGTGAAGTCCACATCAACCTGCAGTGAACATCAAGGAACCAGAGAGTAGGTTCTGTTCCAAAATGTCATCACTTGTATCCTTTCAACATACCAACTAAAATGATACAATTCGTCCATAGATAGCACTGCCTCACAAAATGACTGAAAGGTTCTTGGTCTTACTAGGGCTGCAAACAATAGCACCAACCATGCTAGCTCTTGTCGTGTGGATGCTCTTGGCAGCTCCAACACATATAGGGAGGCACTTATCAAGAACCTGCCAAAATCAGTGCATTCACTCTGCCCAGTAATGGTGTCACCAATAGCAATGGGGAAGAGACATAGTTCCTTATACCCCATGGTTGCTTGTCTTCTGGGCGAGTGGTAAGTGAGCCAAACATCGGTAGCCATCATACTGGGAGTCAGTATTAACACTCAAGTTAGCAACTTCCCATTCTAGAGGTTTCTCTATACTGATTGCTATACTCTTAACTTTTTTAGGTCATCCATTTTAACCAGAAAGAAGGAAACAATTTTGGTTCTTTTTAGAGAACGCTTTGGAGGGGAATCTCCATTTGTTGTGGTAATATACTGCATCGATCCTTTTCATTGGATCAAAATCCTGGACAGGCCCCCATTTGTTACGTCAGGGGCCATGTCTATAGGCCTGTTTTGGCCCTTTCTGTAACAAGATGTCAAATCAAGCTCTGGTCTAGTTGTCCTTAGGCAAATGCTATTTTAATTTGGGAATTATAATTAGGAGATTGATCCGACTAAATAAAATATGTGATCTTTAATACAAAAGAATTCATATAAAAACTTTAGTCTCATACAAAGTTTGGATCCCATTGCAGTGCAGTATCTAGACTGCTGTAATCAGTAATCGTATTAAGCTGGAATCTGTTTATGCTTTAGGGAAGTTATTCTACCCTTATAGAGGATCTGTTAATGGTCCCTGGTATGGTTGGTAATGTCATCTACTCATCTCTGACTCAGTGATAGCTTGCTATTAGTTGAGACTTCAGTCTGTCTGTACTTTAACAAAGACTTCTGGCTTTAAGGATTATTATCTGTCTTTATTGAAACGATAGTTTCATTTGATACATTTCGGAACTTTCATGCAAATATGTTATTGAATAAGACTCGTGTCATTGAGTGTAAGCATTGTACAGAAACATTTACAAGTAAGTCGTATGTCGACTGTTTTCCGTATTAAGTGTATCATTATGTATTACAGTGCAAGAGAGAGAAGAACTTTGTATCATACACTAAGTTTTTATATTAGTCTTTTCTGTTAAAGATCGTATATTTTATTTAGTTGGATCAGTGTCCTAATTATAATTCCTGAATTAAAATGGAATTTGCCTAAGGACTACTAGACCAGAGCCTGATTCGACATCTTATTACAGAAAGGACCAAAACAGGCCTATAGACGTGGCCCCTGATGTAACACCACCCCCTTCAGCTTTGTTTCACTTAAAGCCAGGACATCCAGCTTCTTCTCATTCATAACATCCACAATCATCTCTTTCTTATAATTCGCACAAACATCCATGCACATTCAAACATTCCTCTTTGATGGTTTTCTTCTTTTTCTTTTTAGTAAGCTTTATGGGAAAAGGGGTTACTAGCCCATTGTTCCTGGCATTTTAGTTGACTTTTACAACACACATGGCTTATGGAGGAAAGATTCTTATTTCACTTCCCCATAGATATGAAAGGAAAAGCAATAAGAACAAGAACTTCTTTCTTCTTTCAATGCACCGGCCTAATCCCACTGAGTCAGGGTGGCCTAAAAGAAAAAAACGAAAGTTTCTCCTTTTACATTTAGTAATATATACAGGAGAAGGGGTTACTAGCCCCTTGCAAGAACATGAACTATTAAGATAAACTCAAAGAAAACTCACATGAGTGTGTGTACATAAACATGTATATGTATGTGTAGTGTGACCTAAGTGTAAGTAGAAGTAGCAAGACGTACCTGAAATCTTGCATGTTTATGAGACAGAAAAAGACACCAGCAGTCCTACCATCATGTAAAGCAAATACAGGCTTCCCTTTTCCCTTCCCTTGGTAGGACGGTAGTACCTCCCTGAATGGTTGCTGTCTGCCAACCTACTACCTATACCAAGGTATATACCCCCTGCTCTTCACTGGATTTATTCTACACTTTCTCCTATATCTTTCACTCCAGTCAATTGTTATAGCATTGTACAAATTAGGGACCAACACCTCAAGTACAAGTGTCCCTTCTCACTCTTTCTTCTCTCTGTGATAGATAACATTCTTGGCTGATGGTGCATAAAGGGAACCCATAACATAGTAGGGATACATTCTGAGCTTGCCAGGTTCTCCTTTTTTTTCCACTAATATTTTCCAAAAAAATATGACCTTACCACACAATCATCAAATGGTCAATTATATAAAAGAAATGACTTTGATTTAATAACATTTAGTGAAAAAAATATGAATTGGTACTCACAACAGCAACAGATGAACAAACACAAGTGGATGTATAGGTGGAGGGTGGTGCTGAAGGATTAGTTGGTGTGAGAGGATGGTGCAGAGTGGTCAGGGTCACACTCCATATCATATGTAGGAGCAGAGTATCATCAAGAGAAGGCACATGCAAGGAGCTATTATCTTCAGACCACACCAGTGGAGAGAGTGTAGAAATGGAAGATCCAAGTGGATTGGAGCTGGATATGGGTGAGAGAGACTTCAGGAAGTGCATCATCGAGGTCTGCTTAGTCATTTATTGCTTCTGAGCATGCACTCCTTTATAGGTGCTAAAGGCACTGTTCACTACATTTGAATTACAAGCTCCTCTTCAGTCAAGGGTCAACATCCATGGCAAATTGGGAAAGTCTCTTAAGTTGTGCAAACAATTCTCCAGGCTTGTTCCTAGACTTATCCTTTACATCAAGACCCACTTCATCCTCTTCTTCCTCCTTTTCTTTTTCAACTATAGAAGTCTCATTGAGATCACCACTTAATTCTTCTTTATGGGGTCAGAAAGCTCCAAAACACCTTCCTGAAGGCCTATGAACACTTCTCCTACCTGTCCAAACTTAACAACTCTCTCACTCATTGACAGTTTTCTAAAGCCCTTGAAGTTCATAATGCAGTCTTACCAATTGGACTTTCAAGCACAATTCAGATGGAAGACTTCACTTCATCTCATGAATCCTTAATGTTGTTTATTTTATCTCTCGCATTGTAGGATTTCCACCACTCGTGCACTGTTGGCTTATTGGGTCCATCAGTATCCTCCGACAGTTGGGACAGTGTCCTTTTTAGATAGTAGGCATTAAATGCTGCAATAATTTCTTGATGAAGAGGCTGGATCAGTTATGTTTGGTGCAGGAACAATACACTGACATTTGGGTGACATGTTTAGGGTGTCCAGGGGCATTGTCAAGGCTAAGTTAGTCTCCCTGCAGTGGCACTCTGCCTCCACAATGAAATGCTGTATGAACCAATCTCCAAAAATTGTCATTCACCCTTCTTGTTTGCAGCTCAATGTACAGGCATCATATTCTGACTCAGCAATTTCAGTGCACATGGGTTGAGGGGGTGGTACACTAGAATTAGTTTACACATGAAATATCCTGCAACATTGCTACACAGAAGGACATTGAGTCTGTCCTATGCTCCCTTGAATCCACTTGCATCCTTCTCCTCTTTAGATGTGTATGTCCTAGATGGTATCTATTGCATGAAGGAATTCAGAGAAACCAGTTTGTCAGACTTGAGTCCTGGAGGTCGCACGTAGAATGCCTGCAATGTAAAGGAAGGATGAAGATGCTTCAGTTCAGAGGCTCGTTTAAACTGTTGTCTGAACACTTCTGGCAAGATGGCTGCTGAATGAGTGATGGCAAATGTTTAATTTTTTGGGGGTTACTGGTCTGTGATACCAACAATCACCTCAACAGCCAAGTATTATGGATTATTGGCATTAGCATCCTTTCCCAGGATGCCAATCACAGCAGGTGATTAACTCCTAGGGATCTGTTTTACTGTATGTGAATATCGGCAGAAGGTGTTTGTGGGGAGGAGGTACACACACTTAAAGATGAAGGAGAATGAGTGTGTGTGATCATGAGCATGCAAGATTGAGAGTGAAAGAACATATAAGTGGTGAAGGTAAGTGGTGATGCCAGTGAGGTGTGTCAGCCTCAGGCACATACTAGCTGCCAACTTTCCAGTATGTGCACACATGCACATGTACACACTAACACTCACTAACACTAATATTAACACTCACAATCTCTCCCTCTCACATTGTCTTGCTTGACTCCCATGTGCAGTGGGATATGCTATAATGAATCTAATTGGTTATAGAACTTCGTTCATTATAGCGTTCGTTCGTTATGGAGGTGGTCTGTTCCAGGTTCCCAAATACAACCATTTAACAAAGAAAAATATAATGTAAAATTGTAAAAAGTGCATAAATGTGTATTTAAACTCCTGAAATAAAAAAATCATTAATGCATGTAATAAAAAATAATTAGAACAAAAGATAAGAAATACTACTGTACTTTATCCTACCATAGTGTTCAGCATGCAGGACAAGAGTCAGAGGAGGAGAGAATTACTGAGAGGAGGTGGGAAGAGTGGAGCCATCCTTCCTAGTCCTCTTTGGAAAACTGTTAGTTACATAAATATTCGTTATACAAACTGTTCATTACAGCATACCTCACTGTACTTGCATTCTGTTTCTCTCTTATTTTGGGTATGACTGAACCGAGCACCAGGTGTTAAGCTTAGCATGTCAGACTGGTTAAGTATTCTCAAAGGGTGACCTTGAAGTGGTTGCCTCAATTTTTTTCCTCCATTTTAATTTTGCTTGTAACTCAATTGTCAATTGATGCCAAGAAATGGCCAATAAAACAGTAAGAACCATCCTAGAAAACATCAAAGTTGATACAGTGGACCCCCGCATAGTGACCTTAATCCGTGCAAGAGGGCTGGCTGTTATGCGAAATGTTCGGTATGCGAATGAATTTTCCCCATAAGAAATAATGGAAATCAAATTAATCCGTGCAAGACACCCAAAAGTATGAAAAAAAAAATTTTACCACATGAAATATACATTTTCCTACACACAAAGAGAAGGATACATGCACAATAGTAGAGTAGTACATGCACAATATATATTGTGCATGTACTACTCTACTAAATGAAGAATAAATGACACTTACCTTTATTGAAGATGCAGCAATGACTGATGAGACACTGTGTCCTGGGAGTGCCTTTTCCTCCTGAGTACTGTAGGTCCTGTTTGGTATTTTCTTCCAGAACAGGCCTTATCACACTGTGTATGTCACTACGATTCTTAAATCTCTCAAACCAACCTTTGCTGGCTCTAAATTCACCAATATGAGCACTAGTTCCAGGCATTTTCCCTGTTCACCTGGGTGTTAGTCGACTGGTGTGGGTTGCATCCTGGGAGACAAGATTAAGGACCCCAATGGAAATAAGTTAGACAGTCTTCGATGACACTGACTTTTTTGGGCTATCCTGGGTGGCAAATCCTCTGGGGTTAATTGTTTCTTGGTATTCTCAATAAGCCACACCAACAACGGTGCTACAGCAGCAGCAGCAGCTGACGGTGGTACAGCAGCAACAGACGATGCTACAGCAGCAGCAGACGATGCTACAGCAGCAGCAGACGATGCTACAGCAGCAACTGACGATGTTACAGCAGCAGCAGACGATGCTACACCCAGCAGCAGCAGCAGACGATGCTACAGCAGCAGCAGCAGCTGACGGTGGTACAGCAGCAACAGACGATGCTACAGCAGCAACAGACGATGCTACAGCAGCAGCAGACGATGCTACAGCAGCAGCAGACGATGCTACAGCAGCAGCAGACGATGCTACAGCAGCAGCAGACGGTACTACAGCAGCAGGAGCAGCTGACGGTGGTACAGCAGCAGTGCAGCTGACACGGTGGTAACTAGTCAGCAGCAGCAGCTGTACCACCAATAGTAGCGATGGTTGATTGGGGTTTATTATACAACCTGGCCAGCTCGGAGACACGCACTCCACTTTCATACTTATCAATGATCTTTTTCTTCATCTCCATAGTAATTCTCACCCTTATTGCTGTAGGGTTGGCACTAGAAGCTTTCTTGGGGCCCATGGTCACTTATTTTCCAGAAAAAAATCACCAAAAACACTGTAATAATACGAAATGTTCCGATTGTATGCTTGGATGTTACCGCGGAGGCTGGCTGGTAAACAATGCCACCGGCGGAACATGTGAGCGTGGCTCAGGCCGCACATTGGACGCGTCTCGGACGAAGGGCGCTGAGCGGGTTTTTGGGCGGTATGCGAGGCAAAATTTTAGCGATCAAAGCGTCCGGTATGCGGATTGTCCGTTATGCAAGGCGTCCGGTATGCGGGGGTCCACTGTATTTTAAACCAAATGCAGGGTCAGAGGTCTGCTTTTTCCAGGCAGGACTTTTGTTTATTTTGTGCCCACCTGCCGCACAAATGCACTTTCCAGTGTCTAGGCCAAAATTTACCACTCGCAGCATATTTAAGGGTGCTGTGCTTAGAACATAGATCTGTGTGAATGACACCGGCATCAGTTATGTAAATCTATGTAAGGGATGGTGAAACAGTTAAACCCATTCCCAACATCCTGGAACTACTTGGATAACTTCCAAAACCCTCAGTAGCATAGCTTCAGATAATAAAAAATGGGGCATTCTACTTCGATGATGACGAGAGTGGGTAGTGCAGATTTTATCAATTTGTGTAAAATTGTGACTTTTTATTGATTTAATCACGACAATATATATATGCATCTTCCTCTTCTGAATGGCTTCAGTAATGGCTGATGCCAGGAGAATACCAGTTAAGTTTAGTTTATCAATGCAAATTTAATTTTACAACTTGTAATGGTTCGTATTTTTATCAAATTGGACTATCTTAAACACAAAAATAATTTTTTTCTCTTAGGGATTGCAGAAAAATTTTATATATATACAACTGCAAAAAGAAAATTGAAAACCAATTGTTTTTTTACTGTTTTATGTTTTCTTAGTGGAGAACCCTTAAATACTGCACAGCATGATACCAGAGCTGCCCAAAGATTTTCATTTATAACTCCAGAAAGCCTTATCCAATCGGCTTCAAATTTTAAACCCTGGTCATCTATTAATAGTTGAAGGTTGATAAAACAGTTAGTGTGTGTAGGTGCTTTTCTCAGTTTTATGTAAATCATTCAATCTTTCTTGATCAATTTCTCAGTTTCAGGTATCACAAGGTGATTGACCTGTATTGTTATTGGTTAGAGATTTACATATACAAAGACACAGGGTGGTAATGTTGGTGAAGATGGTTTACTTGGAGTCACTTCTGGCGGTTGGTACGTCTGTGGCTCGGTCCCAGACCAAGCTTTCTGGTTGATGGCCTGATTGATCAAGTTGTTAGTACTTGCCTCCCATGTATGCATAACAATCTGGCTGATCAGGGACTGCTTTGAGAAATCGGTCGAGTTCTCTCTTGACAGCTAGAGGTTGGTAATCCTTATATGTGAAGGGGAGGGTGTTGAAGAATTGAGACCCTTTAACACTTATTGAGTTCTGTGTCATCACTCCCCTGCTTTTCATTGGAGGAATTCTTCACTTTGTTTGCCGAGCTTCTTGTATTCATTAGTAGTACTCGGGTGTGCAGGTTTGGGAACAATCCCTCCAGTATCTTCCAGATATAGATTATGATGTCTCTTTCTCACTTGTGTTCTAAAGCATACAATTCTAAGGGCTTAAGTGCTCCCAGTAATTGAAGTGTTTGAGTTTGAGTTTGTATATGAACTGTGAAAGTTCTCTAAATTTTCCAGCTCTGCAATTTTGCCTGCCTTGAAGAGGGGCCATTAGTACACAGTAATATTCCATCCTAGAGAGATTGAGTAACTTGAGGAGTATCATAGTTGGCTTCTCCTATCTTTATTTTGAAGGTTCTAGTTATCCAACCTATCATTTTTTCTTTGAGTTATGGTAAAAGTGTTGTTCTTGAATGTGAGATATTCACATTATCTCTCACATTTGACTTGCATTCTGTTGAGTAGTTTGAGTCTGTCTTGTATTCCAGTCTTGTTATATTTCCTCTATTCTTCTGTGATGTAGTTACTGATATTTATTCTCATTGGACATAATACATGTATAGTTAGACTTGGTTTATATCAACTTGGAGGCTTTCTCTGTTTTTTGTAGATTCCACTCGTACGGATTTTCCTATTGTCTGCAAAGAATGATAGTACTGTGACTAATATCTCTGTCTGTCAGAAATGAAAATAGAGAAGAGAAGTGAGGAGAGTACTGTGTCTTGAAGGACAGAACTTTGCACTGTAATGGCCCCTGATTTCACTGTTTACTATTACTCTTTGCGTTCTGTTTAAGAAGCTAAATATCCATGTACCCACCAGTGCAGTTACCACCATGGCCACACTTCTCGAAGGCTTTTACAAAGTCAGTGTGTACTAAATATACATTTTACTTGTCTTTAAGGGTACCCAAGACTGTCTTAGTGGTCTAGCAATTGTGAAAGGCAGGAGCTTTCTGAACCCATGTTGACCTGGATTGTGCAGTTGCTGCAATTCCATGTGATTAGTAATCTTGCTGCCTAAAACCCTTTCAAAAATCTAGATAATATGGGATGTTAGGGTTATTTGTTTATTTATTTTTTCCATTGCTTTACTGCCACCTTTGTAGAGTGGGGTAATGTCTGGTTTTTAACCTTTTGACTGTTTACGCCGTATAAACACGTCTTAAGCGCCACTGTTTCTGACGTATTTATGCGCATAAATTCTAGCGGCTTCAAATCAAGCGGGAAAGGCCTGGTAGGCCTACATGAGAGAGAATGGGTCTCAGTGGTGGGTGTGCACCCTGTGAAAAAAATCTGGGACTCAGCGGTGCATTGTGGGAACACCATCTTGGTAGTCCATTTTCACCATGCCTCGCAGTAAGAAGTACTTCACTCCTCGGCGGATTGGAGGTCTTTTGTTCCCAAGTGATAGCTCTAACAGTGATGAAAGTGTCAGTGACAGTGAATTCCAGCGTTTTGAAGTGAGTGTGACCGAAAAAAGTGCCCAGGATAACGTAATTAGTGATGAAAACCCAGATGACCCACAATCTTCCACCTCTGGTGCTGGGCCGGCTTGTTCACGTTCACGTTCACCTGTACCAGGACAAAAGAGGAAACTATTTGGTCATGTACAACACCCAGATGTTAGCAGTGAATGTGATAGTGATAGTGATTTCAAGGTCATTGAAAGCAGTTCTAGTTGTGACAGTGAGGGTGAATATTCCCCAGTGAAGCGGCAGTATATACGACGCAGCATGCGGTCTGGTAGTGTTTCGTATGCTGTTCCAAGGGGAAGGAGAAACTCTGGGAGCACATCCCGTGGCCCTACACCACGACCTGATAGTGAAGATGACGATATCGTTGTGATGGGTATGAATGATGTGAGCGAGGGAGCAGGCAGTGGTGGAGATAAGGATGGTGGCACGACCCTTGTGGCACCAGCAGCAGGCCACGCTACTACCCACGCTGCTGACTCTGCACAACAACAACCAGCCTCACCCGACCCCACACTCTCACAACCTACACAACCACAACCTGCACAACCACAATCTGCACAAGCACAACCTACACAACCACAACCACGTTACAATATCCAGAACCCACCAGCAGACCGCATCTGGGATTGGCAGGAAGGTGACGAGTTTGTTCCCCAGTCCCCATGACTTTGATGAAACACTAAGTGGAATAAAGCCATCATGTCCACTTGGGAACAATGCTAGTGAACTGGAATGCTTTGAGTTATTCTTCAATGAACCCCTGATGGACATCATTGTCAGGGAAACCAACACATACTATGAATACACCATGGCAAATACAATTCTCTCACCAAGATCACAGCTACACCAGTGGAAGGAGATGACTGTGGCAGAGATGTACTTGTTTTTTGCCACATGTGTATAAGCACACTGTCACCACATACTGGGCAACAGAACGCCTGATTTCAACTCCAGGTTTTAGTGACATAGGTGTCAATCGTTTCCTGATACTGTTACGTATGTTACACTTTTCAGACAAAACCAGGCCTGACAAAACCGACAGGTTATATAAGATCAGAAATGTGTTAATGTACATGAAACAAAAGTGCTGCATGTATTTTTATCCCTTCAGGAAGCTTGTTATTGACGAGTCCTTGATTTTATTCAAAGGAAGACTCTCATTCAAGCAATATATACCAAGCAAGAGGAAACGCTTTGGTATAAAGTTATTTGTACTGTGTGATTGCAGAAGTGGTCTAGTTTTGGATATCATTGTGTACACTGGCAGCAATACTTTGAGAGATACCATGAAGTTATTGGGTATTTCTGGTGATGTGGTTAGAGCAATGATGGAACCATATCTTGGTAAGGAGCATATGTTATTTACTGATTACTGGTACACAAGCCCCTTACTCAGTGATTTCTTGCGAGTGAACTTGACAGACGTGTGTGGCACAGTGCGTGGTAATCGTAAACATATGCCAAGGTTCAACGCTGGCACTCGCAGAGGTGAGGTGCAAGCCTTTGCTGCCAATTACATCATGGCATTTCGGTGGCATGACAAACATGATGTCACATTGTTGACGTCAGTTCACCGAAACGAAATGGCACACAGTGGCAGGCACAACAGAGAGACCAATGAACCCATTCTAAAGCCTGCATCTGTCATGGACTACAACCTCAATATGCGCTTAGTGGACAAATGTGACATGCAGATTGGGTTTGCTGATTGTGTATGCAAGAGTTATAAGTGGTATATAAAACTGTTTTTCCATCTTGTTGATATCTCCATGCTAAATGCTTGTTTGTCAGTAATCAGACAAATAATCGCAAAGTACCAAGGAGCAACACCTGCAATAGACCAGCGCCCACAAAATTACCAACACACGCCATCTCGTTTGAGGCCTGGTGATCACTACCCCATACAGCTGCCTCCTTCTGCTTCCAAGAAAAATGCTCAGAAGAGGTGTTATGTATGTACACATACCACAAAACGCCCACAAACACGCAGAGACACTCGTTTTATGTGTGAGGAGTGTCAAGTGCCACTCTGCATATACTTATGTTTCAAAGAGTTCCACAAGCTGCAGCAGTTCTAGGAACGTGTTCAGTGACTGTACATATGTATGTATATTATGGAACAATAGTAATAAACATTGTTTTGTATTGTTTGTTTGTGTAAACAAATTGTATACACTAATAGTGATAAAGTTTGTTCAGTTATTGTGTTGTAAACAATGAGTGTATATTTGAACAATGCACCTTACATTGGTCTCACAGGCCACATAAGTTACTTGGAAAAGAAAAATATTGGAAAATATAAGGGCAATGTGTGGTGTAAATATTATGCAGAAAATTCGGAGTGTGGAAATTAGGAGAAGGTGTGGAGTTAATAAAAGCATTAGTCAGAGGGCAGAAGAGGGGTTGTTGAGGTGGTTTGGTCATTTAGAGAGAATGGATCAAAGTAGAATGACATGGAAAGCATATAAATCTATAGGGGAAGGAAAGAGGGGTAGGGGTCATCCTCGAAAGGGTTGGAAAGAGGGGGTAAAGGAGGTTTTGTGGGTGAGGGGCTTGGACTTCCAGCAAGCGTGCATGAGCGTGTTAGATAGGAGTGAATGGAGACGAATGATACTTGGGACCTGACGATCTGTTGGAGTGTGAGCAGGGTAATATTTAGTGAAGGGATTCAGGGAAACAGGTTATTTTCATATAGTCGGACTTGAGTCCTGGAAATGGGAAGTACAATGCCTGCACTTTAAAGGAGGGGTTTGGGATATTGGCAGTTTGGAGGGATATGTTGTGTATCTCTATACGTATATGCTTCTAAACTGTTATATTCTGAGCACCTCTGCAAAAGCAGTGATAATGTGTGAGTGTGGTGAAAGTGTTGAATGATGATGAAAGTATTTTCTTTTTGGGGATTTTCTTTCTTTTTTTTGGGTCACCCTGCCTCGGTGGGAGACGACCGACTTGTTGGAAAAAAAAAAAAAAAAAAAAAGAATACCGGGTGGGCGGCAGTTGCCACTGTTGCCATACGCACCTCACTTTCTGCCAACTTTGTGGCTCTATATCTCGGTAAGTACTGATGGCAAAAAAAAATTTTTAGACTTAAAACACTCAGAAAAATAATCCTAACATTTTCATAAGAAAAAATATTTTTTTTTTTTTAATATTTTGCGACATAGAATGACAGTTTCAGAAAGGGCCCTGTGACAGTCAAAGGGTTAATGACTTTGGGATGACTCCAGTGTCTAGGCTGTTTCTCCATAGAATATTTAAAGCACATGATGAGCACATGGTAGACAGCAACCACCCAGGGAGGTACTACCGTCCTGCCAAGTGAGTGTAAAACGAAAGCCTGTAATTGTTGTACATGATGATAGGATTGCTGTGTCCATTTTTCTGTCTCATAAACATGCAAGATTTCAGGTACGTCTTGCTACTTCTACTTACACTTAGGTCACACTACACATACATGTACAAGCATATATACACACACCCGTCTGGGTTTTCTTTCTAGTTCTTGTCTTTGTTTATTTCCTCTTACCTCCATGGGGGAAGTGGAACAGAATTCTTCCTCCGTAAGCCATGCGTGTTGTAAGAGGCGACTAAAATGCCAGAAGCAAGGGGCTAGTAACCCCTTCTCCTGTATATATTACTAAATGTAAAAGAAGAAACTTTCATTTTTCCTTTTGGGCCACCCCGCCTCGGTGGGATATGGCCGGTGTGTTGAAAGAAAGATGCGGGTTTTTGCAGTCCTTGATAAATATCAAGTTTCATGAGTCTGGGCCTGGGGCAGAGTGCATGGACATGCAATCAGTTGCTTCTTCAATGTCACATGAGATTTGTTATATCGGAGATTAGGGAGATGTCTACAGTACAGGACGTTTGAAAGAGATGGAACCAATTTCAAAGGAAACTGCTTTGAAATTAGGTCCATCTTTTTGAAATGCCCTGTATTTTGTCTCATTCATGAAAAACTCATTTTGGTCATCCATCTTTAGGTTGATTTGTGACTTGCTGAACACTAAGTTAAGTATTTTGCTTATTGTTTTGTTGTTGTCAGTGTTTGTCTCATTGCCCTTAATCATAGGCTTGATACTAGATGAAGAGTGATGAAACAAACTAGTTGGCAGTTGTGTGTACCTACATGTAGGTAAACAGTATTCAGAAGAGGGGGGGGGCTGAGTTAATTCAGTAATTGTGCAGTGAGGAGGACACTTGGTAGGGAGGGTGCAGTAGTGGCTTTGGTGAGAGAGTAATTAGCAGGGAAGGGAGTAAGGGTGATGATGGGGACACTTGGTACAGGGTGGGAACATTTGGCAAGGGGAAGAGGGTAGTAATGTTGGGGTGGGGTGAATTCTGTATGGTAGTGTGTGCGTGGGTAGTAGTGGTGCCAAGAGTGATGTCAGCATGAGCCAGGTGTGATGCGTGCATGTGTACTTACCTATGTGTGATTGCAGAGGTTGAATCTCAGCTCCTGGCACTGTCTCTCAGCCTGCCACTTGCCAGTCACTCTTCTTAGTCTCATAGACCTTTTCATACCTGCTCTTAATATACATGGAGCTTGCCTTCACCATATCTTTGTCAAGGTCTTTTCACTTCCTGACCCCCCTAAGACTAAAGGAGTACTTCCTGACATCCCTGTGACTCATCTGTGCCTTTAACTTCCAGCTATGCCCTCATGGACATGTTCCTCACATGTCAGTCTATCCCTTTTTACAATTTCCTCTAGTGATGTCGGATTCATTTCATTTAGCATTTCATAGCTCATGCTCCTTAACTCTGGGACTAGTCTTGTTGCATACCTCTGCACTTTCTATAGTTTCTTAACATGCTTTATCAAGTATGGGTTCCATGTTGGTGCTGCATACTCCAAGATGGACCTGACACGTGTTGTATAGATGGTCTTGAATGTCTCCTTGTTCACATTCCTGATGGCTACTTTGAGATTTGCTAGATGAGCATAGGCTTCTGAGATTATTTGGTCACTGTGTTTCTCTTGTGATGGTCTTGTCTCTAGGTCTCTCTTTGAGAGAAGTAAGCAGTCTGTCTGAGTATACTCGGCATCCAGTCTTGTCCTTTTTCCAATCTTCACAACTGTACATTTCATGGACTTGAGTTCAAGCAACCACTTACCTTACGAGTTTATCTAATCTGTTTGTAGCATTTTCTTGTCCTTATCAGTTATTATTCTCCCCATTAGCATTATATGGGGCAAACAAAGATACATCTGACTCAAACCCATCTGGCATGTCATTCACATATATAAAAAACAGTACTGGTTTTAATACTGATAATTGCGGCACCTCGCTTGTCACCCCATTCTGACACAGAGAGACAGACAGAGACAGACACAGAGAGACAGACACAGAGAGACAGACACAGACACACAGACACACAGACACACAGACACAGACACAGACACACAGACACAGACACACACACAGACACAGACACACACACAGACACAGACACACACACACACACAGACACACACACACACACAGACACACACACACACACACACACACACACACACACACACACACACACAGCACACACACACACAGACACACACACACAGACACACACACACACACAGACACACACACACACACAGACACACACAGACACACACACACAGACACACACACAGACACACACAGACACACACAGACACACACACCACAGACACATACACACACACACAGACACACACACAGACACACACACAACACACACACAGACACACACACACACACACACACACACACACACACAACACACACACACACACACACGGACACACAACACACACGGACACACACACACAGACACACACACACACAGACACACACACACAGACACACACACACAGACCACACACACACACAGACACACAGACACACACACACAGACACACACACACACACACACACACACACACACACACACACACACACACACACACACACACACACACACACACACATCTCAGTAGTAGTACTAGTTACCAGTAACCAGTGTACCAGTAGATGACTCACTACCAACCGTCTCTGCGTGAATCACTGTCTGTTGTTCATATTGTTGACCACAGCAGTATTCAAACACCCCCCTCACATATGGGTACTGGGGTTAGTCAGTTATACGAGAGTGAGCAAGGAGGCAGGTCACGGCTGTTAGGGCGCTTCACACATTATCCGTAATATACGTACTTCCAGCCTACGTGAGTATTACTTTACCCTATCCACGTGTTCGAACCCCCACATGATAAATGGTGGCACCGGTGTGAGCGTGGATTTAAGCTTTTTTAAGGGTATTTCAAGACTTTAGAAGACTGTGAGTAACCGGCGGGTCAAAAGGTGAACCGTAGCTAGCCGCTTACCCTCACTCACAACCTCCACCCTGTAGCCTGCAAGCCTGTTATAGCTGTTTTTCAAACTTCCTGGCTTAGTTCGTGTGCTAATTGCTTCAATCTCCGAGGGGTTGACCCGGATTTTGCAATTAAGCCAGACAGTAAGCCAGACTGTGGAAGTGAACGCCAGTCAGCCTATCATCCAGCCTGTCTCCTGTCATCCACCTGCTCCTCCGTGCTGTGTGCATCGTTACACGTCTTCCAGTCAGCCATTCTCGTGGATTAAGCCAGTCAGCCAACCCAGCTTCTAACCCAGCTGAGAGAGAGAAGTAAGCCACGCAAGTTCCTCTGGAAGTTCCTCTGAAGTATTGTTTCATATATCGCTTTGTGCTCCCAGTTGGATGCCAGTTGGATGCTAAGAGTGGTCTTCACCATCCCTGTGGCATAGTGGCTTATCAAGCCACCTTCGTGGGCAGTGAGTGGAGTGCGCGCCAGAGCGCCAGCGAGAGTCACCACCTCACCCACCGCTATACACTCTCCCTTCACCCACCCACCACCAACCACCCACCACCAGCCACCCACCTCATCTACCTGTGGTTGTTTGCACCCTTGTACCGGGTCCTAGAACTGTTTTGGCTCACGTAATTGGTCAAGAGATTGTTGCTGAGCGCCAACGATAAAGCCAATTATGTGAGTTCACCGAGAAAGCGCATTTCTTCATGACGACAGTGTGAGTGTCGGCGTCATCACCGCGCAGGACAACCTTCCTCATCACCAGTCTCTTCGGAGGCATGGGTTCGAATCCCACCGCTGCCACCATTTATCATGTGGGGGTTCGAACACGTGGATAGGGTAAAGTAATACTCACGTAGGCTGGAAGTACGTTTATTACGGATAATGTGTGAAGCGCCCTAACAGCCGTGACCTGCCTCCTTGCTCACTCTCGTATAACTGACTAACCCCAGTACCCATATGTGAGGGGGGTGTTTGAATACTGCTGTGGTCAACAATATGAATACAGACAGTGATTCACGCAGAGACGGTTGGTAGTGAGTCATCTACTGGTACACTGGTTACTGGTAACTAGTACTACTACCGTGCAACTTCTTTGCCATTATGTCTCACATACCGTCAAGTGATACTTTAGTGAATGTCAACACTCAGACCTCTCAGGCTACTGTTGCTCCTGTCATCAGTCCTCACAATTCCTTAGCGACTAACAGACCGACCCAGACACTGAGATACTATAGTTATACTCGTGATTCCCTTGATGCGTTACCTTTATTCAATGGCCATGTACATAGTCTTGAAGCATGGTTTGCGGCCATTCGTTCTCGTGCTGGTGCTCTAGTTGAAGGTCCTCCTTCAGAGGAAAGTCTTATCAGACTTGCTAAAGAAGCTCTTCATCAATCCCCTGCTGCTGTTCACGTTGTTGATCTCCTTGATATGCGTGACTCCAGGAATCTTACTAAGTGGTCACACTATGAGGAACTGATTCGTTCTTTCCTTGTCCCAGTAAAAACAGTTGATCCATATGTTGTTCTTAGGGAACTAGTGAATGCTACACCCATGAGTAATGAATCGTTGAGTGCATTTGCTGTTAGATTAGACAAACTTTTATCATCATTTATCAATGCTGTCCAGTCATCAGCTTTTCTCCCTGAAGAGGCTAAACCATTTACAGAATCGCTTGCTAAAATAGCAGCTTTTGGAGCAATCAAAGAACTAATGCCGCCTGCTTCCGTGTGTGCTTATGAGGCTCATCCTCCAACAGTGACGATGGAACCACTTACAGCCTTAAATCATGTATGTTCCTTGTGCCCCCAGGGTACTTTCCCATGTATCAAAAGTAATTTCACACATATGCCTCAGTCTGCACCACCTCTTGTTTGCGCCACAGAGACAAATCGTGGTCGTCAACCATCTCAGCGATCACCAAGGACCAGTTATAAACCTCGTAGTATTCATAGTACATTCAGTAAGCATAGTTGGCGGACTTGTTATAACTGTGGTCTCCGTGGCCATATTGCAATTAATTGTCCTGATAGTTACCCTAAGAGACGTCGTACTGATGATGAGTACCCAGATCTTCCCTACTGTACTTATCATAGAATACATGGACATGACACACCTGAGTGCAATGCTCTCTATAACCTTCAGTACTCTAGGTCTTTCCGTGGCCGTTCCAACCGCAGAACCCGTAGAGGAAACAGATATCGTGGTTCTCAAAATAACCAGAACCAGGCTCATTCTTCCAATTCTCAAAATAACCAGAACCAGGCTCATTCTTCCAATTCTCAAAATAACCAGAACCAGGTTCATTCTTCCAATTCGGGGGAATTCGAGCGCCCCAGTCAATCTGTCCCATGGTGACAGTAGGTGATAATGATGTTCCAACCCAGACTAATGTGACAGACTCTGACAATCTTCCTGATCCTGTACTCTCTTCCTCTGATACTCAGTCAGACGATCAACCTGAATGTCGTTATTCCCTACGTACACGACAGGTATTGAGAAATCCTCAAGTATCATTTGTAACTTCCAATTCAGATTTGCCTCAAATACAGCATGAGTTAGCCAATGCAACAGAGTTTGATCCTCCCAGAGATGACACTCATTCTGCATATGTCAATCTTACCCTAGCAGAGTTGGGGTTAAATGTAAATAACCTGTATAGATGAATAATTACAGTATCAACTTATCAGTATTCAAGAATTTTTTTTTTGTGTTCACGTTCTCTCCGAATTCTGAGAGTTAACAGTCTAGATTTGAGTGCACTGAATCTGCCTTTCTGTTAAACACTTCTTTCCTTGTATATATTCTTCCTCAGAATCCGTAGATCACATGAATACAGATCGATCGATAAAATTTTTTTTTATCACTTCTATTGTGTAATCCCAACGTTGAGTTTCATTCGATGAGTTGTGCTATATTATACCTTGTATTGCATTACAGTTTCAGTTACGTAAGCTTCCATTCCAATGTTCTACTTATGTATGTTATAATGTTCAATTGTTGTGTACTTTGACATTGTATAGAATCAGCCCAAGCCGTATACCTGCCATCTCTAGTTTGTATTAGTTGTATGTCAGGACGACATACGTTAGCGTCGCCGAGCTCTCAGTAGTAGTACTAGTTACCAGTAACCAGTGTACCAGTAGATGACTCACTACCAACCGTCTCTGCGTGAATCACTGTCTGTATTCATATTGTTGACCACAGCAGTATTCAAACACCCCCCTCACATATGGGTACTGGGGTTAGTCAGTTATACGAGAGTGAGCAAGGAGGCAGGTCACGGCTGTTAGGGCGCTTCACACATTATCCGTAATATACGTACTTCCAGCCTACGTGAGTATTACTTTACCCTATCCACGTGTTCGAACCCCCACATGATACACACACACACACACACGCGTGAGCGCGCGCGAACACACACACACACACACACACACACACACACACACACACACACACACACACACACACACACACACACACAACCACACACACACACACACACACACACACACACACACACACATCACACTCACTCACTCACTCACTACACTCACTCTCACTCTCACTCACTCCACTCTCTCTCACTCTCATCTCACTCTCTCACTCTCTCTCACTCTCTCTCACTCTCTCTCACTCTCTCTCACTCTCTCTCACTCTCTCTCACCTCTCCACTCTCACTCTCTCTCACTCTCACTCTCTCTCACTCTCTCTCACTCTCTCTCACTTCTCTCTCACTCTCTCTCACTCTCTCTCACTCTCTCTCACTCTCACTCTCTCACTCTCACTCTCACTCTCTCTCACTCTCTCACTCTCTCTCACTCTCTCACTCTCTCACTCTCTCTCTCACTCTCTCTCACTCTCTCTCTCTCTCGCTCTCTCTCTCTCTCTCTCACACACACTCACTCACTTCAGTCTGGGGAACACAAAGTGGTCATTGCAGTGATGTATAATCCACCACAGAACTGCAGGAGGCCAAGAGAGGAATATGAAGAGAGCAACAGAGCAATGGTGGACACACTTGCTGAGGTGGCAAGAAGAGCTCACTCCAGCAGAGCAAAGTTGCTGGTTATGGGGGATTTCAACCACAGGGAGATTGACTGGGAAAACCTGGAGCCACATGGGGGTCCCGAAACATGGAGAGCCAGGATGTTGGACGTGGTGCTGGAAAACCTCATGCACCAACATGTTAAGGACACTACCAGAGTGAGAGGGGAGAATGAACCAGCAAGATTGGACCTTGTGTTCACCCTGGGCAGCTCAGACATTGAGGACATCAAGTATGAGAGTCCCCTAGGAGCTAGCGACCACGTGGTTCTGTGCTTTGAATACATAGTAGAGCTGCAAGTGGAGAGAATAACAGGAGTAGAATGGGAAAAGCCTGACTATAAAAGAGGGGACTACATAGGGTTGAAGAACTTCCTGCGGGAGGTCCAGTGGGACAGAGAACTGGCAGGAAAGCCAGTAAATGAAATGATGGAATATGTAGCAACAAAATGCAAGGAGGCAGTGGAAAGGTTAATTCCCAAGGGCAACAGTAACAACGGGAAGACCAGAACAAGCCCCTGGTTTACCCGACGGTGTAAGGAGGCAAAAACAAAGTGCAATAGAGAATGGAAAAAGTACAGAAGGCAGAGAACACACGAAAATAGGGAGATCAGTCGCAGAGCCAGGAATGAGTACGCACAGGTAAGGAGGGAGGCCCAGCGACAGTATGAAAATGACATAGCATCGAGAATCAAGACTGACCCGAAATTGTTGTATAGCCACATCAGGAGGAAGACAACAGTCAAAGACCAGGTGATCAGATTAAGGACAGAAGGTGGAGAACTCGCAAGAAATGATCAGGAGGTATGTGAGGAGCTGAACAGGAGATTTAAGGAAGTTTTTACAGTAGAGACAGGAAGGGCTGTGGGAAGACAGCACAGAAGGGAACATCAAGAGGGAATATACCAACAAGTGTTGGATGACATACGAACAACTGAGGAGGAGGTGAAGAAGCTCTTAAGTGACCTTGACACCTCAAAGGCGATGGGACCAGACAACATCTCCCCATGGGTCCTTAGAGAAGGAGCAGAGATGCTGTGTGTGCCTCTAACCACAATCTTCAACACATCCCTTGAAACTGGGCAACTACCTGAGAAATGGAAGACAGCTAATGTAGTCCCCATATTTAAGAAAGGGAACAGAAACGAGGCACTAAACTACAGACCTGTGTCTCTGACATGTATTGTGTGCAAAGTCATGGAGAAGATTATCAGGAGGAGAGTGGTTGAACACCTGGAAAGGAACAAGATTATAAATGAAAACCAGCATGGGTTCATGGAAGGCAAATCTTGTATCACAAACCTCCTGGAGTTTTATGACAAGGTAACAGAAGTAAGACACGAGAGAGAGGGTTGGGTAGATTGCGTTTTCCTAGACTGCAGGAAGGCCTTTGACACAGTTCCCCACAAGAGATTAGTGCAGAAGCTGGAGGATCAGGCACACGTAAAAGGAAGGGCACTGCAATGGATAAGGGAATACCTG
>NC_069461.1:29230415-29260415 GCF_026875155.1 Cherax quadricarinatus
CACACACACACACACACAGACACACACAGACACACAAAACACACACACACAGACACACACACACACAAAACACACAGACACACACACACAGACACACACACACACACACACACACACACACACACACACACAGACACACACACAGACACACACACACACACACACACACACACACACACAAAACACACACACACACACACACACACACACACACACAGACACACACACAGACACACACACACACACACACACACACACACACACACACACACAGACACACACACACACACACACACACACACACACACACACACACACACACACGACTGCAAGAAGGCCTTTGACACAGTTCCTCACAAGAGATTAGTGCAGAAGCTAGAGGATTAGGTACAATTAACAGGAAGGGCACTGCACTGGATCAGAGTATACCTGACAAGGAGGCAACAACGAGTCATGGTACGTGATGAGGTATCACAATGGGCACCTGTGACGAGCGGGGTCCCACAGGGGTCGGTCCTAGGACCAGTGCTATTTTTTGTATATGTGAATGTCATGATGGAAGGGTTAGAATCAGAAGTGTCCATGTTCGCAGATGATGTGAAGTTAATGAGAATTCAATCAGATGAAGATCAGACATGATTTCAAAGAGACCTGGACACCTGGGCCAGCATGAAGATCGGGGAAGGGCACAGAAGTCCGCAGACGGAGTATAGGCTAGGTGGCCATAGACTGCAAACCTCGCTTAAGGAGAAAGATCTTTGGGTGAGCATAACACCGAGCATGTCTCCGGAAGCGCACACAAACCAGATAACTGCTGCAGCATATAGGCTCCTGGCAAACCTGAGAACAGCGTTCCGATACCTAAAAAGGAATCGTTCAAGACACTGTACACCGTGTATGTCAGGCCCATACTGGAGTATGCAGCACCTGTTTGGAACCCGCACTTGATCAAGCATGTCAAGAAATTAGAGAAAGTGCAAAGGTTTGCGACAAGGTTAGTTCCAGAGCTAAGGGAAATGTCCTATGAAGAAAGGTTACGGGAAATCGGCGTGACGACAGTGGAGGACGGGAGGGTCAGGGGAGACATGATAACGACATATAAAATACTGCGCGGAATACACAAGGTGGACAAAGGCAGGATGCTCCAGAGAGGGGACACAGAAACTAGAGGTCACAATTGGAAGTTGAAGGGTCAGATGAGTCGAAGGGATGTTAGGAAGTATTTCTTCAGTCATAGAGTTGGCAGACAGTGGAATAGCCTAGAAAGTGACGTAGTGGAGGCGGGATCCATACATAGTTTTAAGACGAAGTTTGATAAAGCTCAAGGAGCAGGAAGAGATAGGACCCAGTAGCAACCAGTGAAGAGGCGGGGCCAGGAGCTAAGATTCGACCCCTGCAACCAGAAATAGGTGAGTACACGCACACGCACACACACACACACACACACGGGGGGGGGGGCAGAAAGCAGCAACTGTACTCAGGCTGTACCCTTCTCCAGAACATCACTTCATCTGAGATCATTTATCTCCAGGATGACTTGAGTCTGGAACACATTCGTACAGCATTATGACGTTAACGAGATAGTCAGTTGATCAAATGAAAATGCTGGCCCACAGATGGCTCCAACTTCATCCTGTTCCCTACTTTTATGTTTCATAACAAAAATGCTTTCAAATGAGCTGATGTAGGTAACAGCTCTTAGCTTGTCAATAAATTTAAGAATCCTTAATTTGTAAATAGCTTGTCAGTAAAGCTAGGGATCCTTAACCTAACCTTGTCAAACCCTGTTTAAAAAAAAAGGGAGAGAGAGAGAAAATAAAGAGAAGAAAAGAGAAAATGAAAAAGCGTGTGTGTGTGTACTCGCCTAATTGTGGTTGCAGGGGTCGATGCATAGCTCCTGGCCCCACCTCTTCACGTGTGTGTGTGTGTGAATGTGTTAGTGAGAGAGAGAAATTGGGAATATGTGTTTGTGGTGTGTCAGACGGTCGCCAGCACCCTCTCAGCACCCACCCAGTTACGCTCCGCCCCTGGTGCTGCTGAACGAGCAAGTGCGACGCTCTCACTGAACCAGTTTGCCACAAGCTAGGTATGCGCACTTAAGCCAGGCGCAAAATGCAGTGCCGGAGGCTCCTCCACCGCATTTATTACATGAAGCACTAATATAATACACACCTAGTGCGATCCTGGTGTTATATACACTTGACGAGAATTACGGTAGTCGGCTCTCCTGAAGACTTGTACATCCTTCCTGGCCTCTTCATATACCCTGTCACAAAATACGCTTCTCCCATTCATCCCTTTCCACCACGCCCCCTAGATGTGCACTCTACAAATTCGACCAAGAAACAAGATTATTGCAGTATAGTAGAGAAGCGCCGTGTGATGGTAGGATATTGTTTGATCATTGTGAAGGATAGTTAACTAGTGATGACACTTGACCAGTGAAGTGCCACAGGACAATAATATTTTACAAGCGCCACACCACACCTAGTGCATATTGTGTAGACGCAACATTCTAGTCAGTGCTACTCCACTCTCTCTTAAGTGTTAAAGTGAAAGTGTTAAGCGGAAATCTTTAAATATATAATACAAGGAGTCTTATGTCCGGGACGTGCGTTTTGGCTGGCGGCGACATCTGACCTCGGATGTGCACATGAATAAAATGTTTTTTTTTTTCTCCATTCATAATTAGTAGTGCAGTATTTCATTTTGGGTGAGGAGGATCTTAAGCCACAGCGCCAGTCTGGCGGGAGCTTAAAAATTATAAGATGAAGAAAATCAGGAAATCATCTTTAAAAATGTGGTTTTCAGTATGTTAAATTTCTTAAAACTGTTGTAATTTTGTGGTCAATATAGTAGTGGAAATTAGCCATTAATTGAAAATTAGTATTTTGCCCGTCTCTTGCCCAGTGGCTGCACCACTGTTCACAATTTCCTCTATAACGTTATGGCCTTTTTTTAAGAGGTGACTTGTGAGTGTTGGCGAGAACAAACTTCCTGTGTGCTGGTTACTCCAGTAGTGTGACCAAGGAAAAAAAAACTCGATTGCTATGGAAGCTGAGACTCGTGTTGCAAAACTTTTGATATTTGTTACAATACTCAGAGTAGAACATTCCATAAATAATCTACACTCATTATTAGAGGAAACTAGACGATGTTTGAAGTTGACTTGATAACGGACCAGGATGAACCGAAAAGTCTAAACTTTCCTTTAGTAAGTGCGCTTCGTTTGTAAATGCAACTCATTTTCTGGTAATTTAACAGGATCGTGCACCAAATAATGTTTAATTGACAGGTAGTTTCTGCTGGTGTGTTGCTTGGCAAGGGAAGGTTGGTATGTTGTGCTGAGCAGGACGTCAAGCTAGCAAGACGAAGATTGTGTTGGTCTTGGCTGAAGAGAATGTAGGTAGGTCATTTTTATGAGATGGGTAGTGGGAGAGGGGTGAGGCTATGGAATGTGTTGTGTATGGGAAGATAGTTTGTTGGGGATGTGAGTTTGTGGGTGTTAGACGAGTCATGACTGTTTTTTGTTTGGCATGGTTTTAGTAGGGAAGACAGTTTGGAGGTAAGTTTGTTTGCGCTGGTGCTGTAGCATGAGAAGGAGGTGTAGTTGTAGCACGGATTGAGTAGGTAGTGGAAGAGGGGTGGGGAAGGGGGTGAGGTTGAAGTATGGATTGGGTAGGGAGGGTATTTTGGGGCAGGAGCCAAGGTAGGCGACGGGAGTAAGGGGAATGGGTGTTTACGCCAAGGGCAGGTACCTCCCTGATTACCCCCCACTTCCCCCGGCCCTCGCTCACCGCTCCGACCCACATCCCTCCACAAACCATCACTTTGCTCCACAATCATTACCCACAAAGTAATTATTACTTAAGTGAAACATCTTTTAAGGCACATGTGAGCTAGACACAACATTGTGATTTTTCCCATAAAGATTAAATGTTTTTCCAAGTTAGATAATAAAATTCCTGTGTTTTTTTTTCAAGGTTTATCATGCTCGTTGGCTCATGAATCAGTTGCGTCAAACTATAACCCTTATGGCTTACCATAGTGTGTGTATCCATTGCTTAGAATATGGCTGAGCCGACATGTGGTTTAAAAAGATGGGTATAGCAAGAGGAGGCTTTTATTTATTTATTTATTTATTTATTTAGTAATTTAGCATACATACAGAGGTACACTTGACCTCACCTTCGCCTAGCATCTGATATGACTGTCAGCATCAGGTGCAACACCCCATTGTCTTTATTGGAGAGTCGATTCACATACACAACAGGCTTTTTTTTTTTAATCTAATGCAGGAATGTGATTCTTTTATAGTGGAGTCAGTTGAAGAGGTGAATTGCAGCAGTTGTAGATGGTGTCACGGGTGGGCGGGATACACTAGTGCAAGTAGGTCATGAATATAAGGTGGGTCAGAGGCTAGCAATAGAGATCTAGAAGACATCCTCTGTACCAAAATTCTATGGTGTTACTGTGTCAGATATCAGTACATCAAGGGCGTATAATACCGACCAGATTCCATTGTTCTGGACAAAGACATTAATGCACATCGCGACGTTTATTAGAGAAACGTTTTGCAACTTGTGGCGAACAGAAGTAGTTACTAGTAGCAAAACTTTTCCCAGTAAATGTCTTGAACTGTACATAAATGTTTGTCCTCAACACCGTGGAATTTTGTCAGTATTGAATACCGTTGATCTAAAGATGTCTGACACGGCAACACCGTGGAACCTTGGTACAGAGAATGTCTTTTACAACTTTATTGCTAATCTGTGGGTCACATTATGTGTGTGACCTTCCACTAGTGGGGTCCCACCTACCAATGACACCATTTACAACTGCTGCAACTCATTGTATCTTCAACTGGCTCCACTACAAAAATCTCAGGTCTGCATTAGACTGAAAAGCCTTGCTGTGCAGGCGAAACATGTACATCGAATTGTACATCGTGTTGTACATGTCTTACTCATTAGTTGCCTTGAGCATACAAACATTGTGATTGCTTTTAGCTTCTAATACATTGAGGCCTCAAAACCATGTGTTTTATTTAAACGCTAGTTTTCAATTTGATAAATAGTGAACACACAACAGACCGGAAGCAATCAAGTGCATGAAGAAGGCAGAGAATGAAAGTGCTTAAAAGGTAGGCTAAAGTGATGAGGGAGGGTGGTAGTGAATAAGTTGATATTTGGTGGGGAGCATACGCACAGGTGACTGGTTGCCTCTTGCCTGGGCAGGCTGCCGGCTGCTGTCTTCAGGTATTATTAAATTTAGTCAGTAACCCTGCCACTACCTTCATCTAGCCTGCATAAAACAAGAGACGGTTGTGGAACACCTAATACAGTCAGCCATTTAATGGAAAACTGCAGCAAAGTACACACAGTTCCGGCTCAAAATGCACCTTTCGTTTGCTATCTCGTTTACCTTGTATCATTTGCTCAGCGATCTAAGCAATTCATGCAATTAAATAATAGTTATATGTTTAAGTTACTTTAATTAAATTGCCAGTAGCCAAATTATTTGGCAGCGTGGAAAGAGAATACACCCGCTTAATTCGTTAGAAATATATGTTGAATAAAAGTAACATGCTCTACGCAGGCGGTCAAAGTGCTTTGTAAATGCCATAACTATTATTACAATCTCCAAATCATTAGCCACCGTCTCCGGCTTCCTGCTGTTCCCATAAACCTGTTGTTCGCATAGACCTGCTAATTACATAGACCAGCTGTTTACATAAATCTGTTATTCACACAGATCTGATGCTCGCCTAGATCTGCTGTTCACATTGCCCTGTTCACATAGCTCTGCTCAAATAGATCTGCTTCCATAGACCTGCTACTCAGTGAGATTTTTTTTTTCCTTCCCATAAATGCTGGTGGTACTGGATTTAGGTTTTGAGTACTTCGTAGGTCAGTACTAGAATATTTACAACAAAATACCTTAATATCTGCGGCTGCTGTTGACTTAGGAGATAGTAGACCGTTGTGGGTCGCATCCTGGGCAGCACCGATGGACCCGACCCCCAACAGAAATAAGTTAAACCATACCACGGGCGGGTATAGAACCCGCGATCAGTCTCTCTCAAAACTCGCGGGTTCTATCCCCGCCCGTGGTATGGTTTGTTTGCAATCGTGTCATTACGATTTCGTGAGTCGAGAAATAAGTTACTGCGTGGGTTACCCTGGAATATTAAGTCGAGTATAGTCGTTATCTTTACTCTGTTTATTAAAGTTGGCCCACTCCTTAACATACTCACTTGCCACATTAATTACAAGTGAGTGAAGAAGGTTTGCTGCTTGTTGGGAGTGTCTGGACCAGGTGTAATGTTCACCGTGTGTGCTGGCAACCCCTCTCCCTCCCTCTCTCTTACCACCTGCCTTATCATGTTCCCCTCATTCACCTCTTTCCTTTTGGCGCTTCCTTGCCAACTTCTCCAACCCCCTTCAACCTCCCCCAGCCCCCCCAGTCCCCCCACCCCTCAACCTCCCCAACCCTCTTCAACCTCCCAACCCTCTTCAACCTCCCCAACCCTCTTCAACCTCCCCAACTCCTTAACCTCCGCATAACCTCAACTCCCCCTCAACCTCCCCAACTTCTTAACCTCCGCATAACCTCAACTCCCCCTCAACCTCCCCAACTGCCCCTCAACCCCCCCATATCCCTCTTTAACCTCCCCAACTTCCTCCTTCAACCTACCCACTCTCTCCTTCAGCCTCCCCAAGTCCCCCCTTCAACCTCCCCAACTCCCTCCTCAGCCTCCCTCAGTCACCATGTGATTCTTGTGTTCGAAGGTTTTCTGGTTGTAAATTATGATGCAGCTTTCTCGCCTACATTCCAAGGAATACAGTTGCATGGACTTGAGGCATTGCCACTAGTCAACAATAAATGTTTGAGTGTATATGGGTAGTGAAAGTTCAGTACTGTTTCTAGCTCAGCAGTCTCGCCCGCCTTTAAGGAATCTGTTAATATACAGCAGTATTCCAGCCTGGCGAGAATAAGTATTCCTTGTCTTGTAAGTTCTAGTTATCCACCTATGATTTTCCTTGTGGTAGCAGTGGCAACATTGTTGCTCTGTGATTTTATATAAGATACAACCATCTGCTGAGCTGAGATAGAAGTAGTTAGGTGGGTGACATGTAAGTGTGTTCACCAGTCCTGAAATCCTGCTGGTTTGTTCTGAATAAATCTGAAGAACTGGTCACTTTGCATGTCAAGTTCCTTTTTGTTCCAACAGTGGTCTTCTTGATGTCTCCTTTTGTAGCAGTAATTGCACCTAATATCTCACAGACAGTTGTCAGTGGTGTGTCCCCTTCAGTGACAGCGGGAGTGTTCCTTAGATGCCTCGGAGGGAGGTCTCTTATTTCCTGCACCTCCTGTGTTTTGCTGCTGATTTAGAAGCTGATTTCTCTTCATTTTCTGCTACTGGTGAGCCCGATGATTATGTATCTGTTAGACATTTTTCTGGAGCTGTGTTAGTGGGAGGTGAGACGGCTGCCCTACCAGATGTATCTTTGCTGTTCATACTTTGACTCGGCACTTACTCAGGTACAGTGTTGGTCACCTGATTGTTAGCTACAATAATTTCTGATAGAGAAGATTCAGAGTCAGGGTCAGCAGATAAAACACTGTTGTTACGTGTACCGGCAGGTGATTATTAAAATGGTATACAGTACTGACAGGTTGGTAAGTAAGACATATATGCAACAGTAAGGCATCTTAATTCCGAAAACGTTTTGCCTACACAGTAAGCTTCTTCAGTCCAGTACAGGAAAGTTGGCAGGAGCAGTAGAGATGTGAAGACGATGTAATCAGTCCATCACCCTTGAAGACGTTTTGAGGTGGTCAGTCCCTCATGGATTACACCTCTCCTTTTGACAGTATACAAGTCTCCATACTGTCGCTTAAACTAAACATTGTTTCAGACTATGGAACAAAACTCTTCTCCAGGCTGAGGGACTGACCACCTCAAAACTTCGTCTTCAAGGGTAGACTGATTATATCGTCTTCAAATCTCTACTGCTCCTGCCAACTTTTTTGTACTCGACTGAAGCTTACTATGTAGGCAAAACGTTTCAGAATTAAGATGCCTTACTGTTGCATATGTGTCTTACTACATGTACTGGCAGGTGCTGGAACACTGAGGTCAGGTGTACTGTTAGGTGTAGGAGAGGAGCTGACAGATCTTGCTTTGTTGTTGGGTAATGGATCTGTTTTCTCTGTGGGGGTCAAAGAAGTTGTAATAGAAAATTTCAGGTTGTGGTGTTTTGAGATCTATCTGCCTTTAGAGCCATGACGCTAATATATTTCCACTAGTTTTTTGTTGTTGTGTTAATCTTATTGTGAGCATTCCAGAATTTGCCAGTATTAGCATCAACTGAGCAACGTGTCGCTTGATGTAGTCCTGTTCTGGTTATCTACGATAGTTTGAAGACAGTCTAATGATTTTAGAAGCTCCTGAAGTGATTCCGTTTGATGGCCTGTCCTGGCTGCAGACTAACAACACAGCCCAGTAGAGGTGATAACTAAGTCGAGTTCCCGAGGCCCCTCCAATCCTTCTTGTTGTGGCACCTAGCTCGTTTCCGGTATATGTATCACAGGTTCTTGGATAACTTTAAAGTTCCTGAGATGATCCACCTGACTACAACAGCAGTCACTTTGTGTCAGGCATGCTATGTGGCATTTAAGATGTACCTGGTGTCTTGTTGTGTATCCACAAATGCTGCAATAATCTTCGGGACAATAAATAGTCTACCTGGAGGGTATTCCGGGGATCAACACCCCCGCGGCCCGGTCCACGACCAGGTCTCCCGGTGGATCAGGGCCTGATCAACCAGGCTGTTACTGCTGGCCGCACGTAGTCCACCATACGAACCACAGCCCGGCTGATCCGGCACTGACTTTAAGTGTCTGTCCAGCTCCCATGCAATGCAAAGATATACAAGAAAAGCGTTTGTGAGATTACGATAAAGTTATGAGTGTGTGTGTGTGTGTGAGAGAGAGAGAGAGAGAGAGAGAGAGAGGGGGGGGGGAAGGTGCGGGGGGGGGCGGTCTGGGGAGGAATGTTGCCTTCATGCGCTCATCATTTAATAATAACTATATGTTATCCACTCACTTCTGATCTCTGTATGTAATCCACTCACTCCCGATCTCTGTTTGTATGTTATCCACTCACTTCCGATCTCTGTTTGTATGTTATCCACTCACTTCCGATCTCTGTTTGTATGTTATCCACTCACTTCCAATCTCTGTTTATGTTATCCACTCACTTCTGATCTCTGTTTGTATGTTATCCACTCACTTCCGATCTCTGTTTGTATGTTATCCACTCACTTCCGATCTGTTTGTATGTTATCCACTCACTCCCGATCTCTGTTTGTATGTTATCCACTCACTTCCGATCTCTGTTTGTATGTTATCCATTCGCTTCCGATCTCTGCGTACCTTCTTCCAAGGTTCGTAGGCTCGAGTCTCCGTCGACCTGAGAGTAGTGTTTGTGAATATTTCGCTTGTTCTGCGAATTCTAAAAACAAACACACACACACACACACACACACACACACACACACACACACACACACACACACACACACACACACACACACACACACACACACACACACACACACACACACACACTCACACACACACACTCACACCACACACACACACACACACACACACACACACACACACACACACACACACACACACACACACACGCACGCACGCTCACGCACACGCTCACACACACGCTCACACACACACACACTTCACATTTTTTTAACAGAGTTCAACAAGGTTAGGTTAAGGATCCCTAGCTTTACTAACAAGCTATTTACAGGTTAAGGATTCTTCTTAACTTTATTGACAAGTTAAGAGCTGTTACCTACATCAGCTCATTTGAAAGCATTTTTATTGTTATGAAACATACAAGTAGGGAACAAGATGAAGTTGGAGCCATCTGTGGGCCAGCATTTTCATCTGATCAACTGACCTTGTCTCGTTGACATCATAATGCTGTACGAATGTGTTCCAGACTCGAGTCATCCTGGAGATAAATGATCTCAGATGAAGTGATGTTCTGGTGAAGGGTACAGCCTGAGTACAGTTGCTGCTTTCTGCCCGTCTTGTGGTATAGAAGCTTGCTTCACACTGTCCTCGAAGTGGATCCAAGTGTGGTACTTTGACAATATTGGCCTTTCTCTCTCTCTCTCTCTCTCTCTCTCTCTCCTTCCTCTCTATCCTCTCTATCCTCTCTATCTCATCTCATTCTCTCTCTTCTTCCTCTCTCTTCTTCCTCTCTCTCTTCTTCCTCTCTCTCTTCTTCCCCTCTCCTTCCTCTCTCTTTCGTGCATGCATGTGCACGCGCGCACACACACACACACACACACACACACACACACACACACACACACACACACACACACACACACACACACACACACACACACACACACATACATTTTACACTGTTACAGTATGTACTTGTATTATACTGAACATAAGTTAGCAGTGTTATTACCATCTACATTGTTTCTTGTATATAGTGTAAACATAAACTTACCAAATGATCTGTTCTGTCCAGTCAGGCATTTGTACACGAGAGACATTTTTTGGGTTTTGTGTTTGCAATGTTTTTTATATATATATAGTGTTAATAAATATTCATTTTAAATTTAAAAGTTGTAATATGCATTTCTTTTTTAATTTTATGCAGAAAAACAGCATTACATTCAATATTTGTTGCTTGTGAATGTTAGTGATTAAGGACAATTCTTAATGGAAGACTTGATGAGTGGTGTGGTGATGTCACCATGCCACGTTCATCAGTTTATGTCAGACTCAATTGGCCTTCTAAAGATGGTGATGCAGTGGCTCAGGGTGATGCTTTGCTCCACTACCAGAATGATCTCAAAGTTACACTCTCACCTACCACTAGAGAGAAAACTTTTCAGCAAGGAGGTGGTCACGATCAGGAGAAACAGTCTCAGAAGGACCAGAACAATTCTTCGATGTGTGTTTGTATCCCATCAGCTAAAATGATTCCTACAGCTTCAGGTGTATCAACATCTGTTTATGCCCCATCAGGTACCCGTGTCTCTTCCTCAAGCGTTAAACAGGAGACTGCACAACACGCTGGAGCCAAGCCAAAAATTAAGCAAACTTCAAAAGAAAATCTACCAAGTCGATCTGCCCATGTAATTCTGTGTACAGACATCTCAGCTACAAAAACAGGCTTTTCAAACCATTCACCTGCAGTACCATGCTTAGATGCTAGTGTTAGTCTTGACTCTCCATTTTGGTCAGGAACAGAGCAGGGTGTGTGTGACGTGAAACAGGGAGAGAGACTAGGCCATAGTATAATCTGTGGAAGTAATTCTAAAGTTAGTGGTGGAAGTCTTAAGTCACATCAGAAGCCAAAGACAAAGTCAAAGTCTCGAAATCTTAAAGGCAGAAAAATTACACGTTCACTAAGTGCATCGTGTGTAAGTGTTAGTACAAATACAGACCCCAGGGATTTTATGGAGTTGGCAAAGGTGTGTGCTACATTGCCAGGGCGCAGGAGACTCGAGGAACCCAGTGATGAAGCAACAAATGTTATGGAAAACAAAGAATGTTATTCTCCTTCCAGTAGTGATAAAACTTCACAGCCAGAAGAGAAATGTCCATTGGAAAATGGTGATGTAGCCATTAATACATCCTTAAAGCTCACAGATAAGAACACTGTCTCACAAGATCTCTGCCTTGAAGACACTGAATTACAGAATGTGAAAGAAATGTCGAATAAAATAATTGATAACATAATGGAGGGCTGTGTTAATGAATTAAATGAAGTGGCATGTACTAGCAAAGGATTAGGAGAACCTGAGAGCTTCAGTAGTCAACGATGTGCAGGTGATGGTTGTGATGATTCCAACAAAGGATATATTGAGCTACCCACATACAAATCTAGTGAAAACTTATCGTGCCGTACTGCTTTTATGTATGAGCAATTTGATTGTTTAACTAGTGAAAGCTCATTAGTTGGGCAGTTATACACACCTTCACCTCAAACAGAAAATGATTCAGATATTTTACCAACAAGCCAGAGTTTAAGTGTTTATGAAGGAATAATCTTAGAGAAAAGGCAAGTTTTAGATAAAGAAAAGAGATTTATATTTGTTAGTGAGCAGGATAGACTCCCTACAGTGTCTACAGACATGAAAATTATGGACAGTTACAATATTCAACCAACTAATCCAGTAACAGTCCTCAGTTATATATCTGTTCCTCCATCTGCTTGTGACAAAGTAGAAATGAACTTGTTTAAGTCATCATTTACGTCCCCCATTATCGATATCCAAGCTTCAGAAAATGCACAGGAGCAACTTGATTTTCTTTATTTGCCATCCCATAATAGTAAAAGTGAAAGTTTCCAAAAGACATCTAATAATGAAGATATAGAGACTGACATGAATGTATTAGCACTGAAGAATGAAGATCTGGATTCTTCACCAGGTTGTTCATATCTCGCTCTCATGAAGGATCAGGCCATTCAGCCTGTACAAAGAAAACAGTTAAACAAAGAAATATCAATAGAATCTTGCCCAGATGTTGTTCTTCAGACACTGGAGGGTGAAGGTTTTTCAACCCAGAAAAGTTTAAAGAAAACTGTCACTTTTCTGCTGCCACCTGAACACTGGGATTCCCTCATCTCTCTTAGGGAGAGTAACAGTAAGTTACACAGTAAGAGCATGTTGAGTGACCCACCAGTAAATGAATTTCCTTTTTACTTGCATTAATTTTGTGTGAATGTGTTTTGCATTCTAATGCTTTTCTAGCTTCCAGTGATAAACTTTTAAGATAAGTAACCTGTTTACAGTAGTATTGTAAACTAAAACATTTTTAATAGGGTATTATTAATAATATAGTGTTCCTATTAATGTTAACATTAATATATTTTCCAATAAAATATATTTGATAGTGTTTCTTAAGCCCATATTTATGCAAAGCATTTTGGTATTACTTAAGCTAAAAGGAAATACCAGTAAAACATATCAATATACTGTAGTAGACATCATTATCACAGGGAAAATAAATAAAATAATACATACAGGAGGGCAGGTTAGGTTCCAGGCTACCACTGCAAAGCGAATTGCCCATTTTTTCACTTTTAAATCTTTTAAATACATACATATAAATGCCTGATAATATGTTTACACTATTATATATCAAGTTAGCAATAGAACTAGACCAGGAAACAAAAAAGTAAAATGTATATACAGTACAACCATTACTTAACCTTAAAATATTGTTGGCCTTAACGTAGGGTGAAAGGTGAGTAGCATTTATTGTAGGAAACCAGGAGGAGATGAAGCCAATCTCTGCTAGCTTCAAGTTTTTCTTCAGCAGCTTCCTCACCTACCTCAGCCTTCATAAAATTGAAAAGACTTAGGACTTGGACTGGATAATGGCTCGGCTGAAAGGCACATTGCAACTAGTTTGATCTTCAGTCCACACCAGTAAAAGTTTTTTTTATGTCAGCAATAAGATTATCACATTTTCTCATAACTTTAGTGTTCACTGGTGTAGCACTTTTAATTTTCCTGCAATTAATTCACTTTAGTGTTCATTTAACCCTTTCAGGGTCCAGACCCCCGATCTGAAACTTGTCCACAGGGGCCCAAGAATTTTCTTATGAAGTGATAGAGAATCTTTTTCTGAAGGTAATACAACAAAAAGTACAAAATTTGATGGAAAATTGACGAAATTATGCTCGTGAATTTTGCTGCATCAGCGATGTTTACACATAGGCGGTTTTGCACACTTTGGCCCCCATTTTAGGCCAATTACATTATTCCAGTTAACCAAATTCTTAGCTATTTCACTAGTATTACTTCCATTTTATCGATCAAGCATAAGAAATCACCAAGTCGGCTGTTTCAACTACCTAATAAAGTGATCAGAAATTGGTAATTTGGCCAATTTCAAAGTTCAGAATATTCCAATTTCAAAATAGGGTCCAGAATAAGCACTGTAGGCATTCCTGGTGTACTAAAATGACATCTCCTCTGTTTATTAGTTATGTTTCCAGGCTTTACAGATGAATTTCATTTTAATTTTTTTTATTCACATAATGAATTTTTATTCACACCAAAAAATAGGATATTTACTGTTTTGCAATATTGTAATAATTGTATAAATAATATTAGCACATTCTTGAGCACACATTAGACCCACCAGCTGACATGTATTGGATGCGTGACGACATTTCTTTACTCTTGAGCATCGGCAAAAATCGAACATTTCAACTACTTTGAGTTCAGTTTCAAGCCATTTTCACTAATAAAACCAATTGAAACCATCTCTATTTCTGTAATATGTCTTCCATTTTATCAAATGAGACCAAGAAACCATGCATACAACTGTAAAAAGCATAGGAAGAACACCGCAAAGTCGCTGTTTTAATCCATAAAACTGTTGCCGTTTTTTTCTCATTATGCACCGCGTGCTGTGGGATTTATGTGGTGCACACTTACCACATAGATGTATTCTGTCATGTCTAGGCCCAAATTTACTGCTCACAGCTTATCCGAGTGAGCTGCGCTCATGGCGTAGAACTATGGCTTGGACCCAGGCTTCAAAACTGTAGAACTACAGAACTACAGGGTTAAAGTAAGAACCTTGCAACATAATAACTTTAAAGCACTTGAAACTTTGGGAAGTTTCCAGATGAACCGAGAGAGATGCAGAGCTCATGGCAGCACCCAGTCTCACTTATAGAAATAAAAATTATTATTATTATTAATTTTTTATTATAAAACCCCATGGGGAGGATACTCCTTAAATGTGTATATGGTGTTATTGTTTTGGGTGGGCGGTCAGATTTATATGTACAGTGGTACCTCAGGTTACAAACAGCTCAAAACTCAAACAATTATGTAAATGTATTTATGTAAGTGCTCTTGTAAGTATTTTTGGGGGTCTGAAACGGATTAATCTAATTTACACTATTCCTTATGGGAACAAATTTGTTCGGTATCGGCACTCGAACAGCCTTCTGGAATGAATTAATTTCGTATCCCGAGGTACCACTGTATTTCATACGGATCCACAGGTTGTTGATACTCTTTCATCTGGCGTTATGCATATGTTTGTGAAGCTTTTCCCCACAATACAGACACATTACATTGTGTATAAGTTGTCTTCACATTGGTGCAATTTTAGAGTGAATGGTGTTATGAGTGAAGGCATACGAAAGGAATGTTTTTATACAGTTAACCCCCAATAATACTGTACATAGTTTCTCTGGTGGTGTTGTACTAGAGAAAACGAAATTCTTGCTGTCACATCTACAAGCTGCCTGGCTGCCACACCTCACATTTATGTTAATTTGTTTTACTATTTATGTATTTTTTTATGTATGTAGTGTGTTTCTTATATAATGTTGAAATGTCATATATGGATTAATTTATGATAATGTAATATATGACATTTAAAGTGCTCCAGAGCAGTGATTATTATTATTGCATCTTCAACACTAGTGAGACGCTCTTAGCTACTACCTTGCCTAGCGTAGCTGCTACTGCTTTTTTACAATGTTAGATAGTGATTTTAAGGTACCTGCACTTCAGCACAGTGTGTAAGTTTATTTAGGTAAATACAGTTATCAGTAGTATCTCAGTACTGTTGCAGCCATAGATACCTTGCTCACCAAGTTTAATCATTTCTAACTTTGCACTTAAGGTAAGAATCTTATGACTTCTCTTTTCATCACAGCTACCCTTAGACGTCATTGTAACCCAAAAAGAGTACAGTAGGGCCCCGCTTATATAGCAGATTAGGTTCCAGGCTACTGCCAGAAAGCAAATATTGCCATAAAGCAGAATGCCATTTTTTCCACTTATAAATGCATATAAATGCCAGATGACACGTTTACACTAACTTATATTAAGTTGACAGTAGAACTAGGCATTAAGAAAGCTATAAAAAGTAAAATACACAGTTCATTCATTACTTAGAATATTTGTTGTCTTAATGTAGGGTGTGAGGTGAGTATGTATTGTAAAAAAAGGTCAGGTGTGGTAGCTCCCACACCATGTCTTCATATACGACACGAAGAATGAAAACAAACAAGATGAATGAGTAAGGGGAGTGACTCGGTCAGACGCATATTAATACCTTTCCACTTTTCGCTCATACAGGTACATTTGCATGAGTTGGTGAAGCATTTACCCCACACTACAATGTGTACAGGTTGTATTCACATTAATGCATATGAAAGGAATAATTTTCTACAGTTATCCCTAGTAATACCATTGTGTAAACATTTTGGTGTAAGATTAGAGAAAACATAATTCTTTCCTTCACTCCAAGCCGCCCGAGACCATATTTCATATTTGTCAAATTTATTCAACTGTGGGTGTATGTATCATGTTTATATTTATGTAGCATGTTTCTTATATAATTTTGAAAATCTATCATAGAGTGATTAATGAAAATGTCTGTATTAATGTAATATATGACATTTAATATGCCCCTGAGCGATTATTATTACGTATCAGTATTACCATCGTTATTATTAATATGGCATCTTCATCACTGAGTGAGACACACTTAGTGATTTTAATGTGTACCTACATGCCAGCACAGTGTGTAAGTTTATTTAGATACAGGTACACGCAAGTAAAATTATCAGAGTACCATATATAAAATACACAATAACTTTAAAACACTTGTAATATTGGAAAGTTTCCAGACATAATGGAGAGACTTGGAGCTCACGAAGCATGTAAACAGAGTGGAATGTGGAGACCATATTAGTGGGTCAGGTGGGGGGGAGGGAGCCATATAACGATTTTTAATCATAATTTGAAATGTCCGTATTAGCAAAAACCATAAGGCAAAATGCCGTATAGCAGGGCCCTACTGTATGTGTAACATATACAATAACTTTAAAGCAATTGAAACTTTGGAAAGTTTCCAGATGTAATCAGAAGAGAGACAAAGCTCATGGCTGATGTAAACAGAGAGTGGACGAGTGGCGCATAGACACCGTAATAGCAAATCAGGAGCCATATAAATGGATTTTTGGGTATAATTAGAAGTCTTCATATTAGTGAATTGCAGTAAAGCGGGACCCTCCTGTGTATGTATATATAAATTTTTTTTGAGATGCTGGCCATCTCCCATTGAGGCAAGAACAAAAAATTTAGAAAGCCTTGGGATCAAATCTGTAACTTATAAACAAAAATGTGGAGTTATTAAATAGGGAGGTGGAATTACTGGGAAGAGAGGGAATAATTTCAGGAGTTGTGTTGATAAAGAGAGGGAGGCAGTGATTTTGTGCTGTGGGTAGGGAGGTATAACATCTTTTAGGAGTGAAGAAGAGTCAGATGTGAATGTGGGGGAAATGTGTAAAGCAGTAGGTAAAAGGGAACAAGGAAAAGCAGCTGAGGTAGACGAGGTGACAGAAACGTTAAAAGTAGTTGGAGATATAGTTTTGGAGTGATTGGTGCATTTGTTCAATAAATGTATGAAAAGTGGGGAGTTACCTAGGGATTGCCAGAGAACATGCATTTTTCCTTTGTATAAGGGGAAATTGGGAAAAAGGAGAGTAAGAAAGGCTTGTGAACAATCCTGTTGAGTATCCAAGTAAAGAAAGTGTATGGTAGAGTTGTTATTGAAAGAATTAAGGTTAAGACAGAAAGGAGGATAGCAGAGGAACAAGGTTTTAGTGTAGGGGATGTGTAGACCAGATGTTTACATGGAAATATATCAGTGAGCAATAATTGGATAAATTTATTGCTTTATGGATTTAGTAAAGGCATATGTTAGGTATTATGTTGGTAGACAGCAACCACCTATGGAGGTAATACTCTCCTACCATATGAGTGTGAAACAGAAACCTGTAATTGTTTTATGCAATGGTAGGATTGCTGGTATCTTTTTCTATGCTTCACACAAGAAGACAGGTATATCTTGCTATTTCTATGTACATTTAGTTTATACTACCCATGCATGCACATGTATGAGTATACACATTCCATCTGAATTTTATTTTCTTAATAGATCTTATTTTTATATTTTCTTTCATCTCCACATGGAAGTGGAGAATAATTCTTCCTCCACAATTAATGCATGTCATAAAAGGTGACAAAAATGTCCAGAGCAAGGGGCTAGTAACCCTTTCTTCTCCTGTATAAATTACTGAATTGAAAAAAGAACATTTTCAAGTTGGGATGTTTGAATGTGTGTGGATGGGGTACAGATGGTAAGAGCTGATTATGAATGTTTGTGAATAAAAAGAAGCTGGATGCCATGGCTCTAAGCAGAACAAAGCTGAAGGGAGTAGGAAAATTTCAGTGAAGAGAAATGGGATTAGGTCTGGTGTATATGAGAGAATTAGAGCTAAGGAAGAAGTAGCAGTAATATTGGATGATCAGTTAGAGAAAGAAAATGAGAATATAAATGTATAAATTTAAGGATTATATGGATTAAAATAGGAGTTGGATGTGAAAAGTGGGTTATACTAAGTGTTTATGCACCTGGGAAAGAGAGGAGTGTAGAGAGATTTTAGAAGTTGAGTGAGTGATTAGGGAGTTTTGAACCAAGTGAGAAGGTAGTTGTTATGGGGACCCAAATGCTAAAGTGAGAGAAACTGTTGTAGAGAGCATAGTAGGTAAGTTTGGAGTGCCAAAAGTTAATGATAATGGGGCACCCATTAATTAGTCTTTGTATAGAAAGAGGTGTGGTAATAGGTAATACATATTTTAAGAAAAGAGGATCAATAAATACACATGATGCAAGGCATAATGACAGCAATTTAAGACAATAATAATAATAATAATAATATTTCAGCATGATAGTGTTTGTGCAGAGGTGGGTGACATTTAGGTGATGAAAAGTTGGTAGGTAGACTTCCGGTTGTGCATGTTAAGAGAGGCAACTTGTATATCAGATCATCATTTAGTGAGAGTAAGATGGGGCAAAAGGGGAATATCATTAGTGAGTAAAAGAAAAATGAAAGTTTATAAATCAGAGGAGGAGTTAATTAGGGTAGAATATAAGTACATAACTGGAAAAAGGTGGGCTAGGTATAGTATAGGTAATAAGGAGGAAAAGACGGTTCTGCTACTCTCTCCCTCACCCTAATATAGTATATCCTAGCACTTGTGCATTTTTCGCTTAAATTCCTTTATTAATTTTTTATCTGTAAAACCACACACTACTGAAACCTGAAGAATGACATGTGATTATTGGAATGGTGTGATAAAACTTAGTGGTATTGCACTGCTGTACAATATAGATCATATTTGTTTCTGTCAGCTGTTGTTAAATAATGCATTCATGACAGTACATGTATCAGTACAGTCACGAACAGTGCATTTGAGAGTAGCTCAGTAATGTTACTGTAAATGGTGCACTTGATAGCATCTGTAAGATCATAGTTGTTAAACAATACTCGTACAATTGCAGTATTAACCCTTTCATGTCGAGAGCCCTGTTCACAAACTTGCTTTCAGTGTCGGAGAATTAAAAAAATAAAATTTTTTTCTCCTGAAATGATAGAGAATCTTTTCCCAATGGACTCTTTTTTCCCAGTGGTAATAACACCAAAAATATGAAATTTGATGGAAAACTTGCAGAATTACGCTCTCACAATGTTAGCGCTCTCGGCGATATATTTGCATTGGCAATTTCGCCTACTTTGAGCCCTACTTTTGGCCAATTCCATTATTCCAGTCGACCAAACTCGTAGCTGTTTCGCTAAAGCTGCATTTGTTCTATTGATTGAGTACAAGAAATCACCCATTTACCGATTTCAACTACCCAGTAAAGTGATCAGAAATTGGTAATTTGGCCAATCTCATACACAATTCAAGTAAGGCCAATTTCAAAATTGGGTCCAGAATTAACAATACAAATATTCTTAGCACTAAAATACGATTTTCTCTGTTCATTAGTTACATCTCCAGGCCCCTCTTGTATTACTCTTACTATCCATTTTGTATTTTTATTCACACAAAAAATAGAAGATTTACTGTTATGCAGACTACTGCATTATTGTAAAAATGGTATAAATAATATCAGCGCATTTGTGAAAGCATATTAGACCCACCAGTAGACATGTATTAGATGCGTGATGTGATTTGTTTACTCTTGAACATCGGCAAAAATCAAACATTTCTGCTAATTAGAGTTCAATTTCAAGGTACTTTTAGTCCGTAAACCATTCAAAATCATTTCTCCTGTAACATATCTTCCATTCTATCAAATGAGACCAAGAAAACGAGAATACAACCATAAATGCTGTACGAAAATACACTGCAAAGTCAGTATTTTAAACCAAAAACTTTTTTTTTTTTTTTTATCTTGTGCACTGCATGCTGCAGGATTTTTTTTTATACTGCACACACTGACCACTCAGACCCATTCTCTCATATATAGGACTACCAGCTTTCTCCCGCAAGATTTGAAGCCACTAGAATTTTGGCGTAATATTACAGCACCGACAGTGAAAGGGTTAAGCATTAATTACAGCATCTGTAGTATTATGCAGTAACTAGTGCAACTGCAGTATTAAACTTGGGTCATCTAAAGAATGTTGGTAGCTTCTCTGCCTTCTCTTAATTATTAGTTATGTATCATTACTATTGCTTTAAATATTGAGTTTGAAAGGCTAGTATTTCTTGGTAATTTAGGTGCCATGGAAATAATGAGTTTGTGAATTTTCAAAGTATTTTTCAACTTTCATTATCTGCTGAGGTGCAGTATCTCATGGGATATGCTTATTTTGAAGGAGTAATCTCTGGTCTATGTGAAGTTATTGTTGTTGGTACAGTACTGCAATAATAGTAGTTGATGTTGAACAAAAAGGTTCTCCTTCCTGCTCTTGATAGTCTGTTGTCTAAGAATTACCACCTTCCTCGATGCTATCAACTAGCCCTTTCTTGTTGTTAGGTAAGACACATATGCAACAGTTAGCCCTTTCTTCTCTGAAATCTAATAGCAATATTGTCATCATCTTATCTGACAAAGGCAATTCAGTGGTTGTCCTTGAGTCAGAGAACAAAGCTGAAGCCTTGTTCTCTGACTCACGTACTTTCACACCTTTCGCTTCCAACTCTCTTGATCGCACCAAGAGAACTTTCAACAATAAACTTCGGACTCTCTCCAGTCTCTCTCCTCCTGACTTTGACTTTGTTCAACATTTCCATTTTATTTATCCCCCCTCTGTCTTATTTCTGTGGTTTTCCTGAAATTCATAACCCTGATAATCCTCTACATCCCATCATATCCTCCAGAGGCTGTGTCTTATTCATTTTCCTCTTGGTTGGCCAAAACTTTACCTCTTTTTCTTGATACTTTTTCTCCTCACATCCATTACTCTCAAGACTTCATTGAACGTGTTCGCCCTCTCTCGACCTGTAAGATGCTTGATGTTGAGTCCCTCTTCACTAATGTCCCTCTTGATGATGATCTTGATTTTCTTGGAGGTGAAGGCCAGTGAAGGGTTACTTCTCCCTATGCCTACTGATGTCTTTCTTGATCTTATTTGCCTTTGTGGGAATGCTTAGCTCCTTTTCCTTTCAAGGTAAATTTTATTCTCAAACCTTCAGTGTCACCATGGGCTCTCCTCTAATCCCTGTTCTTGCCAACTGTCATATGGAATACTTGGAAACTGTTCTTCCTATTATTGGTGTGTGCCCATCCCTCTGGCTCCACTATATAGATGATATCTTTGCTCTCTTCCAACCATTTCTCTATGCCCTTAACAATCTTGCTCCTTCCATAAAGTTTAAAGCTGAAGGGAATTTAACTCTGCCTCCTTTTTTTGTACATGTTCACTGCTCACTTACAGGCTTTTCTTTTTCCATTTATTGCAAGCCAATGCACAGTGGCATGCACATTCACTATTTTCCCTACCATGCTCCCTCTGTCAAGAAAAGTGTTATTTCTCTTTCTCCATGCTCTCTGCATTTGTGACCCTCAGTTTCTTCTGTTGAAAATTTCCACACTTTGTAATTCGTTCTACCATCTTGGCTACCCTTTCGATTTCATAAACTCAGTGTGACTTTGTAAATGGTCCAAGTCAGACCGAAACGTCATCGTAAGCTCCCCTTTCCTATGTGCAGGTTATTTGTGTATTCATAAACTCTGCCTTTTCATGTGTTAAACCGACTTCTCTCATATTTTCTACTCCTGTGAAAGCTGTTCTCTGCCTTTCCTATATTTCCAGTCTTTCTAATCTCAACAACTCTATCCATTCCTTAGACATCAAACTCACTTTTCGACAAACTAACACCCTTTGCAGTAATCTAGTTCATACCTCTCCTCCTGCTATAGATGCTTCTGGTGTCTACTCTATTTTATGCTCATCTTGTTCTATTCAATACTTTGGAGAAACTGGCCATTCTCTTTCTGGCAGACCTAAAGAACACAAAGAAAGTGTTAGGCTTGCTGACAACAATAATGCTCTTTTCTGTCATGTTAGAGATCACAGTCATCCTATTGCCTAATCCTTGGTTAAAACTGTCTATCCTACCTTTAGCCTTCACAGTTGCTATCTTGTTGAAGCATCCCTTATACACAACTTTCATAGCATCGGTTTTAGTCCTGGCTTTGTCTCTGTAGGTGCCTTCCTCTCTCATTACATTGTCAAATGCTCCAAACTTCAGAACACTGAAGTTTGGAGCATTTGAACACCTGATCCTTTCTCCTCCTCCTCCTCTTCCTAACTCTTCTTTCCTATTTGTTTCCTTTATTCTTTCTTTATTTTCCTTCTGCCTAAGTGTGTTCTGTACTTCAGTCTCCCCTTTCCCCTCCCTGTTTTTTTTGGTCCTACCCCTTGTGGGCCTTAACTCTCCTGCAGTGTTCCCTTTTCTTGTCCTTAGACTTACTCCACTTTTACTACTACTACTCCATTACTGCTACTATTGCTATTACCACTGCTGTTGCCTCCCTTCACCTTTCACTCCCTTTTCTATCCCTTGTGCCACCATAACTACTCTCCCTGCTTACTACTACCACTACCACTTTCGCTGCTGGCATTACCACTACTACTATTTTTTCGTCCTCTTTGTTCCGTCCCTGTCCACCTTGCCTATATACAGTAGTACCTTGACCTAGGAGTTTAATTTGTTCCATGACCGAGCTCATAACTCAATTTGCTTGTATATCAGATCAGTTTTCCTTGTTGAAATTAATTGAAATGCCATTAATCCATTTTTCCACCCCAGGGGCAGGAGAAAATATTTCAGTATAATGCTAATATCAACTCTATGGCTTATTTTTCTATCAGAATTGATCTAATATGACTCTAGAATGAATAAATAGGCCATAATATGGCGAGTGTCCAGGACCAGTCTGAGCATATAAAATCGTTACTGCTCCTTCCTATAATGTGTTCTTTGGTCCTGGGTAAGAGAAAATGGAGTGTTTTGTGAGGCTAACTGCACTAAGTCACTAGTGCAGTAATATGTGAATATCTCGGAAGTAAGTTATTGACTTATTTCATGAAGTCCACTATTTATTATTGACAGTAATCATAAAAAATAAATTATTGTTCTACAATTGGTTTATGGAATATTGGAAATATTCCAAATATTTTGGGATTTGTGTGGGAGTAAAGGGCAAGATATTTTTCAGATGTCAAAAACTTAGCACTTTTTTTTTTTTTTTTGTAAAATAACTAAAGATAATTACACGATTACCTCCAGTGAGAACATTGTACTAGCATTGTTTTATAAGTACCAAGTCCCAAAACCATCTTTTGTTGTGCCATTTAGGCCAGGGCTCTTGCCAAATGTCATTTTCGGTAAATATTTTTTTTTTCGGTAAATATTTTGTTTGCTCGTAACTCGGATTTTGGCTCACAACTCAAAGCAAATCGACCGAGTGATGGTTCATAACCCGGAAAACTCTTAAGTTGGGGCATTTGTAAGTCAAGGTACCACTGTACTGGCTCCCTCACTCTTTTGTATTAGTGTGACTTTGTAAATGGTCCAAGTTGGACTGAAAGGTCTTCAAGCCTTTCTCATGATCCAGGTTATTTGTGTATGTGGTTGATGTTCATTGAAATATCTCCATATTAGTGATAGGCTATACTGTGTATGCTAAATTATGATCTTAGAAAGTGAATGGACCAGAGCTGACATTTTTAGCTTAGAGAAGCACTTTAATATTGTACTGTAGTGTAATGAGAAATGCTTTACTAATACATGTACCTCTATAAATTTTTTGTTCTTATAAATACGGAATGAAGTTTTTCATTGATTTATTTTGATATGAAATTTATTACTCATTCAAGGAAGTACAGATGGTAAATAGCAGGTTTTTATCTGGAATATTCTGAAAATACTATACTTCTTTTGTATTTCTTGATTTTATCATCTTCTTCCTGAGTAATGGTTTCACACATAGGATGGTTTACATTGTGCTTTGTTCTCATTTGCCATGTACTTGCAGTTGGTGGCTACCCTCAAAGTGGCTATGCAGAGCTAGATGGTACTCTGCTTCCTCCCAATGGCGAGGACCCTTATCGTAACACACCATCACCTGGGATGCAGGGGATCCCACAAGATAGATACGGTTAGTGACTTTGCTCTAAGTTTGCATGCAGTATATTTCTTGCAGAGCTTGTGGATTTCTCCATTTTCTAACAAGTGTCTTGCAAGATTATGTATGTATGGTAATAGTTATAACTTCTTTACCACCATGTGTCCATTGACACCTTCAATTTTCAGTTCCTGTTTACATAACTTTATACAGTACTACAATGTTTTCACTTTGTGAGTGATCCAGTGTACTGTTCTCAAGACATTCATTGAAGCTACAGTAGACCGTCATTTAACACAAGTTTATTTGGCATGATTTGGTTATAGCACAAATGAAAAATTGCAGCACAATTTTATACAGCACTTTGTAAAATTAACTTTACATGGTTCTGTTTGTGGGTGTGGAAAAAATTTCCCAAGCTCAAGCTGCCACCTTGTTGTGGGTCAGCACGTAAGAATGAGGTAAACATGAGTTTGTGTAATGACTGACTTACTGACCGATTTACTGTTTGACTTACTGTATTACTGATTTGACTCACTTGACTCACCTACTGACTTGACTGACTGACTTGACCGACTGACTTGACCATCTGACTGACTTGATTGACTTACTGAATTGACTGACTGACTTGACTGGCTTACTGACCTGACTGATTTACTGACAGACTTACTGACTTACTTGACTGACTGATTTACTGACTTGACTGGTTTACTGACTGGCTTCAAGTTAGACTTTTTCACTGAAGAGGACCCTGAAATGGTGTCTAGAGCAGCTGATGCCGTACCGTCAGTTGTATAACGTACTCTGCTGGGTAAAATAGAAAAGAAATACATTACAGAATTTATGCGCACTTGAGGACAACCATCGACTTTGGTAATAGAACCTCTACCATCCACCTCAGCCCAGTAGGGCCACAGTATAACTCTCCACTCTCTACACAATCATCCACAAACACCAGTACCCACAATTTAAGGTAAGAAATACTATTATTTCTGTTCCATTTGTAATCTTAAGCATTGAAAATAACATAATACATCATGATAGTGAATTATAATTACATATTCACTTTTATTACTGTAAGATCTGTTGATCTAAAAAATGTTGTTTGGCTTTTTGGGGGCTCCCAGGAATGTGACCCTATTTTTCCCACAAGTTCTTCAGTTCATCTAGCACGGTTTTATCTAGTACAGTGTTTTCAGGAATGTAACTACAGTGTTAAATGACGGTTTGCTATATATTAATTATGGATCTACATTTGTTAAAGGTAATTTAAAGTTTGGAGTTGCATTAAGCACAAACTAATGTATTTTTTAAGCAAAGAAAAATATGCAGTAGTTGGAAATTTTGGAAATACTCTTAGTAGTAGGTTGGTAGACAGCAACCACCCAGGGAAGTAATACCGTCCTCCCAGATGACTGTGAAACAGAAACCTGTAACTGTTTTGCATGATGGTAGGATTGCTGGTTTCTTTTTCTGTCTCATAAACACGCTAGATAACAGGTATATCTTGCTACTCCTACTTAAACTTCGGTCACACTTCACAGACACGCACATGCATGTATATATACATACATTTAGGTTTTTCTCCTTTTTCTAAATAGCTCTTGTTCTTCTTTATTTCTTCTATTGTCCATGGGGAAGTGGAAAAGAATCTTTCCTCCGTAAGCCATGCGTGTCGTATGAGGCGACTAAAATGCTGGGAGCAATGGGCTAGTAACCCCTTCACCTGTAGACATTTACTGAAAAAGAGAAGAACAAAAACTTAATAAAACTGGGATGCTTGAATGTGCGTGGATGTAGTGCGGATGACAAGAAACAGATGATTGCTGAAGTTATGAATGAAAAGAAGTTGGATGTCCTGGCCCTAAGCGAAACAAAGCTGAAGGGGGTAGGGGAGTTTCGGTGGGGGGAAATAAATGGGATTAAATCTGGAGTATCTGAGAGAGTTAGAGCAAAGGAAGGGGTAGCAGTAATGTTGAAGGATCAGTTATGGAAGGAGAAAAGAGAATATGAATGTGTAAATTCAATAATTATGTGGATTAAAGTAAAGGTTGGATGCAAAAAGTGGGTCATAATAAGTGTGGATGCACCTGGAGAAGAGAGGAATGCAGAGGAGAGAGAGAGATTTTGGGAGATGTTAAGTGAATGTATAGGAGCCTTTGAACCAAGTGAGAGAGTAATTATGGTAGGGGACCTGAATGCTAAAGTAGGAGAATCTTTTAGAGAGGGTGTGGTAGGTAAGTTTGGGGTGCCAGGTGTAAATGATAATGGGAGCCCTTTGATTGAACTTTGTATAGAAAGGGGTTTAGTTATAGGTAATAAATATTTTAAGAAAAAGAGGATAAATAAGTATACAAGATATGATGTAGGGTGAAATGACAGTAGTTTGTTGGGTTATGTATTGGTAGATAAAAGACTGTTGAGTAGACTTCAGGATGTACATGTTTATAGAGGGGCCACAGATATATCAGATCACTTTCTAGTTGTAGCTACACTGAGAGTAAAAGGTAGATGGGACACAAGGAGAATAGAAGCATCAGGGAAGAGAGAGGTGAAGGTTTATAAACTAAAAGAGGAGGCAGTTAGGGTAAGATATAAACAGCTATTGGAGGATGGATGGGCTAATGAGAGCATAGGCAATGGGGTCGAAGAGGTATGGGGTAGGTTTAAAAATGTAGTGTTAGTGTTCAGCAGAAGTTTGTGGTTACAGGAAAGTGGGTGCGGGAGGGAAGAGGAGCGATTGGTGGAATGATGATGTAAAGAGAGTAGTAAGGGAGAAAAAGTTAGCATATGAGAAGTTTTTACAAAGTAGAAGTGATGCAAGGAGGGAAGAGTATATGGAGAAAAAGAGAGAGGTTAAGAGAGTGGTGAAGCAATGTAAAAAGAGAGCAAATGAGAGAGTGGGTGAGATATTATCAACAAATTTTGTTGAAAATAAGAAAAAGTTTTGGAGTGAGATTAACAAGTTAAGGAAGCCTAGAGAACAAATGGATTTGTCAGTTAAAAAAGGAGAGGAGAGTTATTAAATGGAGAGTTAGAGGTATTGGGAAGATGGAGGAATATTTTGAAGAATTGTTAAATGTTGATGAAGATAGGGAAGCTGTGATTTCGTGTGTAGGGCAAGGAGGAATAACATCTTGTAGGAGTGAGGAAGAGCCAGTTGTGAGTGTGGGGGAAGTTCGTGAGGCAGTAGGTAAAATGAAGGGGGTAAGGCAGCCGGATTGATGGATAAAGATCGAAATGTTAAAAGCAGGTGGGGATATAGTTTTTGGAGTGGTTGGTGCAATTATTTAATAAATGTATGGATGAGGGTAAGGTACCTAGGGATTGGCAGAGAGCAGCATAGTTCCTTTGTATAAAGCAAAGGGGACAAAAGAGAGGGCAAAAATTATAGGGGGATAAGTCTGTTGAGTATACCTGGTAAAGTGTATGGTAGAGTTATTATTGAAAGAATTAAGAGTAAGACGGAGAATAGGATAGCAGATGAACAAGGAGGCTTTAGGAAAGGTAGGGGGTGTGTGGACCAGGTGTTTACAGTGAAACATATAAGTGAACAGTATTTAGATAAGGCTAAAGAGGTCTTTGTGGCATTTATGGATTTGGAAAAGGAGTATGACAGGGTGGATAGGGGGGCAATGTGGCAGATGTTGCAGGTGTATGGTATAGGAGGTAGGTTACTGAAAGCAGTGAAGAGTTTTTATGAGGATAGTGAGGCTCAAGTTAGAGTATGTAGGAAAGAGGGAAATTATTTCCCAGTAAAAGTAGGCCTTAGACAGGGATGTGTGATGTCTCCGTGGTTGTTTAATATATTTATAGATGGGGTTGTAAGAGAAGTAAATGCGAGGGTCTTGGCAAGAGGCATGGAGTTAAAAGATAAAGAATCACACATAAAGTGGGAGTTGTCACAGTTGCTCTTTGCTGATGACACTGTGCTCTTGGGAGATTCTGAAGAGAAGTTGCAGAGGTTGGTGGATGAATTTGGTAGGGTGTGCAAAAGAAGAAAATTAAAAGTGAATATAGGAAAGAGTAAGGTTATGAGGATAAAAAGATTAGGTGATGATAGATTGGATATCAGATTGGAGGGAGAGAGTATGGAGGAGGTGAATGTATTCAGATATTTGGGAGTGGACTTGTCAGCGGATGGGTCTATGAAAGTTGAGGTGAATCATAGAATTGATGAGGGGAAAAGGGTGAGTGGTGCACTTAGGAGTCTGTGGAGACAAAGAACTTTGTCCTTGGAGGCAAAGAGGGGAATGTATGAGAGTATAGTTTTACCAACGCTCTTATATGGGTGTGAAGCATGGGTGATGAATGTTGCAGCGAGGAGAAGGCTGGAGGCAGTGGAGATGTCATGTCTGAGGGCAATGGTTGGTGTGAATATAATGCAGAGAATTCGTAGTTTGGAAGTTAGGAGGAGGTGCGGGATTACCAAAACTGTTGTCCAGAGGGCTGAGGAAGGGTTGTTTGAGGTGGTTCGGACATGTAGAGAGAATGGAGCGAAACAGAATGACTTCAAGAGTGTATCAGTCTGTAGTGGAAGGAAGGCAGGGTAGGGGTCGGCCTAGGAAAGGTTGGAGGGAGGGGGTAAAGGAGGTTTTGTGTGCGAGGGGCTTGGACTTCCAGCAGGCATGCGTGAGCTGTGTTTGATAGGAGTGAATGGAGACAAATGGTTTTTAATACTTGATGTGCTGTTGGAGTGTGAGGAAAGTAACATTTATGAAGGGGTTCAGGGAAACCGGCAGGCCGGACTTGAGTCCTGGAGATGGGAAGTACAGTGCCTGCACTCTGAAGGAGGGGTGTTAATGTTGCAGTTTAAAAACTGTAGTGTAAAGCACCCTTCTGGCAAGACAGTGATGGAGTGAATGATGGTGAAAGTTTTTCTTTTTTGGGCCACCCCTGCCTTGGTGGGAATCGGCCAGTGTGATAATGAAAAAAAATAAAAAAATATTAACCCTCTGACTGTTTCGGTTGTATATAGATGTCACTGTTTTTGACGTATATATACCCCAAAATTCTAGTGGCTTCAAATCAAGCGGGAGAAAGCTGGTAGGCCCATATGTGAGAGAATGGGTCTGTGTGGTCAGTGTGCGCAGTATTAAAAAAAATCCTGCAGCACACATTGTATAATGAGGAGAAAAAAACCTCCGAACGTGTTTTTGGATTAAAATACCAACTTTGAGGTGTAGTTTCGTATAGTATTTATGGTTGTATTCTCATTTTCGTGGTCTCATTTGATAGAATGGAAGACATATTACAGAAATAGAGATTATTTTGATTGGTTTCATGATGACAAGAACCTTGAAATGGAGCTCAAAATAGTGGAAATGTTTGATTTTTGCCGATGTTCAAGAGTCAACAAATGTCCAATAAGTTTCCAGTTAGCCATTCTAATACGCAGTCACAAATGGGTTGACATTATTTATACAATCATTATGATAATGCAGCAGTCTGCATAACAGT
>NC_069461.1:29264746-29362246 GCF_026875155.1 Cherax quadricarinatus
GAAAGCCTAGAGAACAAATGGATTTGTCAGTTAAAAATAAGAAGAGAGTTATTAAATGGAGAGTTAGAGGTATTGGAAGGTGGAGGGAATATTTTGAGGAATGTTAAATGTTGATGAAGATAGGAAGCTGTGATTTCGTGTATAGGGCAAGGAGGAATAACATCTTGTAGGAGTGAGGAAGAGCCAGTTGTGAGTGTGGGGGAAGTTCGTGAGGCAGTAGGTAAAATGAAAGGGGGTAAGGCAGCCAGGATTGATGGGATAAAGATCGAAATGTTAAAAGCAGGTTGGGATATAGTTTTGGAGTGGTTGGTGCAATTATTTAATAAATGTATGGAAGGGGGGTAAGGTACCTAGGGATTGGCAGAGAGCATGCATAGTTCCTTTGTATAAAGGCAAAGGGGACAAAAGAGAGTGTAAAGTGTATGGTAGAGTTATTATTGAAAGAATTAAGAGTAAGACGGAGAATAGGATAGCAGATGAACAAGGAGGCTTTAGGAAAGGTAGGGGGGTGTGGGACCAGGTGTTTACAGTGAAACATATAAGTGAACAGTATTTAGATAAGGCTAAAGAGGTCTTTGTGGCATTTATCGATTTGGAAAAGGCATATGACAGGGTGGATAGGGGGGCAGTGTGGCAGATGTTGCAGGTGTATGGTGTAGGAGGTAGGTTACTGAAAGCAGTGAAGAGTTTTACGAGGTTTAGTGAGGCTCAAGTTAGAGTATGTAGGAAAGAGGGAAATTATTCCCAGTAAAGTAGGCCTTAGACAGGGATGTGGATGTTACCGTGGTTTGTTTAATATATTTATAGATGGGGTTGTAAGAGAAGTAAATGCGAGGGTTTGGCAAGAGGCGTGGAGTTAAAAGATAAAGAATTCACACATAAAGTGGGAGTTGTCACAGTTGCGCTTTGCTGATGGACACTGTGCTCTTGGGAGATTCTGAAGAGAAGTTGCAGAGATTGGTGGATGAATTTGTAGGGTGTACAAGAGAAGAAAATTAAAAGTGAATACAGGAAAGAGTAAGGTTATGAGGATAACAAAAAGATGAGGTGATGAAAGATTGGATATCAGATTGGAGGGAGAGAGTATGGAGGAGGTGAATGTATTCAGATATTTGGGAGTGGACGTGTCAGTGGATGGGTCTATGAAAGATGAGGTGAATCATAGAATTGATGAGGGGAAAAAGGGTGAGTGGTGCACTTAGGAGTCTGTGGAGACAAAGAACTTTGTCCTTGGAGGCAAAGAGGGGAATGTATGAGAGTATAGTTTTACCAACGCTCTTATGTGGGTGTGAAGCATGGGTGATGATGTTGCCCGCGAGGAGAAGGCTGGAGGCAGTGGAGATGTCATGTCTGAGGGCAATGTGTGGTGTGAATATAATGCAGAGAATTCGTAGTTCGGAAGTTAGGAGGAGGTGCGGGATTACCAAAACTGTTGTCCAGAGGGCTGAGGAAGGGTTGTTGAGGTGGTTTGGACATGTAGAGAGAATGGAGCAAAACAGAGTGACTTCAAGAGTGTATCAGTCTGTAGTGGAAGGAAGGCGGGGTAGGTGTCGGCCTAGGAAAGGTTGGAGGGAGGGGGTAAAGGAGGTTTTGTGTGCAAGGGGCTTGGACTTCCAGCAGGCATGCGTGAGCATGTTTGATAGGAGTGAATGGAGACAAATGGTTTTTAATACTTGACATGCTGTTGGAGTGTGAGTAAAGTAACATTTATGAAGGGGTTGAGGGAAACCGGTAGGCTGGACTTGAGTCCTGGAGATGGGAAGTACAGTGCCTGCACTCTGAAGGAGGGGTGTTAATGTTGCAGTTTAAAAACTGTAGTGTAAAGCACCCTTCTGGCAAGACAGTGATGGAGTGAATGATGGTGAAAGTTTTTCTTTTTCGGGCCACCCTGCCTTGGTGGGAATCAGCCAGTGTGATAATAAAAAAAATAAATCTATAGGGAAAGGAAGGCGAGGTAGGGGTCATCCTCGAAAGGGTTGGAGAGAGTGGGTAAAGGAGGTTTTGTGGGCAAGGGGTTTGGACTTCCAGCAAGCGTGCGTGAGCGTGTTAGATAGGAGTGAATGGAGACGAATGGTACTTGGGACCTGACGATCTGTTGGAGTGTGAGCAGGGTAATATTTAGTGAAGGGATTCAGGGAAACCCGTTATTTTCATATAGTTGGACTTGAGTCCTGGAAATGGGAAGTACAATGCCTGCACTTTAAAGGAGGAGTTTGGGATATTGGCAGTTTTTGGAGGGATATGTTGTGTATCTTTATACGTATATGCTTCTAAGCTGTTGTATTCTGAGCACCTCTGCAAAAACAGTGATTTATGTGTGAGTGTGGTGAAAAGTGTTCAATGATGTGAAAGCATTTTCTTTTTGGGGATTTTCTTTCTTTTTTGGGTTCACCCTGCCTCGGTGGGAGGACGGCAGACTTGTTAAAAAAAAAAAATACACACACCCCACGGGCACGCACACGTGCACACACAACCACCACCGCACATGACGCACACCGCACATGCACGCACACCACACACACACACACCACACACACACACACCACACACCACACCCCACACACACACACACACACACACACAAAACACACCACACCACACCACACACCACACACCAACACACACCACCCCACACACACACACAACACAAAACCAAAAAAAAAGGGGGGACATGATAACGACATACAAAATACTGAGAGGAATTGACAAGGTGGACAAAGACAGGATGTTCCAGAGATTGGACACAGTAAAAAGGGGACACATTTGGGAAGCTGAAGACACAGATGAATCACAGGGATGTTAGGAAGTATTTCTTCAGCCACAGAGTAGTCAGTAAGTGGAATAGTTTGGGAAGCGATGTAGTGGAGGCAGGTTTCCTACATAGCTTTAAGCAGAGGTATGATAAAGCTCACGGCTCAGGGAGAGTGACCTAGTAGCGATCAGTGAAGAGGCGGGGCCAGGAGCTCGGACTCGACCCCCGCAACCTAAAACTGGTGAGTACAACTAGGTGAGTACAACACACACACACAACACAACACACACACACACACACACACACACACAACAAACACACAAAACACACACCTACACACCTACACCCCTACACCAGGCCTAGTGTCTAATCGACATGTGCCTAGGACAAAATGGTAACTAACTAACACCACACACACACGCACACACACACACGTCAAGAAATTAGAGAAAGTGCAAAGGTTTGCAACAAGACTAGTCCCAGAGCTACGGGGATTGTCCTACGAAGAAAGGTTGATGGAAATCGGCCTGACGAAACTGGAGGCCAGGAGGGTCAGGGAAGACATGATAACGACATATAAAATACTGCGCGGAATAGATGAGGTGGGGCAAAGACGGGAAGTTCCAGAGATGGGACACAGACACAAGAGGTCACAAATTTGGGAAATTGAAGACTCAGATGGATCAAAGGGATGTTAGGAAGTATTTCTTCAGTCATAGAGTAGTCAAGCCGTGGAATAGCCTAGAAAGTGAAGTAGTGGAGGCGGGAACCATACATAGTTTTAAAGGGGAGGTATGATAGAGCTCATGGAGCAAGGAGAGAGGACCTAGTAGCAATCAGCGAAGAGGCGGGGCCAGGAGGCTATGACTCAACTGCTGCAACCACAAAAAGGTGAGTTACAAATAGGTGAGTACAAAAAACACAACAACACACCAAACACACCCACAACACACACCACCACACACAACACACACAACACACCACACACACACACCACAACAAAAACAACAACACACCAACAAAGAAACAAAACCACACACCCCCACACACACACCCACACACCACACACACCAAAAACCCACAACACTCCAACAAAACAACACCAAAACACACACACACACAACCACCACACACACACACACACACAGACACACACACACACAACACACACACACACACACACACACACACACACAGACACACACACACACACACCACACCCACACACACCACACACAACACCCCACACACACACACACACACACACACACCACACACACACAACACACACACACACACACACACACACACACACACACACACACACACACACACACCACACACACCACACACACCACACACACACACACACACACACACCACACACACACACACACACACACACACACACATTGCTCCTACAATATCTGCTACAACTGAAACTCCAAATAGCAGTGTTATCTGCTTAAAAAAGAAATTGTCAGAACTCTTCCTGCATATTAGATTTTTTCAAAGCCACATTTCTGATCCACTAAGTAATTTTTCTAAAAAAATTTTTCTATCCAGTTGAACAAGTGACAACACATTTTTACCCAAGACTTGCATTTGAACATTAAAATTGTATAAAATACCGACAGGTTGTTAGGTAAGACACACATGCAACAGTTAGGTATCTTTATGTCGAAACGTTTCGCCTACACAGTAGGCTTCTTCAGTCGAGTACAGAGAAGTTGATAGAAGCAGAAGATACTGGAAGACGATGTAATCAGTCCATCACCCTTAAAGTTTTGAGGTGGTCAGTCCCTCAGTCTATATGTTTCAGACTATGGAACAATACTCTTCACCAGACTGAGGGACTGACCACCTCAAAACTTTAAGGGTGATGGACTGATTACATCGTCTTCAAGTATCTTCTGCTTCTATCAACTTTTCTGTACTCGACTGAAGAAGCCTACTGTGTAGGCAAAACGTTTCGAAATAAAGATACCTAACTGTTGCATATGTGTCTTACCTAACAAGACTTGCATTTACTGAAAAATATTTTGTATATTTCCTGTACACCTTGATCTGAGTTTTACTACTCATAAAATATTATACGTATACAGCTTTCAGCAGTTTTATCAATGTTTCCATACATTTTGAACACTAGTTGTATCATTTCTCTGTCCACCTTATCAGATGCATTTTTGCAATTCTGTAAACCCAACCACTGGTTCCTCTCTCTCTTCTAGATACAGGAGAGCCCCACTTTACGGCACTTTGCTTTATGGCACTTTGCTGAGACTGACATTTAAAAGTATAACCAAAAATTTGTTTTTATGGCTCCCTGATTCACTATCAAGGTGTCCACATGCCACTCTGTTTACATCCTCCATGAACTTTTAATCTGGACCCCATTTTGACACTGGAATTTTTGAACTTTGTGTGAAATTGGCCAAATACCAATTTCCGATCACTTTATTGGATAGTGGAAATAGATAATTGGGCGATTTCTTGTGCTCAATAGATAAAATGGAACACATTTAAGTGAAATAGCTAAGAATTTGGGCTAATGGAACATTGTAATTAGCCAAAAATTGGCAAAATCCCCAATGTGTAAATAACGCTGACACAGCAAAATTCGCGAGAGCTTAATTTCATAAATTTTTGATAAAATTTCATACATTTTATTTTATTACATTCAGAAAAAAGATTCTCTACCATTTCATAAGAAATAATAATAAACTTTTTTTTTTAAATTCCTGAACCCTGTGGGATATTTTCGGATTGGGGGGGTCTGGACCCTCAAAGGGTTAATATATGTTATCAGACACTCAGCATTTAATAGTGAAAAAAAGTGTGATTCGCTTTACGACAGCCTGGAACCTAACCTGCCATATAAGTGGGGCCCTCCTGTACTGTGTGTTTCAATGGCAGTACTTGATCCACATCCCCTTTCCCTTCTGAATCTTTTGTAATCATGCTATTTGTTTCTCATACTTTCAACAACAGTTTTGCTATGCATTTTGCTCATAGTCAGCAGACTCATTCTCTGTATTTCTTAATTTTCTTTGTCTCTGGCTTTCCTTGGATAGCTTACATTCTTTCATGTACACTTTCAATAAACATACCAACCTGCTTTTAGCACAGCCTCTCCTCCCTTAGCAGCGTACTCATTTACCGACAACTTGGACTTTCGACGGGGTCTTTGACCAGTATGCATACCCAAATAATGTACATGTATATTAGAGCTGATTTCTTCTGTTCTGTTTATTACAGTGTACAGTACACTACTGTATAAACATTTTAAAATATACTAAAAAAGTTATAAATGGTGCAGAGGTGACACTTAAACAATATCAAAGATGGTTGACACAAACCTACTACCATTATATTATGCTTCTCACTTAGTGCCAAATTCGTTTACCAACGCGGTCTTAGGATTGGAACCCTATCATTATGTGAGAAGAGGCTGTATTTTAATCTTTATCCCATCCATTCCTATTGTTTTTCTGCTTTTGTCCAGCTTAATGCATCTCACTATACTAGTTTCTGGGACTTAACATATTCTAATAAATCTCCTTGCACCTTGCCCCAATCCTGAAATTTCTGATTCCATTTCATCTAATACATATTCTTTTCTGTCCAGTATCTCTGCCCTCCATTTCATAATTATGCTTTGTTGATATCAGGAAGTAATGTGTTCATGAAAGGGAGACATTCGTACTAATTGTAGAATAATAGTGAAGGGCTTCATATTATGCCTTCAATATAAAACTTATATGATTTCATGTAGTTTAATTAATGATGGTATTACTGTGTAGTTTTTTGCTATTTTGGACTTTGATCAGAGTATGTGTTTGATATTTTGTTTGTATTTGCTATATTACATGTTTTTTCTTTGATTTTAAGATCTTTACATGATTTTGTAGAATTGCACTGCCTTTAGCTACTATTAAAGTACATGTAATTTTCAGCACTTTTTTTTTTTTTTTTGTAAATATGCTTGAATATAAAGTTTTTGCTTTTATGTCGTAGCATGATGTGTTTGTTTGCACTGTAGATGATGGCCTTGAAGGTGATGTCCGTGTTGGGGATTACCCTGAAGATAGCAGGTATCCCGGAGCTGAGAGTGGCATGGGGTATCCCCTGATGGGGTTGTGTATGGGCGGCTGCTGGGTGCTCCCCGCTCACCCTATACTATAAATGGAGGGGTGAGGGCAAGTGCTGAGCCTCTTTTACCATCCCCTGCTATGTATGATGAAGAACCCCCTCATGCACAGCACCCTGCACCTCCCCCACACATCCCACCATCAACTCCCTCTTTGCCACCTCCACCAATCCAAAATCACGACAACTATGCACATCCCAACCTGCTACGCTCTCCTTCTGCAGACAGCAGTGCTCCTAGAGGTGTGACACACTGTCTGGCTTTTGTAAAATGTCTTGAAAATGTGTATTAAAATTGTTATTATATATACAGTATATGTTTTATAAAACTATTGATTTTACACTACTAATAATTTCATTTCATCTCGGCAAAACAGCAGGATACTTGTAATTATCAATTGAATGAAAAGTTATGCTCATTGACAGCTCTTTTTAAGTGTAAAATGGGTGAAATAGTGGAACAGTTTGGACTAATAATTGAAAATTTGTTCTTTATCTTAGCTCAGGTTTGTAATTCTATTACTATTTATGTTGGTTTTCAATTCATATGTACGTATTGCACTTGTTTGCTTATGTCTGACAAAGGATTTATTTTCATGTAGTATCATCGTTGTATTATTTAATTTCTATAAAACTGATTATTTTTGTCTTAATTTCATTACTCAGACTTATAGAAATTTTGCTGAAATATGCATTGTGAAAATCAAAAATATCTTTGACTATAAAATAAGTCTGGTGCTTAAAGTTTGACTAAACAAGTATGAAATAAATAAATTAAAAAATTTTAGGTTGTAATTATCATAAGTTGATATTTTACAAGTTATTTGATGGTGCTTCAGGTGTAGGAAATTATAGATAGAGAGATTTAGGAAGTTAAATGATTGGGTTAGTTTTTACCTATTATAATAAACATACCAGCATGCTTTTGAAATAATGGATTATTTATACATCAGTAATATTTTGTAAACAGAATGAAGGTAAGGAATACTCATTGTGCAGCTGTACTCCCAGCTGCTACTTTATGTAAATTATTACATATCTGTATTACAGAGCATCTGATACACACCAGTAATTTTGATCTTTACAGGTATTGCTGAAGTCCCCAGTGTGGACGTTAATTTGGCAACTTTACAAGTGAAAGGTTCTTAAATTTCTTTAAAAGCAATAGTTCTGACATTGATGAATCCCATATAACAGTGTACTGTATTACTGTAGTGTACTTATCATACTATTCCATATATTTTAAAAATATTCTTGACAGGACACTTAAAGGCCCATTCCCATTCATTTTTATGTAAATTTTCAGTGGTAAATGAAAAGGTCAGTCTGATAATGCATAAGTACTGCATGCAAACATTGTTGCTTTAACACCACCCAGTGATGCTCCTTGTAAAGTTATCTTCTGCCCCATCCACTGAATGCTGTGGAATCAAACAAATTGACACTGAAGTCAGCAGTTTAAAAACAGTCATGTTTTTGTCATTTTATCAATATACAGTATTTGTCACAGTTACTTTTTGCTGATGATACTGTGCTTATGGGAGATTCTGAAGAAAAATTGCAAAGGTTAGTGGACGAGTTTGGGAGTGTGTGTAAAGGTAAAAAGATGAAAGTGAACATAGAAAAGAGTAAGGTGATGAAGGTATCAAATGATTTAGATAAAGAAAAATTGGATATCAAATTGGGGAGGAGGAGTATGGAAGAAGTGAATGTTTTCAGATACTTGGGAGTTGACGTGTCGGCGGATGGATTTATGAAGGATGAGGTTAATCATAGAATTGAAGGAAAAAAGGTGAGTGGTGCGTTGAGGTATATGTGGAGACAAAAACGTTATGTAAAGTAAAAGGACACAAGTGCAACTAATGTGGCATTTTATTGTGGCAACGTTTCACTCTCCAAGAGCTTTGTCAAGCTTCTGGAGAGCGAAATGTTGCCACATTAGTTACACTTGTGTCCTTTTACTTTACATATTGTCGGTATTTCTACCAACTTTATTACAAAAAACGTTATCTATGGAGGCAAAGAAGGGAATGTATGAAAGTATAGTGGTACCAACACACTTATATGGGTGTGAAGCTTGGGTTGTAAATGCTGCAGCAAGAAGATGGTTGGAGGCAGTGGAGATGTCCTGTTTAAGGGCAGTGTGTGGTGTAAATATTATGCAGAAAATTCGGAATGTGGAAATTAGGAGAAGGTGTGGCGTTAATAAAAGTATTAGTCAGAGGGCTGAAGAGGGGTTGTTGAGGTGGTTTGGTCATTTAGAGAGAATGGATCAAAGTAGAACGACATGGAGAGTATATAAAACTGTAGGAGAAGGAAGGCGGGGTAGGGTCCTCGAAAAGGTTGGAGGGAGGGGGTAAAGGAGGTTTTGTGGGTGAGGGGCTTGGACTTCCAGCAAGCGTGCGTGAGCATGTTAGATAGGAGTGAATGGAGACCAATGGTATTTGGGACCTGATGAGCTGTTCGAGTGTGAGCAGGGTAATATTTAGTGAAGGGATTCAGGGAAACCGGTTATTTTTATATAGCCGGACTCGAGTCCTGGAGGTAGGTTTGGGTTTGGGATATTGGTTGTTTGCACTGACATCTAAATTGTCTTATCTGAGTGCCTCTGCAAAGACAGCAATTATGTGTGAATGGTGGTGAAAGTGTTTCTTGGGTAACCCTGCCTTCGTGGAAGATGGCTGACATGTTAAAAAAAAAAAAATACATGGGTGAGAGGGATTGGATTTAAGTGGGACTTACTCATGAGTTAAAAGGGTTGTCAAAGCTTGTTGCTTGGGTAGCACTGAAAATGAGTTGGGCATATATTTTTGTTTATGGGTTGGGTTTTTTTTTTTTTTTTTTTATTCACCGGTATTCTCCCGGCCCGGGTCTTTTCCAAGTAGTGGTGACCTGGCCTTGGCTCCTTATCTGGGGAGTGTCTCGAGACTTAAGTCTCCCATGGGAGGAGGTACAGTGCCTCCTCATCTTTGGGACCAAGTGTCCCCAGGCCTAGCCACATTCCCCGCTTTCACGGGGCTCGTAGGGAGAAGCTAGGCCTCTGGTCTGCCATCTACCCCGCCTCAAATGGGCTCGTGGGGATGGCAGTCTTATGAGCTGCAGATGGTAGCAAGCTCAGACTATATTGGGTTTGACAAGGACCTGCCCAGTATGGACCAATAGGCCTGTTGCAGTATTCCTCCTTTCTTATGTTCTTATCTTTAATTCTTTCAATAATAACCCTACCATACACTTTACCTGGTATACTCACCAGGCTTATTCCTTCTATAATTTTTACTCTTTTGTTCCCGTTTCCTTTTTACACAGGAACTATGCATACTCTCTACTAACCCATAGATACCTTCCCATCTTTCATACACTTATTGAGCAAAAGTAACTACCATTCCAAAACTATATCCCCACCTGCTTTTAACATTTCTCTTTTGATCCCATCAATCCCAGCTGCTTTACCCTCTTTCATTTTGCCCACAGCCTCACACACCACCAACCACTCTCACATCTGACTCTTCCTCACTCCTAAAGAATGTTGTACCTCCCTGGCCAATGCATGTAATCACAGCCTCCCTTTCTTCATTAACATTTAACAGTTCCTCAAAATATCCATGCCATCTTCCCAATACTTCTAACTCCAATTTAGAGTAATGTTTACAGAGATTTGCTACAAACAGCAGTTGCTAGAAATGAAGAGTGTACAATCTGTTCCTAACTGACCCCCTTCCTCATCCCCATCCACCCACCAACAACACCCCTTTCCTTCCTTAAAATCTCTCCCCCCTTACAGAACACTGAATAGGTAATGCTACAATGGATTGTGCAAAAAAAATAATTCATCCATTTACTGGCTGGCATTTTAGAAAATCCAACACACCCTTCCCTGATCATAACCAGATGATGTGGGGCAGAATTAACTCTAAAAGTAAATGTTATTAAGGGGTAGTATTATATGCAGTATTTACTCATTAGCTTCAGTTTTAAAAGCTGTCGTATTTATCTTTAACTTTCTTCTTACAGTTCGGTGGAGAGATCCAGACCTACACGAGGTTATCGACTTCTTAAGCAACCCCAACAATGTTGTGAAGGCAAATGCTGCGGCATATCTTCAGCATCTATGCTATATGGATGACACAACTAAGCAAAAGACACGAATTTTAGGTGGCATTCCTCCTCTTGTAGCTCTCCTCACACATGACTTGCCAGAGCTTCACCGGAATGCATGTGGGGCACTTAGGTAATTGTCCTGCTTCTCTAATTTCTATTCCAACTTATTTTTTTCATTCTTTAGCAGCAGAAATGCTAAGCTTTGTCTCTTCTTAAAGTTTATTTCTTCATATACAGATCAGTGAAGTTTTCAGAATACAGTGGTACTTTGAATTACATTATTAATCAGTTCCAGGAGACTTACTGTACATTAAAACTATCATGGCAAAAAAACCAAAATACATGGTTTCATAGTAATTTCATTCCAAGACCCCAAAAGTGTAACTTTTACTGTACCTTGGACTAGCATGCATTCAGATATAACTTGCAGGCACTATTCCTTCCTTCATCTGCTTCTCTTATTCACAGTAACAACAGCCTTTTCATTTCTATGATAATTTCTCTGCTTTTTTTCTCAAGCTTTGATTTGTCGTCCACCTTAATATTCTTTATTATTTCTATTGGCTTGATAATGGCAGTGGTGGTAAATTGTGGAAAGCCATACTCACACACCAGTGCACTAATTTCTTGCTTGATCTTCACAAAAATAGCCTGTGCACTTCAAGGGCCAAGATGACTTGGTAATGCAAAAGATGATGTAATTATAATGCAGATGTAATTTTTTTTTTTTTTTTTAAACAAGTCAGCCATCTCCCACCGAGGCAGGGTGACCCAAAAAAGAAAGAAAATCCCCAAAAAGAAAATACTTTCATCATCATTCAACACTTTCACCTCACTCACACATAATCAGTGTTTTTGCAGAGGTGCTCAGAACACAACAGCTTGGAAGCATATACTGTACCTATAAAGATACACAATATATCTTTCCAAACTGCCAATATCCCGAACCCCTCCTTTAGAGTGCAGGCATTGCACTTCCCATTTCCAGGACTCAAGTCCGGCTATATAAAAATAACCGGTTTCCCTGAATCCCTTCACTAAATATTACCCTGCTCACACTCCAACAGATCGTAGTTATTAACCCTTAAACTATATCCGACGTGCTAGTATGCAAATGTTGTCTCTGCTGTACGTATTACTATGCACGAATCTATTACCTGCCAGTATTTTTGACTTCAGCACAACTCTTTGGGTCATCTTCAATCTATTCATACATTTGAAAAAATCTAAGCCCAGGAGGGTCCACACAGTGTATCATGGTTAACTACACAAGTGATGACTACGTGTCTAATGTACTAATACGCCTAACTAGCAAAAGTAATTGGTGTAATTAGGAATGTTCCTCCTCTAGCTTCCTTACCAGCAACAGTGTGTGGAAGTGGCACAAAGATGAGTTACTCATTCCAAATTTATTTAAATTTCATGATACTAACAGTGGAATTCAACCACAATGTACACTTAAGTATATTTAGGTAAAGATAAAGGTTTATTTCTTTATAAAGGTTAAAATGTGTAATTACAGTTTTGGTTTGCTAAGTACAGAGAAAGCCACTATCATACCAGGGCATTTCGGACAGACTAATCCTAATGTGTAGTTTTTTTTTTTTTCAACAAGTTGGCCATCTCCCACTGAGGTAGGGTGACCCAAAAAAGAAAGAAAATCCCCAAAAAGAAAATGCTTTCATCATCATTCAACACTTTCACCACACTCACACATAATCACTGTTTTTGCAGAGGTGCTCAGAATACAACAGTTTAGAAGCATATACGTATAAAGATACACAACATATCCCTCCAGACTGCCAATATCCCAAACCCCTCCTTTAAAGTGCAGGCATTGTACTTCCCATTTCCAGGACTCAAGTCCGACTATATGAAAATAACCGGTTTCCCTGAATCCTTTCACTAAATATTACCCTGCTCACACTCCAACAGATCGTCAGGCCCAAGTACCATTCATCTCCATTCACTCCTATCTAACACGCTCACGCACGCTTGCTGGAAGTCCAAGCCCCTTCCCCACAAAACCGGTGGCCTGGTGGCTAAAGCTCCCGCTTCACACACGGAGGGCCCGGGTTCGATTCCCGGCGGGTGGAAACATTTCGACACATTTCCTTACACCTGTTGTCCTGTTCACCTAGCAGCAAATAGGTACCTGGGTGTTAGTCGACTGGTGTGGGTCGCATCCTGGGGGACAAGATTAAGAGGCACTGACTTGGGTTATCCTGGGTGGCTAACCCTCCGGGGTTAAAAATCCAAACGAAATCTTATCTTATCTTATCTTACCCCCTCTCTCCAACCCTTTCGAGGATGACCCCTACCTCGCCTTCCTTCCCCTATAGATTTGTATGCTTTCCATGTCATTCTACTTTGATCCATTCTCTCTAAATGACCAAACCACCTCAACAACCCCTCTTCTGCCCTCTGACTAATACTTTTATTAACTCCACACCTTTTCCTAATTTCCACACTCCGAATTTTCTGCATAATATTTACACCACACATTGCCCTTAAACAGGACATCTCCACTGCCTCCAACCGTCTCCTCGCTGCTGCATTTACCACCCAAGCTTCACACCCATATAAGAGTGTTGGTACTACTATACTTTCATACATTCCCTTCTTTGCCTCCATAGATAACATTTTTTGACTCCACATATACCTCAATGCACCACTCACCTTTTTTCCCTCATCGATTCTATGATTAACCTCATCCTTCATAAAATCCATCCGCTGACACGTCAACTCCCAAGTATCTGAAAACATTTACTTCTTCCATACTCTCCTCCCCAATTTGATATCCAATTTTTCTTTATCTAAATCATTTGATACCCTCATCACCTTACTCTTTTCTATGTTCACTTTCAACTTTCTACCTTTACACACATTCCCAAACTCATCCACTAACCTTTGCAATTTTTCTTTAGAATCTCCATAAGCACAGTATCATCAGCAAAAAGTAACTGTTAATTCCCATTTTGAATTTGATTCCCAATAATTTAATCCCACCCCTCTCCCGAACTCCCTAGCATTTACTTCTTTTACAACCCCATCTATAAATATATTAAACAACCATGGTGACATTACACATCCCTGTCTAAGACCTACTTTTACCGGGAAGTAGTCTCCCTCTCTTCTACACACCCTAACCTGAGCCTCACTATCCTCATAAAAACTCTTTACAGCATTTAGTAACTTACCACATATTCCATATACTTGCAACATCTGCCACATTGCTCCCTTATTCACTCTATCATATGCCTTTTCTAAATCCATAAATGCAATAAAAACTTCCCTACCTTTATCTAAATACTGTTCACATATATGCTTCAATGTATACTTGATCTACACATCCCCTACCCACTCTGAAACCTCCTTGCTCATCCGCAATCCTATATTCTGTCTTACCTCTACTTAAAACTAGACAAGATAGTTGTGGTTAACCATATTACAGTTTTATTTAATCTTAATACTAATGTAAGGTAGTCAAGGTGGAGGTTTTTAAGAATAATAATCCTGAAGTTGCATATAAAAACAGTATTACAAATAATGGTTCAGGTAGTAATATTTCATGGACTGGCAAAGTTTAAAAATCTAGAAGGCACATAATACAACTAAATTAGCATTTGTTTTGGTTGAATTGGTCAGTATTGAGAGATAAGATGATTTTTTATCAAAGTCCTAAATTTATAAGTAGTCAGAGGATTTCTTTCAATAATAACCCTACCGTACACTTTTCCTGGTATACTAAGTAAACTAATTCCTCTATAATTTTTATAATCTCTTTTGTCCCCCTTCCCTTTATATAAAGGAACTATACATGCTCTCTGCCAATCCCTATGTATGTTCCCCTATTTTAACATTTGTCATGATCCAGTCAGTTCCAGCTGCTTTACCCCCTTTCATTCTACGTAATGCCTCGCCATCCTAAAAAATGGTATACCTCCCTGGCCATTGCATGAAATTATCGCCTCCCTTTCTTCATCGACATTTAAAAGTTCCTCAAGATATTCCCGCCATCTACCCAGTACCTCCATCTCCCCATCTACTAACTACCCTACTCTGTTTTTAACTGACAAATCCATTTGTTCCCTAGGCTTTCTTAAATTGTTTAACTCACTCCAAAATTTTTTCTTATTTTCATTAAAATTTCTTGACAGTGCCTCTCCCACTATATCATCTGCTTTCCTTTTGCACTCTCTCACCACTCTCTTCACCTTTCTTTTACTCTCCATATACACTTTCACCTCTCTCTTACTTGTTGCCATTTTCCTCTTGTCCCAGCTACCTTTTACCCTAACTGTAGCTACAACTAAATAATGATCCGATATATCAGTTGCCCCTCTATAAACGTGTACATCCTGGAGCCTACCCATCAACCTTTTATCCACTAATACATAATATAACAAACATTGGCAAATTTTCAAGATTCATGAGGTTCTTGATCCCCTGACCCTTGCGAATATATAGGGCCTCCTGTATTACTTGCCAGTCATGGTTATTATGCCTTATATCTACAGGCACAGTCTAGCACTTTGTTTTTTTTTTTTTGAGTTATCATAGGTAATTTATATTATGTGTAATTGTATTTATGTATACTTGTGAGATAGAGATACAGACAGCCAATCAGCCAGAGCCTGCCGAACACATATTACACATTCCAGAATTGTTTCTCTTTACTTAGGGCATAGGTTGTAGGACATTCTAGCAGGATGACACTACCAGTGGTATCAAAATTGAAAGGATGTTGCACAAATGTTGCACATGGGTTATTATTGAGGTTTTTGATAATTCCTTGACCACTTGTGGCCATATCCATCTCAGAGCCACTAAACTCAGGGTCAGCATCACTTTCCTCTTAAAAGGGGTTTGTTAATATGACATGACATTGGTGAATCCCTGGTGTTTGCCATTCTGTTTGCTCTAGCTGGCACTTAATTGAACTGGTGCTCCCACATGGTACTATGTGGTCCCAGATTTTTTAATACTGCACACACCAAGGGTTAAGACCCATTCTATACTGACCAGGCATCTCAGGTCAATCATGACAAATTTGGAGCCAGGAAAAATAAAGCGTTGATCTACATTTGGATAGTTAAGAGGTTAAAGGAGGGGTTTGGGATATTGGCTGTCGTATCTGGGCACCTCTGCCAAGAAAAAGATTGTGTGAATGATGGTGAAAGTGTTTCTTTCTTTTTTGGGTTACCCTGCCTCAGTGGGAGATGGCTGACATGTTGGAAAAAAAAAAAAAATATAGAGTGCTTTGAGTCACTGTTGAGTGATGATGGAGAATAGTTTGAGAGGTTGAGGGAAGAGTTGAGTATGTTTTGGAATTTAGTATGTTCTCTAATGGGGTAATTGGGTGAGAAATGTGAGAGTTGTATTAGATGCAATTATCAGTCCACTATGCAGGAAAATATCCCGTATAGTGGATTGAGTTGAAGGCTTATTGTTAAGTGAATATACGTTGTGTAAGCAGGAAAAATGTGGGAACTGTAATGGTAGATAAGTGAGAAATTGAGGTTTTCAGTTGAGGTTCTATGGGTGGTATAAGTAGGAGATTAATGGGTCATGATGGGAGCTTCTGAATTGAGGCTTAGAACAGTTATTCGTGGTATTTTGGTGTAGGGTAGTAGGTTAATTGTGATCAGCTATTGGTAGATACTGAAGCAGAGCTAAGCCAGGAGTCTGTCCTCAGTGTTTAGCCTATCGTAAAGTTTTTAAAAGTTTTGAGTGGTTTTAGCACTTCCTGTCATCTTAGGTAAACAGTTTCATTGTCTACTGCTCTATTTAAAAAAAAAAAAAAAAAAAAAAATCTATTTAACTTTTCTCTAGTTGATGGGGTTGGGAAATCTACCATGTCAATTTTGTTTTTATCCTCTTATAATCTTGAATGTGGCTGTCATGTGTCTTTTCATTTTATCAGGTAAAGATGGAATTACCAATGTTTTTATTTCAGGCTTGCATGAAATCACACACTTGTGGTTTCACAATATCTTGTGGTTGTGTTTTGGGTTCAAATCACACACTACCTTTCCTTAATTACTATTTAAATTACAGCAAACTTCAAATATCACTCATAAGTATTTAATGTTACAAATATATGTTGTCTCACTTTAAAAAACCAAGCTCTTGGTACTACAAGGATGGACTGTACAGTATAGGAGAGAAAAAAGCTTACAGCAATATTTTGGTCCAACTTGGACCATATGTAAGGATTATTTTTGTATTGTTCCAGTCATGGTATTGTACCTTTTTGTTCTTTCAGTACATTATAGCATTTGCTGTCAACTTAACAGTGCTTCATTATGCATGGTTTAGTTCTAATTTTGATTAATTAAAAATATTGTGATAAACCTAAAGCAATGTGCATAGTTTAGTTCTAATTTTGATTAAAAACATTTTGATAAACCTACAACAAGTGTGAAAACTAAGTTACATGTGTGGGATATGTTAATTGGTTAGTAGATAAGTATCATTATAGTAATTGTTGATTTACTACATTTTCTGTGACCAGTGAATAGTAATATATAGCATGATGGTATTGATATATTTGTTTTTGTTTATCTTCAGAAACTTGTCATATGGACGCCAAAACGATGAAAACAAACGAGCTATAAAAGATGCACAAGGTATACAAGCTTTGGTGAGACTGTTACGCAAAACACCTGACAACGAAATAAAAGAGTTGGTCACTGGCATTCTGTGGAATTTATCATCTTGTGAGGTATAAAGTTCATCCATATCCCATCTATTTGTAAGGCAGTGTCTGATGCTGTAAACTTACAATCTAATTTGCTTTTAAAATATATGAATTTGGGATAAAATTGTTACAGATCTACTATTTCCTGGTCATATTTTGCAGTATTGTATGCCTGAGTCTCATAATTGTTAGATTTCTTTTTTTTCAACAAGGCGGCCGTCTCTCACCGAGGCAGGGTGACCCATAAAAAGAAAGAAAATCCCCGAAAAGAAAATACTTTCATCATCATTCAACACTTTCACCTCACTCACACACAATCACTGTTTTTGCAGAGGTGCTCAGAACACAACAGTTTAGAAGCATATACGTATAAAGATACACAACATATCCCTCCAAACTGCTAATATCCCAAACCCCTCCTTTAGAGTGCAGGCATTGTACTTCCCGTTTCCAGGACTCAAGTCCGGCTATATAAAAATAACCGGTTTCCCTGAATCCCTTCACTAAATATTACCCTGCTCACACTCCAACAGATCGTCAGGTCCCAAATACAATAGGGCCCCACTTATACGGCTGGTTAGGTTCCAGGCTACCGCTGTAAAGTGGAAATTGCCGTAAATTGGAACACCCTTTTTTTCCACTTATAAATGCATACAAATACTAGATAACAAGTTTACACTAACATATATTACGTTAGCAATAGCACTAGGCATAAAAAAACAAAAAAAAGTACAATACTCACATAGTGCACTCATTATTTACCTTAAAATAGTTATAGTCTTAATCTAGAGTGAGACAAGTAGTATTTATTGTAAGAAATCAAGTGTTGTATGTATGGTAGTCAGCCGGGCTACCATACCAGGCCACATAATATTATATTACATTTAAGCATCCCAGAGTGATAAAATACATATACAGTTTACTCATTACTTACCTTAAAATATTTGTAGTCTTAATCTAGGGTGAGATGAGTAGTATTTATTGTAAAAAATCAAGTGTGGTATGTATGGTAGTCAGCCAGGCTACCATACCAGGCCACCCCTCCCACACATACCATTCTATGATATTTAAGCATCCCAGAGCGATAAAATGTATATACAGTTCACTCATTACTTACCTTAAAATATTTGTAGTTTTAATGTAGGGTCAGGAGTAAGTAAATGAGATAAAACAAAAAAAAATGAGAGAGAGAGAAAGAATGAGTACATGAGAGAGGACAGGCGCCGAGTTATGTAAACAAACCAGGCGAAGGTAAGTTTTGTAAAATAACAAAGTGTACACGTCTGGTTTGTGTACAAGTTACATTGTGTACAGGTTGTCTCTACACTGATACGGTAGAATAAATAAAGAAGAACACTCCCATTCTCATGTAACATCATTTTGAGAAGAAATGACGCTCTGAGTGAAGGCAATGGAAATTAGTCACACTGACTTTTTTGGGTTATCCTAGGTTCTCTACACATATACAGTTATGTATGATAATCTATGTAACTGTATTTGTGTATACCTGAATAAACTTACATACATACATACAAAAGGAATAATTTTCTACAGTTACCCCCAGGAACACATTTTCTCTTATGTTGGATTAGAGAAAATGTTATTCTTGCCGTCACTTGTACAAGTTATCTAGCTACCACATCTCATATTTATGTTTATTTATTCTATTGTGGGGTGTATTTATCATCTTTATATGTTATGTATCATGTTTATTATATAATTTTGGAAAAAATATCATAGATGGGTTAATGAAAATGTGGATATTAACGTAATATACGACATTTAATGAGACTCGGTGATGATTATTATTATCATTTCTAATATAGCGTCACTTGTGCAAGTTGTCTGCTACCACATCTCATATTTGTTTATTTATTATACTGTGGGGTGTATTTATCATATTTATATGTCATGCATCGTGTTTATTATATAATTTTGAAAAAATATCATAGGTGGATTAATGAAAATGTGTATATTAATGTAATATAGGACATTGAAATGAGACTCTGTGATTATTATCATCATTATTAATATGACGTCTGGAGACATAAGACACTCTTACTGATTTTACTGTGTACCTGCATGCCAGCACAGTGTGTAAGTTTTTTTTAGGTACAGGTATACTTTTTTTTTTTTTTTCAACAAGTCGGCCGTCTCCCACCGAGGCAGGGTGACCCAAAAAAGAAAGAAAATCCCCAAAAAGAAAATGCTTTCATCATCATTCAACTCTTTCACCACACTCACACATAATCACTGTTTTTGCAGAGGTGCTCAGAATACAACAGTTTAGAAGTATATAAATATAAAGATACACAACATATCCCTCCAAACTGCCAATATCCCAAACCCCTCCTTTAAAGTGCAGGCATTGTACTTCCCATTTCCAGGACTCAAGTCCGACTATATGAAAATAACCGGTTTCCCTGAATCCCTTCACTAAATATTACCCTGCTCACACTCCAACAGATCGTCAGGTCCCAAGTACCATTCATCTCCATTCACTCCTATCTAACACGCTCACACACGCTTGCTGGATGTCCAAGCCCCTTGCCCACAAAACCTCCTTTACCCCCTCTCTCCAACCCTTTCGAGGACGACCCCTACCTCGCCTTCCTTCCCCTATAGATTTATATGCTTTCCATGTCATTCTACTTTGATCCATTCTCTCTAAATGACCAAACCACCTCAACAACCCCTGTTCAGCCCTCTGACTAATACTTTTATTAACTCCACACCTCCTAATTTCCACACTCCGAATTTTCTGCATAATATTTACACTGCACATTGCCCTTAGACAGGACATCTCCACTGCCTCCAACCGCCTCCTCGCTGCTGCATTCACAACCCAAGTTTCACACCCATATAAGAGTGTTGGTACTACTATACTTTCATACATTCCCTTCTTTGCCTCCATAGATAACGTTTTTTGACTCCACATATACCTCAATGCACCACTCACCTTTTTTCCCTCATCAGTTCTATGATTAACCTCATCCTTCATAAATCCATCCGCCGACACGTCAACTCCCAAGTATCTGAAAACATTTACTTCTTCCATACTCTTTTTTCCTCACTACCGCCGTATTTGAGGATCCAATAATTTCTTTTTAAAATTTAGATTTTCAAAAGGTTACTACCCTTGTCCTATTTTCATTCACCTTTCGACCTTTACACAGGAAATTCTCCAAAATCCCACTAGATATGCAAATAAACTTAGAACTAGAATTAGAAAGAAATAGAAGAAAAACCGGAGGGGTGTGTATATATCATGCTTTGACATGTATGTTTAGTGTGACCTAAGTGTAAGTAGAAGTAGCAAGCATTACCTGTTTTCTATACTCATCTCCCCAATTTGATACCAATTTTTTTTATCTAAATCATTTATACCCTCATTCACCTTATCTTTTCTATGTTCACTTTCACTTTTACCGATTCTCACCATTCCTCAAACTCACCACTAACCTTTGCATTTTTCTTTAGAATCCCCATAAGCACAATCATCAGCAAAATGTAACTGTGTAATTCCCATTTTGAATTTGATTCCCCTAATTAACATCCCACCCCATCTCCGAACTCCCTAGCATTTACTTCTTTTACAACCCCATCTATAAATATATTAAACAACCATGGTGACATTACACATCCCTGTCTAAGACCTACTTTTACCGGGAAGTAGTCTCCCTCTCTTCTACACACCCTAACCTGAGCCTCACTATCCTCATAAAAACTCTTTACAGCATTTAGTAACTTACCACATATTCCATATACTTGCAACATCTGCCACATTGCTCCCCTATCCACTCTATCATATGCCTTTTCTAAATCCATAAATGCAATATAAACTTCCCTACCTTTATCTAAATACTGTTCACATATATGCTTCAATGTAAACTCTTGATCTACACATCCCCTACCCACTCTGAAACCTCCTTGCTCATCCGCAATCCTACATTCTGTCTTACCTCTAATTCTTTCAATTATAACCCTACCGTACACTTTTCCTGGTATACTCAATAAACTTATTCCTCTATAATTTTTACAATCTCTTTTGTCCCCTTTCCCTTTATATAAAGGGACTATACATGCTCTCCGCCAATCCCTAGGTACCTTCCCCTCTTTCATACATTTATTAAACAAAAGTACCAACCACTCCAACACTATATCCCCCCCTGCTTTTAACATTTCTGTCATGATCCCATCAGTTCCAGCTGCTTTACCCCCTTTCATTCTACGTAATGCCTCGCGTACCTCCTCCACACTTACATTCTGCTCTTCTTCACTCCTAAAGGATGGTATACCTCCCTGACCAGTGCATGAAATTACCGCCTCCCTTTCTTCCTCAACATTTAAAAGTTAAACATAAAAGGTATACATAAGTATAATTATCAGAGTATATATAAAATATGAAATAACTTTCAAAAACACTTGAAATTTTGGAGTTTCCAGACATAATGGAGAGACTTAGTGCTTAGGGATCTCACAGAGAATGTAAACAAACCGGGTGGGGCGCGGTGACCGTATTAGAAAGTCAGGTGGGGGGAGCCGTATACCGAGTTTTGGCTATAATTTGAAATGACCGTATTAGCGGAACGCCGTTAAGCGAAACCCTGTAAAGCAGGGCCCTACTGTACCATTCGTCTCCATTCACTCCTATTGAACACGCTCATGCACGCCTGCTGGAAGTCCAAGCCCCTCGCCCACAAAACCTCCCTTACCCCTTCCTTCCAACCTTTTTGAGGATGACCCCTACCCCGCCTTCCTTCCCCTACAGATTTAAATGCTCTCTATGTCATTCTACTTTGATCCATTCTCTCTAAATGACCAAACCACCTCAACAACCCCTGTTCAGCCCTCTGACTAATACTTTTATTAACTCCACACCTCCTAATTTCCACACTCCAAATTTTCTGCATAATATTTACACCGCACATTGCCCTTAGACAGGACATCTCCACTGCCTCCAACCGCCTCCTCGCTGCTGCATTCACAACACAAGTTTCCACACCATATAGAGTGTTGGTACTACTATACTTTCATACATTCTCTTCTTTGCCTCCATAGATAATGTTTTTTGACTCCACATTTACCTCAATGACCCACTCCCTTTTTTCCCTCATCATTTCTATGATAACCTCTTTCTTTCCTTTTCAAAGACCGGCCGTACCCACCGAGGTGGGTGGCCACTAAAGGAAAACAAATAGTTCTCCATTTTACTTTAGTAATATAACAGCAGAAGGGGTTACTGCCCCTTGCTCCCGGCATTTTTAGTCGCCTCTTACAACACGCATGGCTTACGGAGGAAGAATTCTGTTCCACTTCCCCATGTGAGATGATTAACCTCATCCTTCATAAATCCATCCGCCGACACGTCAACTCCCAAGTATCTGAAAACATTCACTTCTTCCATACTCCTCCTCCCCAATTTGATATCCAATTTTTCTTTATTTAAATCATTTGATACCCTCAGCACCTTACTCTTTTCTATGTTCACTTTCAACTTTCTACCTTTTCACACACTCCCAGACTCATCCACTAACCTTTGCAATTTTTCTTTAGAATCTCCCATAAGCACAGTATCATCAGCAAAAAGTAACTGTGTCAATTCCCATTTTGTATTTGATTCCCCATAATTTAATCCCACCTCTAATCTGCAGAGAAGATATAAAGAAAGTTACTCATGCCTCAGTGTTTCTATATTGTTTAATAGTTTTTAAATTACTACTTGCAGCATTTAACTGTAGTGTAATTTATTGGGTTCTTAAATGCATACTTCATTAATTGGGAATGTTTTTGAATAATATTAGTGCTTTTATATGTGTATTTTTGGGGGTCTGAAATGGACTAATCTAATTCCCATTATTTCTTATGGGAACAAATTTGTCCAATGTTGGCACTTGAACAGCCTTCTGGAATGAAGAAAGTTCGAAACTCGGGGTACCACTGTACTGCATCAAAGAATCTAAGAAAGGATAACAGTTAAGAAACAAATATGTAGACTAATATGATTGTTACATGTAATAGTAGACTTTATAAATAAGTTGGATTAGAAGCACATCTTCTAAATTTGCAGGACTTGAAGCACAGCATCATTGATGATGCATTAACAGTTATTGTTACCCACGTCGTCATTCCATGTTCAGGCTGGGATGGGGGAGAAGTTGAACGGGACCCTAATGTAGATGTCTGGTGGTCTACTGTATTTAAAAATGCCTCAGGAGTTTTAAGGTAAGTGTATATGTATTCACTTAATATTAAATTTGATTTATCACATTAAATTCAATCTAAAGTTTTTGCTTTGTCAGTATTCCAAAGATAAAATTTCTTCTTACAGAAACGTAAGTTCGGCTGGTGAATATGCACGAACAAAACTACGTCAGTGCCTCGGGCTTGTAGACTCTCTTCTCACAGTGATTAAATCTGCAATTCAGGGGTCTTCCCATGATAATAAGAGTGTTGAGAATTGTGTGTGTATTTTACGTAACCTCTCTTACCGATGTCAAGAAGTTGAGGATCCTAACTACGATAAGAATCAGCCACCAACCCAGTCTCGTGCCACTGCTACAGCCAAGGGTAAGCTTGTATTTCAAGAATTGCCAAATATAGATCACAAATTTTAGTAACTTCTTATAAAAGGTATTCTTGGTATTCTCACTTACACATGTATGTGGTTTCAGGGATAGTCTCCTAGCTCCTGACTCTGTCCCTCAACTTGGTGCTTGCCAGATTCATTTGCTCTTAGCCCCTGTTGTACCTGCTTTTAAAAATTATGTATGGAGCCTACCTTCACCACCACAGTTGATCTCTCTGACTAAAGAAATACTTCTTGACATCCCTATGGCTCATCTGTATTCTTAACCTCTGGGTGCCTGCCCCTAGTAGCTGTTTCTTACCTCTCAAACAGCCTTTCCCTGTCTACTCAGTCATTTTCTCTTGAGTATTTTGTAAGAAATTTAAATCAAAATCTAATATCTCCTCTGGTTCTTCTCTCCTTCATTGTCATTAGATTCTATTCCATTAGCCTCCCATGTAGCTCATGTGCCCTTGGCTGCTAGTACAGACCTCATTGCAAAGTTTTGCTCTTTTCTCCAGGTTTTTAACAGGTTTTTTCAGGTGTGGGTTTCATATTGGTGCTGCATACTCCAAGATGGGCCTGACACGTGTGGCACAAAGTGCCTGGAATGACTCTTCCGAGACTCTTGAAGTCTTTTAAGATTTTCCAGACAGGCATTGGTTACAGGTGTTATTCTGCTGATGTGAGCCTTTGGCAATATATAGGGCACTATTATCACCCCTATGTTGTTCTGTGTGTGTTGTCTGTATTGTCTGTCCCCAAACTTTATACTTTGTGTCCAGTCTTCTTGCATTTGCTAAGGTTGAATTGAAGCAACCACTTATCTGTTCAGTTTTATTTGGAACCATTATTTTTCATCTTTATTTTTGTCTTTATAGGATGTTGATCTCTTTGAAAGGCTTGAATTAGATTTGAACTATGATATTCTAATTTGCTATTTTTATTGGTGAAATTTGATATTAGTTTAAATATCATTTGTGACTGCCTCTTCTGATTCCCTACCAATCTTAGTGCTAATATTTAACTGCATTGTCAGTTTATGTTGCACTCTGCATTGAGGCACAGGGCAATCAAGTTATGGAATATGAGGATACCTTTCTTTGGATCATACAGCAACTGAAATACATCTGAAATATATTGCAATTTTCCCTCATGGGAGGTTCCCCAATCCTGGCTGTGGGCTTCTCTTTTCCTTGGATTGAACCTGAATGCCTCCCATTTTCCCAGGAGCTGTAGAACCCTTACAGGTTAAACACTCCTATTGTTGTTTTTATTATTATTATTGTGCCCTAAATTTTAATCATGAAGCTTCATTTTAATATTCATTTTAGTATTTTCTAGGAATTTATTGGCATTGTTTAAAAAAAAATTTGTATAGAAAAAATAATTTAATATGCATGGTTATGAACTTAAGCATTTATAATGGGGTTTGCATTGTTAATATTTGTGTGGTGTCAGTATACATTCCTTTAGTGCTGTTTTACAATTTGTTTGTGATAGAGAAATAGTATGCTGTTTTTGAAGGTGCGAAACCTAATCAATAAACTTGCTGGTTCCAGACGGAGAAGGGGAAGGGACGGACACTTGTGGTAGGTCTTCGGAGCCCAAGGACAACCTGTGTAAGCTTTCTACTCTCCATACTCAACATCCTGTTTTACTTAATCCTATGACTTCCCAGCTCCTTATGCAGACTGGCGATGGACATCAGTGGCTGTGCAGTATAATTTTGCATGTGACCAGCACTTATGTGCTTGTTGCTAGCATGCATGTGCTGTTCCTATTTATGCAGAGAATATGTGCATTATATACTTTTCATATGCAGCATTCTGCTTGATGTTAAATAGGTCTTAGTGTTTTATTGTATTGTACATTTCACAGCATTATTTTGCTTAAATATTTTGTGCTTTATTTTAACTTGATTAGCATGTCTACAGAAACATAAAGAAGCATTTGAATGGCTTTGTTTACATGTTGTGTTTATGAAGTAGATACTTCTGATATGTGTATAATAGTGTAGCATCTTTAAGTAATGGCTAATGAGAGTGCAGAAGAGTTATGGTATGTACCAGTTCAAAGAAAGTTTCTTCACTGGTTACTTTCCTCTGTTTTAATAATTATCAAGTCATTGAATTATGTTATCCTGCTGAATAGTGGAGACTTCATTGTTTTGTAACAGCAACAGTTCAAATGTATTTTAACTATCCAAGGCAGTACTCAAAGTTGCACATGGTGCATTCTTAGCTTTATCATCATTATTGTTTTTTGGGCTTAATACCTATGATTACACAAAGTCAGTAAGGCTGTGTGTCACCTGTACATCACCAGTGAAGGATGCTGTAATCACTGACAAAGTTACTAAAGTAATCCCGTGATGGAGACTTCGTGAGATGTAGTACATCTCCAAGTGTATATTCAGTATTCCTCTCAGTGCATATACATCAAGAGAGAGAGTCATTAGAATACCTACAAAGTTATTACTAGCATCAGAATGTTCCTATAAAAAATCCAGCATTTATTCCTGTATACCATTTCTTAAGTTGGTAGCTACAGACAATGTCATTATGCTGCAGCAATCCTTAAATTACAAAGATAATGCATTCCTGAAAAATTAGTTTTTATACTAAGTTCTGACCTAATTTTTCATGCACAGTATATTCATTATTTTCTTCATTATTTATTTGGCCGTGTACTTCCGGACACAACTATATTCATAAAAACTGAAGCAGATGGAAACTTTCTAAGGTTGAGTGAGTGTATATAAACTTACTGTTTTTTGGAATTTTGTGCAACAAAATTTTATTATGAAAACACTCAACACATCCACTTCTTTAGAAAACCAAGTTTTAGTGTTTATAATTTAAAACAAACCAAAACTATATACAAATTACAAAAAAGGAAACATTAGGCACCATGTGGCAAGACCAGCTGTTCCTGTTAAGTTCTCCATAGCCTTCAACTTCACACTTTCATAATGTTGTAATTGCTGGACCAGTTTCATTGTGTTTGGTTTTATTTTTTTTTTCATCAAACTGGCCATATCCCACCAGGGCAGGGTGACCTAAAAAGAACAACCAAAAGTTTCTCTTTTTAAATTCAGTAATGTATACAGGAGAAGGGATTACTAGTCCATTGCTCCCAGCATTTTAGCTGCCTCTTATGACACGCATGGCTTACGGAGGAAGAATTCTGTTTCACTTCCCCATTTTGTTATATTTAATTCTATTATTTGAAAGAGGGTACCTAGGGATTGGCAGAGAGTGTATAATTCCTTTATATAAGTATTATATTTATATATATTTATATATATATTTATATTTATATAAAAGGAAAGGGGACAAAAGAGATTGTAAAAATTGTAGAGGAATAAGTTTACTGAGTATACCAGGAAAAGTATACAGTAGGGTTATAATTGAAAGAATTAGAGGTAAGACAGAATGTAGAATTGCAGATGAGCAAGGAGGCTTCAGAGTTGGTAGGGGATGTGTAGATCAAGTGTTTACATTGAAGCATATATGTGAACAGTATTTAGATAAAGGTAGGGAAGTTTTTATTGCATTTATGGATTTAGAAAAGGCATATGATAGAGTGGATAGAGGAGCAATGTGGCAGATGTTGCAAGTATATGGAATAATTGGTAAGTTACTAAATGCTGTAAAGAGCTTTTATGAGGATAGTGAGGCTCAGGTTAGGGTGCGTAGAAGAGAGGGAGACTACTTCCTGGTAAAAGTAGGTCTTAGACAGGGATGTGTAATGTCACCATGGTTGTTTAATATATTTATAGATGGGGTTGTAAAAGAAGTAAATGCTAGCTAGGGTGTTCGGGAGAGGGGTGGGATTAAATTATGGGGAATCAAATTCAAAATGGGAATTGACACAGTTACTTTTTGCTGATGATACTGTGCTTATGGGAGATTCTAAAGAAAAATTGCAAAGGTTAGTGAATGAGTTTGGGAATGTGTGTAAAGGTAGAAAGTTGAAAGTGAACATAGAAAAGAGTAAGGTGATGAGGGTATCAAATGATTTAGATAAAGAAAAATTGGATATCAAATTGGGGAGGAGGAGTATGGAAGAAGTGAATGTTTTCAGATACTTGGGAGTTGACGTGTCGGCGGATGAATTTATGAAGGATGAGGTTAATCATAGAATTGATGAGGGAAAAAAGGTGAGTGGTGCGTTGAGGTATATGTGGAGTCAAATGTTATCTATGGAGGCAAAGAAGGGAATGTATGAAAGTATAGTAGTACCAACACTCTTATATGGATGTGAAGCTTGGGTGGTAAATGCAGCAGCGAGGAGACGGTTGGAGGCAGTGGAGATGTCCTGTCTAAGGGCAATGTGTGGTGTAAATATTATGCAGAAAATTCGGAGTGTGGAAATTAGGAGAAGGTGTGGAGTTAATAAAAGCATTAGTCAGAGGGCAGAAGAGGGGTTGTTGAGGTGGTTTGGTCATTTAGAGAGAATGGATCAAAGTAGAATGACATGGAAAGCATTTAAATCTATAGGGGAAGGAAGGCGGGGTAGGGGTCGTCCTTGAAAGGGTTGGAGAGAGGGGGTAAAGGAGGTTTTGTGGGCAAGGGGCTTGGACTTCCAGCAAGCGTGCGTGAGCGTGTTAGATAGGAGTGAATGGAGACGAATGGTACTTGGGACCTGACGATCTGTTGGAGTGTGAGCAGGGTAATATTTAGTGAAGGGATTCAGGGAAACCGGTTATTTTCATATAGTCGGACTTGAGTCCTGGAAATGGGAAGTACAATGCCTGCGCTTTAAAGGAGAGGTTTGGGATATTGGCAGTTTGGAGGGATATGTTGTGTATCTTTATATGTATATGCTTCTAAACTGTTGTGTTCTGAGCACCTCTGCAAAAACAGTGATAATGTGTGAGTGTGGTGAAAGTGTTGAATGATGATGAAAGTATTTTCTTTTTGGGGATTTTCTTTCTTTTTTGGGTCACCCTGCCTCGGTGGGAGACGGCCGACTTGTTGAAAAAAAAAAAAATAAGTGAAACAGGGACAAAAGAGTTTGTAAAAATTATAGGGGAAGAAGTTTATGGAGTATGCTACCAGGTGAAGTGTATGGAAGGGTTATTATTGAAAGAATTACAGGTAAGACAGAGAGCAGGATTGCAGATGAACAAGGAGGCTTTAGAATGGGTAGGGGATGTGTAGATCAAGTGTTTACATTTAAGCACATATGTGAACAATATTTAGATACAGGTAGGGATGGTTTCATTGCATTTATGGATTTAGAAAAGGCATATGATAGGGGGGCAATGTGGCAAATGTTGCAAGTGTATGGAATAGGTAGTAAGTTGCTAAATGCTGTAAAAAGTTTTTGAGGATAGTGAGGCTCAGGTTAGGGTGTGTAGGAGAGAGGGAGATTACTTTCCAATAAAAGTAGGCCTTAGGGATGTGTAATGTCACCATGGTTGTTTAACATATGGATGGAGTTGTAAAAGAAGTAAAAGCTAGGGTGTTGGGGAGTGAATTCGGATTAAATTATGGGGAATCGAATACGAAACGGGAGTTGACACGTTTACTTTTTGCTGATGATACTTTGCTTTTTGGGAGATTCTAAAAAGAAGTTGCAAACGTTAGTGGATGAGTTTGGGAGGGCGTGTAAACTAAGTTGAAATGAACATAGGTAAGAGTAAGGTGATGAGGGTATCATATGATTTTGGCAAAGAAAAACTGGATATCACATTGGAGGGAGGGAGTATGGAAGAAGTAAATATCTTCAGATATTTGGGAGTAGATTTGTCAGTGGATGGGTTTATGAAGGGCAAGGTTAACTCTAGAATTGAAGGAAAAAAGGTGAGTATTGCATTGAGGTGTCTGTGGAGACATAAAAAAAAAAAAAAGTCATCCATGGTGACAAAGAAGGTAATGTATGAGAGTATAGTGTTACCAATACACTTGTATGGATATGAAACATGAGCTGTGAATACTGCAGCGAAGAGGCTGGAGGCAGTGGAGATGTCATGTCCAAGGGCAATTTGTGGTGTAAATATTATGCAGAGAATATGTGTGAAAATTAGGAGGCAGTGTATTATTCAGAGGGCTGGAGAGGGGTTGTTCAAATGGTTTGGTCATGTAGGGAGGATGGAGCAAAACAGAATGAATTGGAGTGTGTAAATTTATAGTGGAGGGGAGGAGGGGTAGGGGTTGTCCTAGGAATGGATGGAGGGAGGGGGTAAAAGAGGTTTTGTGTGCAATGGGCCTGGACGTGCAGCAGGCATGTGTGAGCATGTTGGGAGTGATTGGAGACAAATGATTTTTCAGGCCTGACAAGCTGTTCGGAGTGTGAACAGGGTAATATTTTGTGAAGGGATTCAGGGAAACTGGTTAGCTGGACTTGAGTCCTGGAAGTGGGAAGTGCAGTGCCTGCACTTTAAAGGAGTGGGGTTGGAATATTGGCTGTTTGGAGTGACATCTAAACTGTCGTATCTGGGCACCTCTGCAAAGACGGTGATGGTGTGTGAATGATGGTGAACGTTTCTTACTTTATTGGTCACCGTACCTTGGTAGGAGATAGCCGATGTGTTAAAAAAAAAGTTAAACACAATTTTTTAAAATCACAATACAGAATGGTCATTTGTCAGAGATCTTTTGGCCTCGACTTTCAATGTTAAAAGTATTGTACACTTACTTTCACATCTAGTTACAGAATTTCTTAAAAGTTATTTCTACTGGTTATTCAGAAATAATAAATTAGTTTTCATTAAACATAATTTTTATTTCATTAGTAAGAAGTTAACAGTGTGTTTGTTATTAAGTGTGATTATTGTACTATTCATAAACTGTTTGATTACATTTTTTCTATAATTTATAATACAGTATATTCTAATTTACATAAAAAGTCAAGCGTGTACTGTACAAAAGCTCATTATGAAATTGGTCCTAGATTCTTCCCTTTGGATGTACTTGAGTAACCAAAATCATAAAAATTTACAGGAAATTTCCCAAGCACTGACATTGGGTCTGCCATGCCCAAAATTGTTTTTTCTGAATGTTTGTCATTTGGACATTGTGGTGCCTGGTCTAAGCCCTTTTGGGTTTAGCTTTTAACTTGATTGTATTGTTTTTATTGGAGACATGGAGCTATCATTTGAAGATGTTTCTGTAAGTGATGTTGAAAAGGAGGAAGTGATTTCATGCAAGGGACAAGATCTGTCAACCTTTATAGGGTTGGTCCAGTGTATCACGGCTTTGAGGTCACTGTTGGTCCCATAGTACAACACCATGAGCTCAGCTCACTCAGATAACCTGTAAGCAGTAAATTTTAGCCTAGATATGAGAGAATGGGTCTATGTGATAAGTGTGCACCATATAAAAAAATCCTGCAGCATGCAGTGCATAATGAGAAAAAATGGTGACCATGTTTTTGGTGTAAAAGCAACAGTTTTGCGGTGTATTTTCGTATGGTTTGTATGCTTGTATTTTTGCTTTCTTGGTCTCATTTGATAGAATGGAAGTTATACTATAAAAATAGAGATGATTTTGATTGGTTTTAGGACTGAAAGTAGCTTGAAATTGAGCTCAAAGTAGCAGAAATATTCAATTTTTGCCAATGCTCAAGAGTGCACAAATGATGTCACTCGTCCAATGCATATCCAGCTGGCTGGTCTTATGTGTGTTCATGCATGGGTTGACATTATACAATTATTACAATAATTGTATACATAACAGTAAATCTTCTATTTTTTGTGTGAATGAAAATTCAAAATGGAAAGCAAGCTTAATATAAGAGGGGCCTGGAGTCATTACTAATGAACAAAGACAATCTTATTTTAGTGCCAGAAATGTCTATTGTTTATTCTGGACCCTATTTTGAAATTGGCATTTCTTGAAATTTGTGTGAAATTGGCCAAATTACCAATTTCTGATCACTGTTGGGTATTGAAATTGGTAAATTAGTGGTTTCTAATGCTCATTCAATAGAACAGAAGTATTACTAGTGAAACAGCTATGAGTTTGGTCGACTGGAACAATGGAATTGGCCAAAAATAGGGTGTCAAGTGGGCAAATTTGCCGATGCATAAATATCACCGAAACCGCTAACTTTGTGAAAGCATAATTCCGTTAATTTCCCATCAAATTTCATATGTTTGGTTTCATTACCTTAAGAAAAAGATTCTCTATCATTTCATAAGATAATTTTTTTTAATTCTTTGACTCTGGGAGCAAGTTTGAGAGCAGGGGTCTCGACCCTGAAAGGGTTAAGAGAGATCAGTCAGTGGTAAGTGTGTGTGGGGACATGGTTGAGGTAATGGGCAAGTTGAAGTAGAATACAGCATCAGGATGGATGGAATGCTGGAAGCATGTAGGATATGATTTTTGAATGCTTAGTGCACTTACTGGATTTATGTATGAAAGGGCAGATACCTAATGATTTGCAAAGAGCATGCATAGTTCCTTTGTATTAGGAAAATTAGTATTTATACTTTTCAGATGTTTGTTTATATCAATAGTATATAAGAATTGCCTTCTATCTCTATAGTTTATTTGTTAAGTAAAGTATGTTACTGTATTATGGTTTTAGTTTACTCAGTAATATAAATGTTTGTATTGTAGTTATTAATATGTATCTGCTAGTGACATTTAGTTTTCAATAAGGACAAGACGATTCTTGTACTAGTGGTGATTTGCTCTAAAGTGTATTTTTACATGTCCATGAGTACTGCTTATTAGATATGTCCTCCCAGTTTAGCACAAATAAGGAATCATCATCTTAAAATCCCATCTCCTATCTGAGACCTCTTCACACTGTATAGTTACTGTGCCATTATCTGCTACTTTTAATCTTTTTTCATTCTGAGAATGCTAATGGTAAATTTTAAGTGTAATAGTACCATTAGCACTAATACTGCTGTTGCCACTGCTATGACCTGGGCTGCAACCTTCACTTTATACCAGTATCATTTCTACAACCTTTAGGGCCACAACTATCATTCACACTATTCACTCCAGTGTTGTAACATTGTATCACAATCCTCATTCATACCACCATTCACTCCAGTGCAGCAGCATTCATTCCCACACACATCATTCATACTATCCAATCTAGTGCTACAATATTCAGTGTCAGTTTTCATTCACACTACCATCTGCTCCAGTGCAGGACCATTCAGTGCCACACCCATCATTATTTCAGTATTGCAACCTTCAGTGCCACAACCATCATCATTCCAGTATTGCAACCTTCAGTGTGTCATAACCATAACAGCACCTCCATCTCCTGCCTCATCACTACTGAAACTTTCTTTATGAAAATATCATAGCAACCAAAACAGCAAAAGAACACTGTCTGTTGACTTCCTTTAATTATATACCATACTACCATTTTCCATACTTACGGTTCTTTTATTGTATCAGTATTGCTGTCGACTACTACCCTGCTTTATCTAACAACTTCCATTACTACATCTCCATTGTAGTTTTATTTCCAAGATAGTTACTCTGTATACTTTTGATAACCCATTGTGTCTTAACATGCTTGCTGGATGTCTAAGCCCCTCTTACACAAAACCCCCTTTATCCCTTCCCTCCAACCTTTCCTAGGATGACCCCTATCCCACCTTTTGTAGGATGACCCCCCCTACCCCACAATTCCTAGGATGACCCCTTCCTCCACCTTTCCTCTACTACAGACTTGTACACCCTCCAAGTCATCCTATTTTCTGCTATCCTCTCAAAATGTCCAAACCCCTTCAACAACAACTTTTTAGTAACCCCACCTCTTCCAAATCTCCAAGTTTCAAATTCTCTGCATAATATTCATGCCACACATAGCCCTCAGACACAGCATCTCTACTGTCTTCAGCCTGCTCTTTATTGCAACGTTCACAACCCATGTTTCACACTTCACACTATTTTCCTTCAACGGATAATGTTCTTTGTTTCCATATATGCCTCAATGCACCACTCGCCTTTTTCCCCCCTCATTAATTCTATGGTTCACTTCGTGTTTCATAGAACCATCAACAGACAAGTCCACTCCCAAATATCTGAATACATTCACCTCCTCCATACTCTCTCCCTCCAATCTGATATCCAGTCTTTCATTATCTAAATATTTTGTTACCCTCATCACCTTGCTTTTTCCAATGTTCACTTTTAATTTCCTTCTTTTACATACCCTCCCACATTCGTCCACTAATCTTAGCAACTTCTCTTCAAAATCTCCCAAAAGCAGTGTGTCATCAGCAAAAAAACTGACAAATATATTAAACGACCATGGTGACATCACGCATCCCTGTCTAAGGCGTACTTTTACTGGAAAATAATCTCCCTCCTACATTCCCTAACCTGAGCTTCACTATTCTTATAAAAACTTAACTTCTTTCAATAACCTACCACCTATTCCATACACTTGCAACATCTGCCAAATTGCTCCCCTCTCCACCCTATCATATGCCTATTCCCACTCCATTAATGCCAGGGAAACTTCTTAACCCTTATCTAAATACTATTCACTTGTATGCTGCAGTGTAAACACTTGGTCTGCACATTCCCTACCCTTTCTAAAGCCTCCTTGTTCATCTGCAATCCTACTCTCCATTTATTTTATTTATTTTTTTTTTATTATCACACTGGCCGATTCCCACCAAGGCAGGGTGGCCCGAAAAAGAAAAACTTTCACCATCATTCACTCCATCACTGTCTTGCCAGAAGGGTGCTTTACACTACAGTTTTTAAACTGCAACATTTACACCCCTCCTTCAGAGTGCAGGCACTGTACTTCCCATCTCCAGGACTCAAGTCCGGCCTGCCGGTTTCCCTGAACCCCTTCATAAATGTTACTTTGCTCACACTCCAACAGCACGTCAAGTATTAAAAACCATTTGTCTCCATTCACTCCTATCAAACACGCTTACGCATGCCTGCTGGAAGTCCAAGCCCCTCGCACACAAAACCTCCTTTACCCCCTCCCTCCAACCTTTCCTAGGCCGACCCCTACCCCGCCTTCCTTCCACTACAGACTGATACACTCTTGAAGTCATTCTGTTTCGCTCCATTCTCTCTACATGTCCGAACCACCTCAACAACCCTTCCTCAGCCCTGTGGACAACAGTTTTGGTAATCCCGCACCTCCTCCTAACTTCCAAACTACGAATTCTCTGCATTATATTCACACCACACATTGCCCTCAGACATGACATCTCCACGCCTCCAGCCTTCTCCTCGCTGCAACATTCATCACCCATGCTTCACACCATATAAGAGCGTTGGTAAAACTATACTCTCATACATTCCCCTCTTTGCCTCCAAGGACAAAGTTCTTTGTCTCCACAGACTCTAAGTGCACCACTCACCCTTTTCCCCTCATCAATTCTATGATTCACCTCATCTTTCATAGACCCATCCGCTGACACGTCCACTCCCAAATATCTGAATACATTCACCTCCTCCATACTCTCTCCCTCCAATCTGATATCCAATCTTTCATCACCTCATCTTTTTGTTATCCTCATAACCTTACTCTTTCCTGTATTCACTTTTATTTTCTTCTCTTGCACAACCTACCAAATCATCCACCAATCTCTGCAACTTCTCTTGAGAATCTCCCAAGAGCACAGTGTCATCAGCAAAGAGCAACTGTGACAACTCCCACATTATGTGTGATTCTTTATCTTTTAACTCCACGCCTCTTGCCAAGACCCTCGCATTCACTTCTCTTACAACCCCATCTATAAATTATTAAACAACCAAGGTGACATCACACATCCTTGTCTAAGCCTACTTTTTACTGGGAAATAATTTCACTCTTTCCTACATACTCTAACTTGAGCCTCACTATCCTCGTAAAAACTCTTCACTGCTTTCAGTAACCTACCTCCTACACCATACACCTGCAACATCTGCCACATTGCCCCTATCCACCCTGTCATACGCCTTTCCAAATCCATAAATGCCACAAAGACCTCTTTAGCCTTATCTAAATACTGTTCACTTATATGTTTCACTGTAAACACCTGGTCCACACACCCCTACCTTTCCTAAAGCCTCCTTGTTCATCTGCTATCCTATTCTCCGTCTTACTCTTAATTTCTTTCAATAATAACTCTACCATATCACTTTACCAGGTATACTCAACAGACTTATCCCCCTATAATTTTTGCACTCTCTTTTATCCCCTTTGCCTTTATACAAAGGAACTATGCATGCTCTCTGCCATCCCTAGGTACCTTACCCTCTTCCATACATTTATTAAATAATTGCACCAACCACTCCAAAACTATATCCCCACCTGCTTTTAACATTTCTATCTTTATCCCATCAATCCCGGCTGCCTTACCCCCTTTCATTTTACCTACTGCCTCCACGAACTTCCTCCACACTCACAACTGGCTCTTCCTCACTCCTGCAAGATGTTATTCCTCCTTGCCCTATACACGAAATCACAGCTTCCCTATCTTCATCAACATTTAACAATTCCTCAAAATATTCCCTCCATCTTCCCAATACCTCTAACTCTCCCATTTAATAACTCTCCTCTCCTATTTTTAACTCACAAATCCATTTGTTCTCTAGGCTTCCTTAACTTGTTAATCTCACTCCAAAACTTTTTCTTATTTTCAACAAAATTTGTTGATAACATCTCACCCACTCTCTCATTTGCTCTCTTTTTTACATTGCTTCACCACTCTCTTAACCTCTCTCTTTTCTCCATATACTCTTCCCTCCTTGCATCACTTCTACTTTGTAAAAACTTCTCATATGCTAACTTTTTCTCCCTACTACTCTCTTTACATCATCATTCCACCAATCGCCTCCTCTTCCCTCCCGCTCCCACTTTCCTGTAACCACAAACTTCTGCTGAACACTCTAACACTACATTTTTAAACCTACCCCATACCTCTTCGACCCCATTGCCTATGCTCTCATTTGCCATCTATCCTCCAATAGCTGTTTATATCTTACCCTAACTGCCTCCTCTTTTAGTTTATAAACCTTCACCTTCTCTTCCCTGATGCTTCTATTCTCCTTTACCCCATCTACCTTTTACTCATGTAGCTACAACTAGAAAGTGATCTGATATATCTTGTGGCCTCTCTATAAACATGTACATCCTGAAGTCTACTCAACAGTCTTTTATCTACCAATACATAATCCAAAACAAACTACTGTCATTTCGCCCTACATCATATCTTGTATACTTATTTATCCTCTTTTCTTAAAATATGTATTCCCTATAACAAAACCCCCTTTCTATACAAAGTTCAATCAAAGGGCTCCCATTATCATTTACACCTGGACCCAAACTTACCTACCACACCCTCTCTAAGATTTTCTCCTACTTTAGCATTCAGGTCCCTACCACAATTACTCTCCTCACTTGGTTCAAAGGCTCTATACATTCATTTAAACATCTCCCAAAATCTCTCTCCTCTACATTCCTCTCTTCTCCAGGTGCATACCGCTTATTATGACCCACTTTCGCATCCAACCTTTACTTTAATCCACATAATTCTTGAATTTACACATTCATATTCTCTTTTTCCTTCCAAAACTGATCATTTAACATTACTGCTCCCCCTTTCCTTTCTCTAACTCTCTCAGATACTCCAGATTTAATCCCATTTATTTCCCCCACTGAAACTTCCCTACCCCTTAAGCTTTGTTTCGCTTAGGGCCAGGACATCCCAAATTTTTTTCTTTTATAAAAAATCAGCAATCATCTGTTTCTTGTCATCCGCACTACATCCACTTACATTTAAGCATCCCAGTTTTATAAAGTTTTTTCTTCTTCTTTTTTTAGTAAATGTTTACAGGAAAGGGGTTACTAGCCCATTGCTCCCGGGGATTTTAGTCGCCTCATACGACACGCATGGCTTACGGAGGAAGATTCTTTTCCACTTCCCCATGGACAATAGAAGAAATAAAGAAGATCAAAGCTATTTAGAAAAGGAGAAAAACCTAGATGTATGTATATATATATATATATGCATGTGCGTGTCTGTGAAGTGTGACCAAAGTGTAAGTAGGAGTAGCAAGATATCCCTGTTATCTAGCGTGTTTGAGACAGAAAAAGAAACCAGCAATCCTACCATCATGCAAAACAGTTACAGGTTTCTGTTTCACAGTCATCTGGCAGGACGGTAGTACTTCCCTGGGTGGTTGCTGTCTACCAACCTACTGCCTATTAATCTGCTGACAAGTCAACTCCCAAATATCTGAAAACATTCACTTCTTCCATACTCCCTCTTTCATTAATATCTCTACCATACACCTTACAAAGTATACTCAACAGGCTTAGTCCCCCTATAATTCTTACACTCTTTTTTATCCCTTTTGCCTTTATACAAAGTAACTATGCAAGCTCTCTGCCAATTCCTTGGTATGTTCAACCACCACCTAATTTCCACACACTGAATTCTCTGCATAATATTTACACCACACATTGCCCTTAGGCACATCTCCACTGCCTCCAGCCACCTCCTTGCCGCAGCATTTACAACCCAAGCTTCACACCCATATAAGAGTGTGGGTACCACTATACTCTCGTTCATTCCCTACTTTGCCTCCATGGATAACATTTTTTGTCTCCACAAATACCTCAATGCACCACTTACCTTTTTCCTTCATTAATTCTATGGTTAACCTCATCTTTCATAAACCCATCTGCTGACAAGTCAACTCCCAAATATCTGAAAACATTCACTTCTTCCATATTCCCTCTCTCCAATGTGATATCCAATTTTTTGTTATCTAAATTGTTTGATACCCTCATCACCTTATTCTTTTCTATGTTCACTTTCAACTTTCTACCTTTACACACCCTCCAAAACTCATCCACTAAGTTTTGCAACTTTTCTTTAGAATCTCCCAGAAGCACACTATCAGCTAAAAGTAACTGTGTCAACTCTCATTTTGTATTTGATTCCCCATAATTTAATCCCACCCCTCTCCCCAACACCCTAGCATTTACTTTTTTTACAACCCCATCTATAAATATAAACAACTATCCCTGTCAATATATTATTATTATTGTTGCCTTTATTATTATTATTATTATTGTTATTATTTTATTTATTATTATTATTATTATTATTATTATTATTATTTTTTTATTATCACACTGGCCGATTCCCACCAAGGCAGGGTGGCCCAGAAAAGAAAAACTTTCACCATCATTCACTCCATCATTGTCTTGCCAGAAGGGTGCTTTACACTACAGTTTTTAATCTACAACATTAACACCCTTCCTTCAGAGTGCAGGCACTGTACTTCCCATCTCCAGGACTCGAGTCCGGCCTGCCGGTTTCCCTGAACCCCTTCATAAATGTTACTTTGCTCACACTCCAACAGCACGTCAAGTATTAAAAACCATTTGTGCAGATGGCAAGAAACAGATGTTATGAATGAAAAGAAGTTGGATGTCCTGGCCCTAAGCGAAACAAAGCTGAAGGGGGTAGGGGAGTTTCGGTGGGGGGAAATAAATGGGATTAAATCTGGAGTATCTGAGAGAGTTTTAGCAAAGGAACGGGTAGCAGTAATGTTGAATGATCAGTTATGGAAGGAGAAAAGAGAATATGAATGTGTAAATGCAAGAATTATGTGGATTAAAGTAAAGGTTGGATGCGAGAAGTGGGTCATAATAAGCGTGTATGCACCTGGAGAAGAGAGGAATGCAGAGGAGAGAGAGAGATTTTGGGAGATGTTAAGTGAATGTATAGGAGCCTTTGAACCAAGTGAGAGAGTAATTGTGGTAGGGGACCTGAATGCTAAAGTAGGAGAAACTTTTAGAGAGGGTGTGGTAGGTAAGTTTGGGGTGCCAGGTGTAAATGATAATGGGAGCCCTTTAATTGAACTTTGTATAGAAAGGGGTTTAGTTATAGGTAATACATATTTAAGAAAAAAGAGGATAAATAAGTATACAAGATATGATGTAGGGCGAAATGACAGTAGTTTGTTGGATTATGTATTGGTAGATAAAAGACTGTTGAGTAGACTTCAGGATGTACATGTTTATAGAGGGGCCACAGATATATCAGATCACTTTCTAGTTGTAGCTACACTGAGAGTAAAAGGTAGATGGGATACAAGGAGAATAGAAGCATCAGGGAAGAGAGAAGTGAAGGTTTGTAAACTAAAAGAGGAGGCAGTTAGGGAAAGATATAAACAGCTATTGGAGGATAGATGGGCAAATGAGAGCATAGGCAATGGGGTCGAAGAGGTATGGGGTAGGTTTAAAAATGTAGTGTTAGAGTGTTCAGCAGAAGTTTGTGGTTACAGGAAAGTGGGTGCGGGAGGGAAGAGGAGCGATTGGTGGAATGATGATGTAAAGAGAGTAGTAAGGGAGAAAAAGTTAGCATATGAGAAGTTTTTACAAAGTAGAAGTGATGCAAGGAGGGAAGAGTATATGGAGAAAAAGAGAGAGGTTAAGAGAGTGGTTGATGAAGCAATGTAAAAAGAGAGAAAATGAGAGAGTGGGTGAGATGTTATCAAACAAATTTTGTTGGAATAAGAAAAAGTTTTGGAGTGAGATTAACAAGTTAAGGAAGCTTAGAGAACAAATGGATTTGTCAGTTAAAAATAGGAGAGGAGAGTTATTAAATGGAGAGTTAGAGGTATTGGGAAGATGGAGGGAATATTTTGAGGAATTGTTAAATGTTGATGAAGATAGGGAAGCTGTGATTTCGTGTATAGGGCAAGGAGGAATAACATCTTGCAGGAGTGAGGAAGAGCCAGTTGTGAGTGTGGGGGAAGTTCGTGAGGCAGTAGGTAAAATGAAAGGGGGTAAGGCAGCCGGGATTGATGGGATAAAGATAGAAATGTTAAAAGCAGGTGGGGATTATAGTTTTGGAGTGGTTGGTGCAATTATTTAATAAATGTATGGAAGAGGGTAAGGTACCTAGGATTAGCAGAGAGCATGCATAGTTCCTTTGTATAAAGGCAAAGGGGACAAAAGAGAGTGCAAAAATTATAGGGGGATAAGTCTGTTGAGTATACCTGGTAATGTGTATGGTTAGAGTTATTATTGAAAGAATTAAAAGTAAGACTGAGAATAGGATAGCAGGTGAACAAGGAGGCTTTAGGAAAGGTAGGGGGTGTGTGGACCAGGTGTTTACAGTGAAACATATAAGTGAACAGTATTTAGATAAGGCTAAAGAGGTCTTTGTGGCATTTATGGATTTGGAAAAGGTGTATGACAGGGTGGATAGGGGGGCAATGTGGCAGATGTTGCAGGTGTATGGTGTAGGAGGTAGGTTACTGAAAGCAGTGAAGAGTTTTTATGAGGATAGTGAGGCTCAAGTTAGAGTACATAGGAAAGAGTGAAATTATTTCCCAGTAAAAGTAGGCCTTAGACAAGGATGTGTGATGTCACCTTGGTTGTTTAATATATTTATAGATGGGGTTGTAAGAGAAGTAAATGTGAATGTCTTGACAAGAGGCGTGGAGTTAAAAGGTAAAGAATCACACATAAAGTGGGAGTTGTCGCAGTTGCTCTTTGCTGATGACATTGTGCTCTTGGGAGATTCTGAAGAGAAGTTGCAGAGATTGGTGGATGAATTTGGTAGGGTGTGCAAGAGAAGATAATTAAAAGTGAATACAGGAAAGAGTAAGGTTATGAGGATAAAAAATTAGGTAATGAAAGATTGGATATCAGATTGGAGGGAGAGAGTATGGAGGAGGTGAATGTATTCAGATATTTGGGAGTGGACGTGTCAGCGGATGGGTCTATGAAGGATGAGGTGAATCATAGAATTGATGAGGGGAAAAGGGTGAGTGGTGCACTTAGGAGTCTGTGGAGACCAAGAACTTTGTCCTTGGAGGCAAAGAGGGGAATGTATGAGAGTATAGATTTACCAACACTCTTATATGGGTGTGAAGCATGGGTGATGAATGTTGCAGCAAGGAGAAGGCTGGAGGCAGTAGAGATGTCATGTCTGAGGGCAATGTGTGGTGTGAATATAATGCAGAGAATTCGTAGTTTGGAAGTTAGGAGGAGGTGCGGAATTACCAAAATTGTTGTCCAGAGGGCTGAGGAAGGGTTGTTGAGGTGGTTCGGACATGTAGAGAGAATGGAGCGAAACAGAATGACTTCAAGAGTGTATCAGTCTGTAGTGGAAGGAAGGCGGGGTAGGGGTCGGCCTAGGAAAGGTTGGAGGGAGGGGGTAAAGGAGGTTTTGTGTGCGAGGGGCTTGGACTTCCAGCAGGCGTGCGTGAGCGTGTTTGATAGGAGTGAATGGAGACGAATGGTTTTTAATACTTGACGTGCTGTTGGAGTGTGAGCAAAGTAACATTTATGAAGGGGTTCAGGGAAACCGGCAGGCCGGACTTGAGTCCTGGAGATGGGAAGTACAGTGCCTGCACTCTGAAGGAGGGGTGTTAGTGTTGCAGTTTAAAAACTTTAGTGTAAAGCACCCTTCTGGCAAGACAGTGATGGAGCGAATGATGGTGAAAGTTTTTCTTTTTTGGGCCACCCTGCCTTGGTGGGAATCGGCCAGTGTGATAATAAATAATAAAAAAAATATTTATTATTTATTATTATTATTAGTAGTATTGCTGCTGCTGCTGCTATTTTAAATTACCTGCTATCTCTGACCTAGGTAGGGTGACCCCCCCCAAAAAAAAAAAAATAAAAATAGTTTTTCCTTGTACATTTAGTAATTTATACAGGAGAAGGGGTTACTATTCCCTTGCTTCCAGTATTTTATTTGTCTTTTATGACATGCATGGCTTATGGATATTATTATTATAGTACAGGTGCCCCTCTCTTTGTGATAGATGTGTTCCTGGTTGATGACGCATCAAATGAAATCACAGATAGCAAACCCATTATAACTTGTAAAATGTAGGATTTGTTTTGAGACTATATTTTCCGCATATTTTATTTCTCACGTTTTACTAAATGCATTCATGCTTTGTGAATACTCATTTCATACATGCATAAAGAGCTCACTTATTTTTTTAAGATTGTTCAAGAAGTGTTGATTTATTATTTATACTTTCTCATTATGTAAGTGGTTTGCATGTGGTTGGTGAAGGATGGTGGTATTTGGGAAGCCAGCAAACCATGGAGGAAGATCACAGCCCCCTCTGAGTCACTTCCTCCCTCACTGATTTACTGCCTCACTACCTCGCTCACATTCTCCAGCTTCCCTGTTATTTATGTTGTGTTAGTATGGAGGATGAGAGGGCTCATGTGTCCTGGATGTGTTTTAGTGGGTGAAGTGTGGGGGCATCACACAGCACCTTCCATTAATCTCTCTACAACTTTCAGCACACTACATGTTTATTGGATTTTTTTTTTTTTTTTCAAGTCGGTCGTCTCCCACCGAGGCAGGGTGACCCAAAAAAAGAAAGAAAATCCTCAAAAAGAAAATACTTTCATCATCATTCAACACTTTCACCACATGCACACATTATCACTGCTCTTGCAGAGGTGCTCAGAATACAACAGTTTAGAAGCATATACATATAAAGATACACAACATATCCCTCCAAACTGCCAATATCCCAAACCCCTCCTTTAAAGTGCAGGCATTGTACTTCCCATTTCCAGGACTCAAGTCCGACTATATGAAAACAACCGGTTTCCCTGAATCCCTTCACTAAATATTACCCTGCTCACACTCCAACAGATCGTCCGTTCCCAAGTATCATTCGTCTCCATTCACTCCTATCTAACACGCTCATGCACGCTTGCTGGAAGTCCAAGCCCCTCGCCCACAAAAACCTCCTTTACCCCCTCTTTCCAACCCTTTCGAGGACGACCCCTACCCCTCTTTCCTTCCCCTATAGATTTATATGCTTTCCATGTCATTCTACTTTGATCCATTCTCTTAAATGACCAAACCAACCTCAACAACCCTCTTCTGCCCTCTGACTAATGCTTTTATTAACTCCACACATTCTCCTAATTTCCACACTCCGAATTTTCTGCATAATATTTACACCACACATTGCCCTTAGACAGGACATCTCCACTGCCTCCAACCGTCTCCTCGCTGCTGCATTTACCACCCAAGCTTCACATCCATATAAGAGTGTTGGTACTACTATACTTTCATACATTCCCTTCTTTGCCTCCATAGATAACGTTTTTTGACTCCACATATACCTCAACGCACCACTCACCTTTTTTCCCTCATCAATTCTATGATTAACCTCATCCTTCATAAATCCATCCGCTGATACGTCAACTCCCAAGTATCTGAAAACATTCACTTCTTCCATACTCCTCCCCAATTTGATATCCAATTTTTCTTTATCTAAATCATTTGATACCCTCATCACCTTACTCTTTTCTATGTTCACTTTCAACTTTCTACCTTTACACACATTCTCAAACTCATCCACTAACCTTTGCAATTTTTCTTTAGAATCTCCCATAAGCTCAGTATCATCAGCAAAAAGTAACTGTGTCAATTCCCATTTTGAATTTGATTCCCCATAATTTAATCCCACCCCCTCCTGAACACCCTAGCATTTACTTCTTTTACAACCCCATCTATAAATATATTAAACAACCATGGTGACATTACACATCCCTGTCTAAGACCTACTTTTACCGGGAAGTATTCTCCCTCTCTTCTACACACCCTAACCTGAGCCTCACTATCCTCATTAAAAGCTCTTTACAGCATTTAGTAACTTACCACCTATTCATAAACTTGCAACATCTGCCACATTGCTCCTCTATCCACTCTATCATATGCCTTTTCTAAATCCATAAATGCAATAAAAACTTCCCTACCTTTATCCAAATACTGTTCACATATATGCTTCAATGTAAACACTTGATCTACACATCCCCTACCCACTCTGAAGCCTCCTTGCTCATCCGCAATTCTACATTCTGTCTTACCTCTAATTCTTTCAATTATAACTCTACCGTATACTTTTCCTGGTATACTCAGTAAACTTATTCCTCTATAATTTTTACAATCTCTTTTGTCCCCTTTCCCTTTATATAAAGGGACTATACATGCTCTCTGCCAATCCCTAGGTACCTTCCCCTCTTTCATACATTTATTAAACAAAAGTACCAACCACTCCAACACTATATCCCCCCTGCTTTTAACATTTCTGTCATGATCCCATCAGTTCCAGCTGCTTTACCCCCTTTCATTCTATGTAATGCCTCACGTACCTCCCCCACACTTACATTCTGCTCTTCTTCACTCCTAAAAGATGGTATACCTCCCTGACCAGTGCATGAAATTACTTACTCTTTCTTCTTTAACATTTAAAACTTCCTCAAAATATTCTCGCCATCTGCCTAGTACCTCCATCTCCCCATCTACTAACTCCCCTACTCTGTTTTTAACTGACAAATCCATACTTTCCCTAGGCTTTCTTAACTTGTTTAACTCACTCCAAAATTTTTTCTTATTTTCATTAAAATTTCTTGACAGTGCCTCTCCTACTCTATCATCTACTCTCCTTTTGCACTCTCTCACCACTCTCTTTACCTTTCTTTTACTCTCCATATACTCTGCTCTTCTTATAACAGTTCTGCTTTGTAAAAACCTCTCATAAGCTACCTTTTTCTCTTTTATCACACCCTTTACTTCATCATTCCACCAATCACTCCTCTTTCCTCCTGCCCCCACCCTCCTATAACCACAAACTTCTGCCCCACATTCTAATACTGCATTTTTAAAACTATTCCAACCCACTTCAACCCCCGCACTACTCATCTTTGCACTAGCCCACCTTTCTGCCTATACAAAATTATCATTCAATAAATAATTATTCAAGGGAATGTTTATGTATTGAATGATAATTTTGTATGTATTTTTTTTTCACTTACCATTAAATGCAAAAACTGCATTAGAAAGGGAGTCTTCATCATGAATGAATGATATATAGATGAATGTATGATTGCAATAGAGTTGCATCTTGTCCTTTGCATCTGCTGTGAGCGAAGTATCTAACAGGAAAGGGTTCAGAAAAACTGGTTAGCTGGACTAAAGTTAAGGAGGTGAAAAATACAGTGCAAGTACTTTAAAGAATGAATGGGATGATGAAGTTAGGCAAATCATGAATTGTGATGTCCAGGCATTTTTGGGAATGAATGATGGTGAATGTGTTTTCCTTTGATCACTCGAGCTTAATGGGGAAACGGCTAATAAAAATGGTAGTGTAAATAAAAATATGTACATGATAATGGACAATAATGAGAATGGTAACTAATAGTTCCATAACAGAAATGATTAAATGTTAAAAACTAGCAGGAAAATTGTCATTAGTTTATTTTGTAACATCACCTTTGTCAAATTTAGTTTGTGCAAGAGTATTGTTGGGATTTGCGAGTTAGGGGATTCTTTCTTGGGTTGCCCTATTGTGATTAGACTTTATTTGGTGGTTATTATTTTATTATTATTATTATTATTTTATATTATTATTTTGTAGATTTCTTTTTCCATTTTTTGTGTTTACAATATGTATAAAACATAGGCATCCAACCTTTTATCTGCAGGTGATAACCTAGGATGTTTTGGAGGTAGCAGAAAGAAAAAAGATGCAGTGGGTGGGGCAGTAAAGGAAACCAGTACTGGACAGCGGACGACGGGGCCTCGCACGGAACCTTTACGGGGCATGGAACTTCTCTGGCAACCTGAGGTAGTAAGTACCCAACCCTGTCCCATCCTAACAGTAACCTACACCATCTAAGACACAACAGCATAGCTTTTTACCTTCTGCAGGCTTGTTTCAAGGTGGGATTTAAAGTTATGCAGCACTTTTGCACATAAATTATTCAAATAAGGGATAAACTTTTTCATAGATGTGAGAGTCAACCCACTGTGGAGACTGCACCTTTAGATTATAGAGGAATGTTTTGTAGGGAGAATATACATTATTTTGTAATTTTTCTAAATATTTAAAAAAAAAAAATTTTTTAAACACTTAACCCTTTCGGGGTCAGTCCCATTGTACTTTGGCTTTGAAGTCAATGTCGGTCCTGTAGTTCTACCCCATGAGCTCAGCTCACTCAGATAAGGTGTGAGTGGTAAATTTGGGCCTAGAGATGAGAGAATGGGTCTGTGGGGTAAGTGTGCACCTTGTAAAAGAAAAATCCTTGAAATCCTTGCAGTACTGGTTGCATGCCAAGTTATTCAATGCCATCATTTGTTCATAGTTTCGTGGAATTATCCACAGTAGGGAGAACACTAAATAACACTATTTCAGCACTCCCGATGTTCAATCAAGAAAGTCACACTGAGATGCTATAAACACTACATGATTCGTTCTACTGCAAATTTCCTGACTTGTATAAGGGAACTTTCATTGTCAGAATGAACAAGAATCAAGAACACACTGGTTATTACTGTCCCTTTGTCTTTTAATGATAAGGCGGGATTGCCCTCATGACATGCCTCGTCTGTTCCTTGAAACAATCTGAGCCCTTGCTGCCCTCATCTGCAGTCATGCGTCTTCACACAAAGGAATTGCTGAGTTCAGTTTTATATATATTCGTTGTTAGTCTGTGCAACAGTATTTAACACAAGAGGGTAGGTTTCTTGTTATTTATCTGTAGGCTAGAAGTCATAATGTCCCTGACTTGTAGACTAAAGGGGGCATAGGTTTTCTCTTAATTTTCCTGGTATGGGGAAAAGAGTAATTACTCTCATTTAACCATCATTCTGTAGTTGATCAGAAATTCTAGCAAGGAGAGAGCTGTGCATGGAGATGCCTGGTACACATGTCTTCCCCATAAAACTGTTGTGGGAGGAAGGAAGAGTCCACTAGCCCTTTGTGAGAGGGCTAAGTCCCTTAGAGGGCTTAAAGGGGCCAAGAGATACCCTCTCTTTTACTGGAGATTTTTCTCCACAACATTGTTTATTCTGAAGCCTATTTTTAAATTATCAATTTTTAAATTTTGTGTGAAATTGGCCAAATTACCAATTTCTGATCACTTTATTGGGTAATTGAAATGGGTAAAAGTGCAGTTTTTTGTACTCAGTCAATAGAATAGAAGGAATACTAGCAAAATAGCTATGAGTTTGGTACTGGAACAAGGGAATTCACCAACAGTAGGGCTCTAAGTCAGCGAAATCACTGATGCATAAATATCATCAAGGCCACTAAGTTTGCAAGAATGTAATTCTGTAAGCTTTTCATCAAATTTTGTACTTTTGGTTTCATTACCTTTGGGAAAAGATTCTCTATCATTTCATAAGAAGAAAAAGTTTATTTTTTTTTTAAATTTTCAACCCTGAGAGCAAGTTTTAAAATTGGGTCTCGACCCTGAATGGGTTAAGGTGCCATCCTGTATTATTTAAAATATAAGTTAAGTTTTAGAGCAGTTAAAATTTTCCTTACAAGTAATCTTGTTTGTTTTTCCTTAATTTTTTACTTCCGCTAATGTCTTGCTTTTATTGATGTGTCAAGCATTGATGTGTTCACAAGTCTTAAATGCCATATTTACTTTTCAGGTTTCACTTGTAGCTTTTTATTGGTTTTGTAAATGGCTGATGAAGAAAACCTCATCATTTATTAATATCCATTGGAGTGAGATAAATAAATAGGCTAAGAAAGTCTGGGTAACAAGTAGGTTTAACGGTTAAAAACAGAATAGGAGAGTTAGAAGATAGGGAGTTGGAGGTATTGGGAAGTTGGCAAGAATATTTTGAGAAGCTATTAAATGTTGATGAAGAGAGGGAGGCAGTGATTTCATGCATTGGCCAGGGAGGTATAACACCTTTTAGGAGTGAAAAAGTTCCAAATGTGAGTGTGGGGGAGGTATGTGAGGCATTGTGTAGAATGAAAATGGGGTAAAGCTGCTGGAGAAGATGGGATCATGACAGAAATATTAAAAACAGGTGGGGATAATTTTGGAGTAGTTGGTACCTTTGTATGAAAGAGGGGAAGGTACCTAGGGGGCTGGCAGATAGCATGCATAGTTCCTTTATATAAAGGGGAAGGAGAACAAAAGAGTGTAAAAATTATAGGGGAAGAAGTCTACTGAGTTCTCCATGGGAAAGTGGAACAGAATTCTTCCTCCATAATCCATGCGTGTCATAAGAGGCCACTAGAGTGGAACCTCGGCACTTAAACTTAATTGGTTTCAGAAGACTGTTGGAGTGCTGATCTGTTCCTGTACAGAACAAATATTTCCCAACCAATTTTCTTTTTGGTTGGCTGTTATCACTAACCCTCTTAGGCCCCATGGTGACTTATTTATACAAAAAAAAAAAAAAAGTGAAAAAACACAAAATAGTTTACAGCAAAGTTCTGGCAGGTCGTGTTTGGTCAAGTGCCGATCAAACGGTCGACTACCAAGTAGTTTGTTTACCGAACAAAGTGTTCGAATACTCAATTGTTCAAGTATGGAGCTGTTCGAGTACCAAGGTTCCACTGTACATTACTAAAGTTATGAAGAGAAACTTTAGTTGATCTTTTTGGGCCACCCTGCCTCGGTGGGATAGAGCTGGTCTGTTGAAAGAAGCAGTCTACTGAGTATACCAGGTGCTGTATGGTAGGGTTATTGAAAGAATTTGGAGTAAGATGGAGAGCAGGATCACAGATGAAGGAGGAGGCTTTAAAATGGGTAGATGTGTAGACCAAGTGTTTACATTGAAGAATGTAAGTGTAACAATATTTAGAGAAAGGTAGTGAAGATTTTGTTGGTTTCATGGATGTAGAAAAGGCATATGATAGAGTGGATAGGGGAGCAATGTGGCAAATGTTGCAAGTGTATGGAATAGGTAGTAAGTTGCTAAATGCTGTAAAGAGTTTTTATGAGGATACTGAGGCTCAGGTTAGGGTGTGTAGGAGAGAGGGAGATTACTTTCTAGTAAAAGTAGGTCTTAGACAGGGATGTGTAATGTCACCATGGTTATTTGTAGATTGGGTTGTAAAAGAAGTAAATGCTAGGGTGTTGGGGAGAGAGGTGGGATTAAATTATGAGGAATCAAATGCAGAATGGGAGTTGATACGGTTACTTTTTGCTGATGATACTATGGTTTTGGGAGATTCTGAAGAGAAGTTGCAAAAGTTAGTATACGAGTTTAGGAGGGTGTGTAAAGGAAAAAAGTTGAAAGTGAACATAGATCTCAGTAGTAGTAACCAGTTACCAGTAACCAGTGTACCAGTAGATGACTCACTACCAACCGTCTCTGCCTGAGTCACTGTCTGTATTCATATTGTGCTGACCACAGCAGTATTCAAAGACCCCCTCACATATGGGTACTGTGGGCGGCCAGTCAGTTATACGAGAGTGAGCAAGAGAGATAGGTACGGCTGTTTGGGCGCTCCCCACATTATCCATAATTATACGTACTACCAGCCTACGTGAGTATTACCCTATCCACGTGTTCGAACTCCCACATGATATAGATAGGAGCAAGATGATGAGGGTATCAAACTAGTTAGGTAAAGAAAAATTGGATATTAAATTGGAGGGAGGAAGTATGGAAGAAGTGAATGTGTTCAGATATTTGGAAGTTAACTGTTGGGAGACTTTGCATTTATGAAGGACAAGGTAAATCATAGAATTGATGAAGGAAAAAAGGTGGATGGTGCATTGAAGTATCTGTGGAGACCAAGAACATTAAGGGAATGTATGAGAGTAGGGGTATGAGTGGTAGGGGACCTGAATGCTAAAGTAGGAGAAACTTTTAGAGAGGGTGTGGTAGGTAAGTTTGGGGTGCCAGGTGTAAATGATAATGGGAACCCTTTGATTGAACTTTGTATAGAAAGGGGTTTAGTTATAGGTAATACATATTTTAAGAAAAAGAGGATAAATAAGTATACAAGATATGATGTAGGGCGAAAATGACAGTAGTTTGTTGGATTATGTATTGGTAGATAAAAGACTGTTGAGTAGACTTCAGGATGTACATGTTTATAGAGGGGCCACAGATATATCAGATCACTTTCTAGTTGTAGCACACTAAGAGTAAAAGGTAGATGGGATACAAGGAGAATAGAAGCATCAGGGAAGAGAGAGGTGAAGGTTTATAAACTAAAAGAGGAGGCAGTTAGGGTAAGAAATAAAAACTTTGGAGGATAGATGGGCTAGTGAGAGCATAGGCAATGGGTCGAAGAGGTATGGGGTAGGTTTAAAAATGTAATGTTAGAGTGTTCGGGCAGAATTTGAGGTTACGGGGAAAGTGGGTGCGGGAGGAAAGAGGAGCGATTGGTGGATGAGTAAAGGAAATAAGAAATTGAGGTTAGATGGTGTGAAGTTAGGCAATGGGGTGAAGGTATGGGGTAGGTTAAAAGTAATGTAGAGTTAGAGAGTTTGGGTTAGAGTGGGTGGGCATGTAAAAGAGGAGCGATTGGTGGATGAGGGGTGAGATGTAACAAATTGGGAAAAAAGTAATAATTTTGAAGTTTTTACAAGTAGAAGTGATGCAAGGAAAAGATTTGCAGAAAAAGAGAGGAGGTTAAGATGGTGAGTGAGATGGTAAAAAGAGGGGAATATTTGGGAATTGGTTGAAATGTATGAGATGGGAATTTTGTTGAAAAAAAGGAAAAAATTTTGTAGTGAGTTACAGGTTAAGGAGCTAGGAAAAAGGGTTCGTGGGCGTTAGGAAAGTAAAGAGTTAATGGGAGTAGGAGGTATTGGGTAAGATGAAGGAATATTTTGGAACTCGCTTAACTGTTCAAAAATGCGCAAGCTGTGATTTGTGTTTAGGGAAGGGGTTTTAACTTTATGTTGGGGTTGAAATGAGTATCTTGAGTGTCCTAGGGAAAAAATTCGGAGCAGTAGGTAAACGAAAGGGGGAAGCAGCGGGAAATTTGAAAGTTCTTAAAGGATAGCAAGTATTAAAAGCAGGTGGGGATATAGTTTTGGAGTGGTTGGTGCAATTATTTAATAATGTATGGATGAGGGTAAGGTACTTAGGGATTGGCAGAGAGCATGCATAGTTCCTTTGTATAAAGGCAAAGGCGACAAAAGAGAGTGCAAAAATTATAGGGGGATAAGTCTGTTGAGTATACCTGGTAAAGTGTATGGTAGAGTTATTATTGAAAGAATTAAGAGTAAGACGGAGAATAGGATAGCAGATGAACAAGGAGGCTTTAGGAAAGGTAGGGGGTGTGTGGACCAGGTGTTTACAGTGAAACATATAAGTGAACAGTATTTAGATAAGGCTAAAGAGGTCTTTGTGGCATTTATGGATTTGGAAAAGGCATATGACAGGGTGGATAGGGGGGCAATGTGGCAGATGTTGCAGGTGTATGGTATAGGAGGTAGGTTACTGAAAGCAGTGAAGAGTTTTTACGAGGATAGTGAGGCTCAAGTTAGAGTATGTAGGAAAGAGGGAAATTATTTCCCAGTAAAAGTAGGCCTTAGACAAGGATGTGTGATGTCACCATGGTTGTTTAATATATTTATAGATGGGGTTGTAAGAGAAGTAAATGCGAGGGCATTGGCAAGAGGCGTGGAGTTAAAAGATAAAGAATCACACACAAAGTGGGAGTTGTCACAGTTTCTCTTTGCTGATGACACTGCTCTTGGGAGATTCTGAAGAGAAGTTGCAGAGATTGGTGGATGAATTTGGTAGGGTATGCAAAAGAAGAAAATTAAAAGTGAATACAGGAAAGAGTAAGGTTATGAGGATAACAAAAAGATTAGGTGATGAAAGATTGGATATCAGATTGGAGGGAGAGAGTATGGAGGAGGTGAATGTATTCAGATATTTGGGAGTGGACGTGTCAGCGGATGGGTCTATGAAAGATGAGGTGAATCATAGAATTGATGAGGGGAAAAGGGTGAGTGGTGCACTTAGGAGTCTGTGGAGACAAACAACTTTGTCCTTGGAGGCAAAGAGGGGAATGTATGAGAGTATAGTTTTACCAACGCTCTTATATGGGTGTGAAGCATGGGTGATGAATGTTGCAGCGAGGAGAAGGCTGGAGGCAGTGGAGATGTCATGTCTGAGGGCAATGTGTGGTGTGAATATAATGCAGAGAATTCGTAGTTTGGAAGTTAGGAGGAGGTGCGGGATTACCAAAACTGTTGTCCAGAGGGCTGAGGAAGGGTTGTTGAGGTGGTTTGGACATGTAGAGAGAATGGAGCGAAAACAGAATGACTTCAAGAGTGTATCAGTCTGTAGTGGAAGGAAGGCGGGGTAGGGGTCGGCCTAGGAAAGGTTGGAGGGAGGGGGGTAAAGGAGGTTTTGTGTGCGAGGGGCTTGGACTTCCAGCAGGCATGCGTGAGCGTGTTTTGATAGGAGTGAATGGAGACAAATGGTTTTTTAATACTTGAGTGCTGTTGGAGTGTGAGCAAAGTAACATTTATGAAGGGGTTCAGGGAAACCGGCAGGCCGGACTTGAGTCCTGGAGATGGGAAGTACAGTGCCTGCACTCTGAAGGAGGGGTGTTAATGTTGCAGTTTAAAAACTGTAGTGTAAAGCACCCTTCTGGCAAGACAGTGATGGAGTGAATGATGGTGAAAGTTTTTCTTTTTCGGGCCACCCTGCCTTGGTGGGAATCGGCAAGTGTGATAATAAAAAAAAAAAAAATAATGAGAGTATAGTGGTACCAACATTCTTTTATGGGTGTGAAGCATGGGTTGTAAATGCTGCAGCAAGGAGGAGGCTGGGGGCAGTGGAGATGTTGTCTCCACTGCAGAGGATTCATAGTGTGGAAATTAGGAGGTGGTGTGGAGTTACTAAAAGTTTTATTCAGAGGGCTAAAGAGGGTTTGTTGAGGTGGTTTGATCATTTAGAGGATGGAGCAAAATAGGATGACTTCGAGGGTGTATAAATTTGTAGTGGAGGGAAGAAGGATAGGATGGAGGATGGGGATAAGAGAAGATTTGTGTACAAGGGGCTTGGCCATACAGCAGGCATGTGTGTGTGTGTTAAGAGTGGAGACGAATGGTGTTTGGGACTTGACAAGCTGTTGGAATGTGAGCAGGGTAATATTTTGTGAAGGGATTCAGGGAAACTGGTTAGCCAGACTTGAATCCTGGAGATGAGAAGTACAATGCCTTTAATTCCCATCTGTTTGGAGTGACATCTGAACTGTCATATCTGCATACCTCTGCAAAGAGAGTGATCGTATAAATGATGGTGAATATTTTTTTTTGGTTGCCCCTGCCTCTGTGGGAGATGGCCAGCGTGTTAAAAAGAAAAAATTACATAGCACAAATAATTTGTGATTATTGATTTTTGTGATTTCTAACCCAGTGTGCAAGTGTAAATTCTTCAGAATATCATAAGAGAATTGTGATAATTATCCCACACATCTTATTTGGAGGGGTTTGGGATATTGGCAGTTTGGAGGGGCATCTAAACTGTCATATATGAGCACCTCTGCAAAGACAGTGATTATGCATGAGTGATGGTGAAATTGTAGAATGATGATGACAGTTTTTGGGTCACCCTGCCTCGGTGGGAAACGACCGACATGTTAAAAAATCTTATTTCCCTTTGGTTTTTAAATATTCTAGATGACATAAATCACTTTTATTTTTGTATTGTTACTCTCATTGTTTTAGCAGAGTTTTTTTTTTATTAACACATTGGCCATTTCCCACCAAGGCAGGGTGGCCCTAAAAAGAAAAACTTAAATCATTCAGTCCATCACTGTCTTACCAGAGCCATGCTTACACTAGTTATAAAACTGCTTCAGAGTGCTGGCTCCGTGCTTCCCATCTCCAGGAATCCAGTTCAGCCTGCTGGTTTTCCTGAATCCCTTCATAAATGTTACCTTGCTTACACTCCAACATCACATCAAGTCTTAGAAACCATTTGTCTCCATTCGCTCCTAACACTCACACACGCTTGCTGGAAGTCCAAGCCCCTCACACACAAAATCTCCTTTACCCCCTCCCTCCAGCCTTTCCTAGGCCGACCCCTACCCCGCCTTCCCTCCACTACAGATTTATAAACTCTCGAAGTCATTCTATTTTGTTCCATCCTCTCTACATGTTCTTTGTCTCCACAGACCCTCAGTGCACCACTCGCCTTTTTTCCCTCGTCAGTTCTATGATTCGCCTCATCCTTCATAGACCCATCTGCTGACACGTCCACTCTTAAATATCTGAACACATTCACCTCCTCTATACTCCCTCCCTCCAATCTGATGTTTTTTTGTTATCCTCATCACCTTAATCTTTCCTATATTCACTTTTAATTTCCTTCTTTTACGTACCCTACCAAACTCATCAACCAACCTCTGCAGCTTCTCTTTAGAATCTCCCAAAAGCACAGTGTCATCAGCAAAGAGCAACTGTGACAACTCCCACTTTGTGTTAGATTCTTTATCTTTTAACACCCCACCTCTTGCCAACACCCCAGCATTCACTTTTCTTACAACTCCATCTATAAATATATTGAACAACCATGGTGACATCACACATCCCTGTCTAAGGCCTACTTTTACTGGGAAATAATCTCTCTCTCACCTACGTACTCTAACCTGAGCCTCGCTATCCTTGTAAAAAATTTTCACCACTTTCAGTAACCTACCTCCTATTCCATACATTTGCAACATCTACCACATTGCCCCCTATCTGTCCTATCATATGCCTTTTCCAAATCCATAAATGCCACAAATACTTCATTTTTTTTATTATCACACTGGCCGATTTCCTAAATACTGTTTACCTTTGTTTCACTGCAAACACCTGGTCTACACACCCCCTACTCTTCCTAAAACCTCCTTGTTGATCTGCTATCCTGCTCTCCATCTTATTCTTAATTCTTCCAATAATAACTCTACCATACACTTTACCAGGTATACTCAACAGATTTATTCCCCTTAAAGTTTTACACACACTTTTGTCCCCTTTGCCTTTATACAGAGGAACTATGCATGCTTTCTGCCAATCTCTAGGTACCTTACCCTCTCCCATACATTTGTTAAATAAAAACACTAACCACTCCAAAACTATATCCCCACGTGCTTTTAACATTTCTATCTTTATCCCATCAATCCCAGCTGCTTTACCCCCTTTCATTCTACTCACTGCCCCACACACTTCCCCCACACTCACAACTGGTTCTTACTCACTTCTATATGATGTTATTCCTCCTTGCCCTATACACGAAATCACACCTTCCCTATCTTCATCAACATTTAACAATTCCTCAAAATATTCTCTCCATCTTCCTGATACCTCCAACTCTGTTTAATAACTCTCCTATCCTAATTTTAACAGCAACCACCCAGGGAGGTACTACTGTCCTGCCGAGTGAGTGTAAAACGAAAGCCTGTAATTGTTTTACATGATGGTAGGATTGCTGGCGTCTTTTGTCTGTCTCATAAATATGCAAGATTACAGGTACGTCTTGCTACTTCTGCTTACACTTACGTCACACTAAACATACATGTACACGTTTATTTATACACACTCATCTGAGTTTTCTTTGATTTTAGCTTAGTTCTTGTTCTTATTACTTTTCATTTTATATCCATGGGGAAGTGGAATAAGAATCATTCTTCCGTAAGCCATGCGTGTTGTAAAAGTCAACTAAAATGCCGGAACAATGGGCTAGTAACCCCTTTTCCTGTAATAATTACTAAAAAGAATAATAAGAAAATTGTCAAAGTGGAAAGTCTGAATGTGCGTGGATGTTGTGTAAATGATAAGAAAGAGATGCTTGTGGATGTTATGAATGAGAGAAGCTGGATTTACTGGCTTTACGTGAAACAAAGTGAAGGGGGTGGGTGAGTTTCAGGGAGGAGAGGAATAAATAGGGACTAGGTCAGGTTTTCAAATAGAGTTAGAGCTAAAGGAATGAGTAGCAAATGTTGAAGGATAAGCTTATGGCAGGAAAAGAGGGTATAAAATGTATTTATTCAAGGATTTGATGGAGTTAAATAAAGGTTGGAGTGAGAAGTGGGTTTATAGGAAGTGTCTATGCTCCTGGGGAAGAGAGATGTTTAGAGGAGACAGAAGGAGATTTTGGAAAATGTTGAGTGAGAATGTGTGGGGGGGAGTTTTGAACCAAGCTTGAGAGTATTGTGGTTGGGTTTTAATGCTAAAGTGGGGTTTAAACATGTTGTGAAGGGAAGTAGTAGGTAAATTTGGGGGTGCCAGGGGGCGGTAAATTGAAAAATGGGGGGAGCCTTAATTGAGCTATGTGTAAAGAAAGAGGTTTTGGTAATTAAGTAATCATATGTTACTGAAAAAGAAGATAAATATACAAGGTCGTGATTATAGCCCGTACTGAAAGTTATGTAGTGTTAGAAATTATGTAATTGGTGGATAAAGGTTGATGGGTAGCCTCCAGGACTGTACCTGTTTATAGAGGCGGGCAATGATATATTGGATCATTATCTAGTTGTAAGCTACAGGTAGAGTTAGAGAGTAGATGGGATAAGAGGGAAAAACGGCAACAAATGGAAGAAGGAGGTGAAAGGTGTATAAACTAAGGGAGGAGAGGAGGACGATCTCGGTGGAATTAAAAGAATTATTGGGCAGAGGAAAAGGTGGGCTGGTGCAAGTATGACTAGTGGGGGGGGGAGGTTGAAGAGGGTTGGAATAGTTTTTAATTGACAGTATTAAAATGTGGGCAGAGTTTGTGGTGATAGGAGGGTGGGTGCAGCAGGAAAGTGTGTAATAAAAGGGTGTGATAAAAGGAGCGGAAAAGGTACCTTATGAGAGGTATTTAAAAGCAAAAATGTTATAAGCAAGAGTAGAGTATTGGGGAGTAAAAAGAAAGTGAGAGCGTGGTGAGAGAGTGCAAAGGAGAGCAGATGATAGAGTTGGCGAGGCCTGTCAAGAAATGTTATGAAAATAGAAAAATTTTTGGATTGAGTTAAACAAGTTAGGAAAGCCTAGGGAATGAATGGATTTGTGAGTTAAAAACAGAAGTTAGGGGAGTTAGTAGATGGGGCAGATGGAGGTATTGGGTAGATGGGAGAATATTTGAGGAACTTTAAAGTCGACGAAGGAAAGGGAGGCGATAATTTGCACTGGCAAGGGAGGTATACCATCTTTTAGGAGTGGGAAGAAGAGCAGGATGTGACGTGTTGGGGGAGGGTGCATGAGGCATTAATAGAATGAAAGGGGGTAAAAGCAGCTGGAAATGATGGGATCTTGACAGAAATGTTAAAGCAGCGGGGGGACTTGTGTTGGAGTGGTTGGTATTTTAGTTTAATAAAATGTATGAAAGAGGGGGGAAGTTACCTAGGGATTGGCGGGGGGGGCGGAAGAGCGTGTATTGGTTCTTTATATAAAGAGGAAGGGGGACAAAGTGATTGTAAAAATTATCAGGGGTATACGGTATACTTGTAAAAATTATAGAAGGAATAAGTTTACTGGAGTATTCCAAGGAAAAGTGTTCGTTAGGGGTATATTGAAAGAATTAGAGGTAAGGCAGAATGTAGAACTGCAGATGAGCAAGGAGGTTTTAGAGTGGGTAGGGGATGTGTAGATCAGGTGTTTACATTGAAGCATATATGTGAACAGTATTTAGATAAAGGTAGGGAAGTTTTTATTGCATTTATGGTTATATAAAAGGCATGTGATACTGGATAGGTGAGCAATGTGGCAGATGTTGCAAGTATGTGGAATAGGTGGTAAGTTACTAAATGCTGTAAAGAGTTTTTATGAGGATAGTGAGGCTCAGGTTAGGGTGTGTAGAAGAGAGGGAGACTACTTCCCAGTAAAAGTAGGTCTTAGACAGGGATGTGTAATGTCACCATGGTTGTTTAATATATTTATAGACGGGGTTGTAAAGGAAGTAAATGCGAGGGTGTTTGGGAGAGGGGTGGGATTAAATTATGGGGAATTAAATACAAAATGGGAAGTGAAAGTTACTTTTTGCTGATGATACTGTGCTTAAGGGGGATTCTAAAGAAAAATTGCAAAGGTTAGTGGATGAGTTTGGGAGTGTGTGTAAAGGTTGAAAGTGAACATAGAAACACACACATAGAAAAGAGTAAGGTGATTAGGGTATCAAATGATTTAGATAAAGAAAAATTGGATATCAAATTGGGGAGGTGTTGAGAATTTTGGCCTTACCAGCTATGTGTAATTATAACTATATATAATGAACACTTAGCTGATAAATGACAGCAAATCGTCTACACAGCCGCCCCTGCAGACGAGGTCTAGAAGCTGTCGAAACCATCACAACATTGGGCTGTCAAGAGATACAATTTGTAAGTATAAATTACCCCTAGGGGGTGTTATGTCAGCATATTTTATTCGATGATGGCTGACGAAATACCTACTTGTTTGGACTCAAAAGTCCACACCTTACTGCCGATTGTAGGTTGATTACAAACTCCTTGTGACTCAAGAATTGCGCAATCCCCGATCTACAAGAAATTCGTAACATACCTTGCTCTTTGTAAGTGAGCTATGGTGTTCTCAACACCTTCGACAGTTGGTGACTTATAGAAGCTGAAGTTCCTTTGGGTATACTTTACATTTAAGAATGTGTCCATGCGTGGTCATGTGCACAGAATATAAAACAAAAAAATCAGGAAGCCATGGTGCATTGTGGGGAGTCCCATTTCAGTAGGCCTTGTCACCATGCCTTGCTTTAAAAGATACCTCACACCCGGCGAATTGAGGCTCTTCTCTTCTCTTCCCCGAGGGATAGTTCTAACACAGATGTAAGTGAAAGTAGAAGATGAATTCATGGTTTTGAGAGGAGTTTTTGATTATAAGCAATTGCCCATGAGTACAGGAAATAGTGGTGAAAACCCACGATGACCATCAGCCTATCCACCTCTGGTGCTGGAATCTCTCATTTGTGTTCAGTTGTAACCACAAGCGAAAGAGGAAACTCGAATTTTCACCACGTATCAAAGAATAAGTAAGTTTATTCAGGTATGGCACTAATAACAGTTACATAGATTGTCATAGCAACAAATGTGTGGAGAACATAGTTGCTTATGACAGTAATACGGCCACAAAAGTCATTCCCACCAACCTAGTGGTTTGGTGGGGAAGACAGCCGTGCCTTGGTGGAGAAGGCAGCTTGGTGTTGGGGAAGGCAGTGTGGGTTTGTGTAAACAACAAAGCAGCATGTGAGATGTAGAGAACCTAGGATAGACCCAGAAAAGTCAGAGTGACTTATTCCATGTGGTTTGGTGGGGAAGACAGCATCACTGATGGGAAAGGCAGATGGGTTTGTGTAAACATGTTTTGTAACAATGAAATCACAGTATTTGTGCAGTTATTCGTTGTTACATGCAATGAGTGGATATATATATAACATATGCATTATATAGTGTCACAGGCCACTAAAGTTACTTGAAAAAAATAAATTATTAGAAAACAAAAAATTGAATAAAAAAAAAAATATTACCTGTGGGTAAGCAGTCCGCTGATGATAGCCATAAGCGGTTCACTTTCTGTTAACTTCATTGCCTCCTATAACCTCAGTAAAAATACTGATTGCAATTTTTTTTCTTTTAAAAACGATATACCGTCTCCCAAACAGATATACCGTTCCCCCAAAATGATATTACCGTCCCCACAAACTTAGATAGGACCAAGGAGACAACTATGAGAGGAAATTGTTAAGGCCACAAGGCACGATAATGTAGTAATCTAGGAGACTTTAACTTTAGTCAATACTGATTGGAATTTCTTGACTGGGAATTTAGAATCATAACGACTTCTTAGCAAGTAGTTTTCAGGATTGTTTTTTGAAAGCAGTTTTGTGACAGACTTTACAATGGAAAATAACCTTCTTGACTTAGTTCGGCAAACAATGAATCCCTTGTAACTAAATTAGAAATTTCAGAGGAACTGGGTGCTAGCGCGACCACAAATCTATTACATATAGCATTTGAATTGAAGTACGATATAAGCGATAACTCAGTAACATTCCCCAGATTTGTGCTAGCAGATACGATGGGCTTAGGAGAACACTTATCATCGTTGCTGGGGCAACGAAGGAGCTAATCAAGTATGACAGTTTTTCTGAACCACTGTACATGCTGCTCAAGAACGATTTATCCGTATAAAGAATCTTAAGATCCAATTAGAAATGACCCAAAATGGATGAAAAAAATAGGCTGAAATATCTACTAGTGCATAAGAACGAATTTATAGCGTATCAAAAAGAGGTTAGGGTCATGTCTTATGATCAGTATATTGACATTAAGAGGACATTAAAAAGGGGATAATAAAAGCTAAAAGGGACATGAAATTAAAGATGCAAGGAATCAAAATCTAACCCAAAAAGTTTTTCCAGGTCTATAGAACTAAAGTTTAGAAGATGAGATAGGTCCTCCTTAAAAATAACTATGGGCAGCTTACTGACAAAGAGAAATATGAAATGGTGCCTCGATTTGTAAATAATTATTTTTTCTCTCTCGTTTTTACACAGGAAGACACTAACAATATTCCAGTAATTAATTTTTTATTAGTGGGCAAGAAGAAGAAAAAATTATATAACATCAGAGTCAATAGTGAAATGGTTGTGAAGCAGATAGACAGACTAGAAGCATTTCTTTATCATTCATTGGAAGAATCAGGTTCGAGCCATCTGCCATGAGTAAATGAGATGGACATAACACTTCTAAATTTGGTCCAGATCATCGGTAACATAAAGTTTTAGAGGTCTGTTGTTGACTCATTTTTCTATTTCAGTCACAACTGTACGGAATTCTTCTAAGTCCTATTCTCTGACGATGAAGAGTCTTCCTTAAACACGCTTTATTTACAATGCCGATAATTCTTTTCACAAAATCCGCCAGGCCATGGAAGATTTAGGAGGGAATGTATCTCCAACGACATCTGTCGTTGATTCAGCATCTGTTGTACTTCTGGTTGATCAAAGATCTTGCTTAAATAAGCAGCACCAGCAACAAAGTTCGTTGCATTATCTGAAATCATCAGTCTTGGGACAAGCCCTTCTGCTGCAAACCTTCTGAATAATTTGAAAAAGGTTTCATCAGCAGACATGTCAGAGCTACTTCTAGATGTAAACTTCTCTGTTGTAGCACAATGAACAAACAGATGTACACCTAGATGGGAAACTTTGTCAACTGTTTTTTGGTAAAAATTATTGGACAGTAAGAATTCTACTCCGTCACCTCAAATGAGGACTATGACAACTCTTTTCAGAGGGATATGGAGTGGCCCTTGAATACTGACATCTCGCATATCATAGTGGACACAATTATACAGTCCTTTATTTGTTTTTTCACACATTTGTCGACCTTGAGGTATCCAGTAGGATTGTCGTATATGACAAAGTGTGTCACTAACCCCAACCATGTAAACACTTACTGTGTATACTAGCGTATTTGCACAATCAAGTTTGTTAAGCCAATGATTCTTGGACAATATTGGAGGGTATGGCTTCTTTAGGTATTGAAGAAATATGAATTCTTCCTCGACATCTTATAATCTTTTCTGAGTCAAGATAAAGTCCCTAAAGAATTAATCATGACAGGTTTCTTTGGGGATTTAACTTGTTGATTTCTAGAATATATATTCAGTAGAGAAAACGTCTTTTCTTATTAGTTTCACCCAGTATTTAATGGTTCCAGACATTCAAAATCAGGTTTAATTTCCTTTAATGAATTTAAAGACAAGAGCTGTAACTCTTAAGAGTTTACCCAAAGATGAGTAATAGAATCCATCAATGACTATTTCTGTTGTGTCTGCAGTATTTTTCACAACTAATATTCGCTGTGTTCAAGCAACTGCTTTCTTCTGGCATAATGTGAGCTTTTTGCTGAGGCCAGTTATTTCCATTAGAGAGCCAGTTCCGGTCCGTGAGCCATAATTATTATTCAACAATTTCCTTGAGTGGACACCACGGTGTCAACATGTCAGCTGGATTCTCTTTGGGTAAGCAAAGAATAGATAATCTCTCTGCATCTCTTTTATTTCTGCACTCTGATCTGTACATAATACCAACTTCTCTTCTTATTCTTAACCATTGGAGAACTGCCTCATATCACTCAGATCACGGTTTTCTTCTCAAGAGTGAGATGATCAAGTACTTTGTTAGATAGACAGCTAATTTTGTACCTACATAGAAGTCTGTCAGTCCACTTGTGGTACTGTTCTGACCTCAAGGTGCTACCCTGGCCTTTGAAGTAATTAGTGTACATCCTTCAGCATTAAGTCATGAGTAAGCTACAGCGCCATATCCTCTTGTGACGCATCACATAACACATGTAATGTGTACTTGTTTTCCCTCTTGACCTAATTGATCTTGAAATTTTTAATTTGATGAAGTTGCTTAAACTCCTTGATATTTCATCCCAGCTTGACTACATTTTCTAGAGGCAAGTTTCTCATCCCATCCAATTTTGAGTATCACATGCATCTTGCATAAGCATTTTACCCTTTAAATGGTAATTGGTGAGAACGAGTCCTAGAGATCAAAACATGTGATACCTGCTGTACAGTAAACTACGTTTAGTGAGTAGACATGCATGATTTATCGTTTATCTTTTTGAGACACAAAGTATCTTCCTGTGTGTTCCAATCAAGTCCCAGCATATTGTTGGCAAATCAGGAATTATCAGTTTCAGGGCTAATCTTCTTTGATAAGTTCCCCTTAATTTGCTTTGAATTTATATTCCCACATCCTTAAGAGCATATTCTTCCTTTCATCTCCTGTTTACTTCTCGTATAAGGATTTACAAATCCTGCACTTTATTTCACGTAACCTTGAAGATGTCCCACATAGAAACTTTTCTTTAAAAGATTTTCTTTGAATTGACTTTTCAGATTTCTTCAAATGTGTATTCAGAGTAGCTTCAAGTCAAGAATGGAGAGGATGTTTGCAGCCAAATAATACTGATTTTGAAACGATAAGTATTCACAGGACTTTGAGGATCATGTTGGGATGTTATCAGGCCACAAGAATCGAGTATAATCTCATCTATTTCTTGTAGACAACTCTTAAGAAAGCTTTGGAAAATTAATCTGCCGTGTAGGCATATGGGTTTGTGCGAAATTTCATAATCACGTCCTCAACTTCTCAGTTAGTGAGGGTACGGTCATCAGACAGACATTTAAGACCTGCTACATCTTATATTGCCGAGCGCTGGCAATTATATACACACGTATGGAGTGGTTTCAGAACCTTTCTGACTCCATGGTGCGGGAGATAATTAGCTTCATGTCCTTCAACTTATCTTCGACTATTTCCTCATGAATTTTATTGGTCCAACTGTTTCTTGTAATGATATTATCATAGACATAGTCAGTAGCTCGGATTCTTCCTGAGCTCATGTATTTGTGAGCGTTCATCTTCAGAAAGCCATGGCGATAATGCAAGGGCAAATGTGGTGGAATTTAATTTCCATGGTAACCTAACCCAAATCTGTCCATCTTTATATTTGACAGTGTCCAAATATTGTTTTATAAAGTTGAGACTCTTGTGGGCTTGGTTTATTATACATCAATACCTATCGCATCTAAATCCCCACACATATCAACTGGTTCATTCATTTCTTCCATAATGATAATTCTTGCTGTGTGTACAGGATCAGCAGGTTAATCTCGTAACAGTACATATCCACAGATTTTCAATATCAGCTTCTTTCCCACTTTGAGAGGGAATGGGACACATATCATGTGGCCTCCTGCTGTTTTCAGCAAGTGAACAACCTGGTATAATTACTATATTTTGCACAAAACAGTGATAATAATCACATCCAATGATTATTTTAATCCCTGTATCGCACATGCTTAGGTCAAATCATCCTACTACCACACATCTACGTCCTTTTTCCTGTTTCCTAGACCAACAGTTGATTTTTGGCTAGGTCCATATGTCTGTTTACCAGAAATTAATGTGAAAAAACCAGCTATATCTAACTGTATTTTGGCATAGGGTTGTTTATTTATTTCCGTTCTGCAAACACTGATCTTCTATGAGGACCTTTGAAGCCTTGATCAATAGTGTTAAGCAATATGGGTTTTTGTGAATTTTTTATTAGATAACCAACTCGAGGCAATCGGAGAGCATTCTTTGAAACCATAACTCACATTTAATGCGTTTGCTTTTGACTTCCTGATCTGTGGATAAGTCTGCTGCAGTTCAGCAAAAGTATTTGGTCATAAAGCTAGTATGATGCATACCCTTCGATTTAAAACACTTTCTTCAGTGAGCATTTCCACCCTTGGTTCACCTAAACACTTGATGCAATCTTTATTCAGGCTGATGAACAAGTTGTTTACGTGCCTCCATTGATGTGTATTGAATACAAAACTGTGCCCAATTGTGTTCCATCACAAAGTACACATTTGGAGTACGTTTATGTGTACAGTTTTGTTTACTGTCTGCTGTATTCACAGCTTGATATGCCTAATATGGTATTTCCCATTATGTGGTTGTAGAGGGAGGTAGTTATACTCTTTTTATACTGAGTTGAATGTTTTATTACCACGGGATTTGTGATTTTTCATCTTGTCTCGTTGCTTGCATGCATGAACTATTGTTTTGTAAAACATTGCAAATTTCCTCACACGTGAAATAGCGGTTGTATTTGTGACCATAATATTTAATCGTTCAATAGTTCGTGGTGACAGCTTATCCTGTACAATACCACTGATAAACCAATCCCAGTTGTCTTAGGTCATATTTAGCATCTAGAGATCTGAGACTATTGTCCTAATTAAAGTCAAAATGCCTGTAAGTCGCTGAAAAACAATGTTTGGGTGGCTTCAAGCTTGATAATAGAGACTGCAATGTCTAACTCTAGCCTTGTCCATTGCATCGAAGTAATGTCTGCTAAGACACATAGGGCTATTTGATAATGCCTTTGACCACCGAAATGACTTAATCAGTTCATATAGGGTTGCTCCCATCACAAGACAATTAAGGTAATTGAAACCTAGCAATCTTCATTTATATGTCAGTTTCGAGAATATTACTATGGATTGAAAACCACTAATGAATTCTCATAATTGACCATGAAAATAGGTAAAGACAATGTAGGTAGCTTGGTAATGGGACACTTGTTGTTGTTCAGTTGTAACAGGTGGTTGCCCCACTAGTTATAGTAGAGTCATCTGAGACAGAGTTTCTGCGGCAGATTAGCCTGTACTCCCTGTCCACCTAATTGTGATCACTAAATAGTAATCTGATTCAAAAAGATTCTGATTCAAAAGAAATTTATTTCATAAGGTGTATAGTCTGAATTAAAAATTTCATACTGTTGTGTAAAATACTCCAAACTTGACCATCAAGATCATCAAAATCTATGTTTGTATCTTGAGTAAATCCTATACATACTGAAATTAATTTTCTAATTGGTGTAATCTTAGTCTGTCAAGACAGAAACTGAGTTTTCCAAACAAGCCAATTTAAATGGTAACTGAAAATTCTAGCACACACGTTAAGTGTTTAAAAAACCACCTGGGGGTTACTGCAATAAACAGCTTGGTTTTGTTATGGCTTAAGTCCGCAATAAATCGAGTCAGACACTACTACTGCCCTCAGGGTCAATGACCATGAAGGTGTACCAGGTACATTGTCTGTGTTTATGGCTGAGTTTGTTTGCTGTGTCAGCCATGACCACGATGAAAAACCGTAAATAACGATATTATACACTTCATTCACTATACACTATAAATATGTCCTGTATAACTGCAAAATCCACGTGAATATAATCTTACAACATAATAAATTTCACTGTTAATTATATATTTTGAAAGCCTTACCACTTTAATATATAATTTCCTTTAAATAACAAGTAGATCCTATAAAAACAAACTTTAACACAATTCTTGTCTCTTAATTTCTGTCTATAAACATTATAAACACTATGTGTATATATACACTCAAACAAACAACATCACTTGGTGTGGTGTTTTCTAATCAGCAATTTCTCCAATTGGAGCAGTGGGTGCAGGATGGGTGAGTCACCCAGCTCCCCATTTTCTTTGGGTGTGCTGCGGGTGAGGGCGCCCGTTTTCTTTTGGGTGAACCTGGGTGAGCGCCCATTTTCTTATTGCAGCACATTCTCTGTGCTTGATCTGAAGGACTCATTTAAACTGCTTTAAATTGTAAAAGCCACTAGTTTTACAGCTTTTTTTTTCGAAGACCTTGGCTCATAGTTATTTGTAGCTCTTATTAACAACATATTTGGACCACAGTGTGGTCTCGTATTAATCCTGGTTCGAGAGGTAAAAAAACCAAATTCTGTTGAGAATTTTGGCCTTACCATCTATGTGTAATTATAACTATAAATAATGAAACAATTACGCTGATAAATGACAGCAAATCGTCTACACAGCCGCCCCTGCAGACGAGGTCTAGAACTGTGGGGAAACCATACACAACATTGGCTGTCAAGAGATACAATTGGTAATTATAAATTACCCCTAGGGGGAGGTTATGTCCAGCATTATTTCAGTCGATGATGGCTGACGAAATACGACTTGTTTGAAAATCAAAAGTCCACACCTTACTGCCGATTATAGGATGATTTACAAAACCCTTGTGACTCAAAATTGCGAGCAATCCCACCCCCGATCTACAAAACTTCGAAACAAAACCTTGCTCTTTGTAACGTGAGCTATGGAGTTCTCAACACCTTCGACCGGTACGGTGACTTGATAGAAGCTGAAGTTTCCTCGTATGTCCACAGTCTTTCCATTGTCCTCGGAAACGCACACTGGTAGCAGCTAAGTTCCCCAAGATTGTCTTATTGTTTACACAATGTATCACAAAATGCTGATCACACACTCTCTTAAGTGTTTATTGTGAGTTTGAGACACATGTTCCACTAACGCACAGATCAGTATCCTGGCGTCGTGACACTCTCCCTAGAGTCAAAGATAGTCAGGCGTCGCCACACCATCACGCCCCAAGCCGTCACTGCCCTACAACAAAAAAAAAAAACGCTGACCTAGTACCTTGCATCCTTGTCACCTCCTCGATGAATCAATGCAGAAAGTAATGTTTCTTGCTAGTCTTAAACATATACCACAACAATAACACTATTTTTTACTAAGGTAATAAAGTAGGGAAGCAGGATTTCCTTAATTGTCCAGCTAAGGTAAAGATGTACTGTCCTCTTACTGAAAAACATCACACCTTTGCAACAAACAACCTCTGCAAGACAAGGTCACTTGACTACGGTGCATAGCATCTGTGAAATCAATAACCACTCTAGCAGGTAAACAAGACGCTCAGCCCCTTCTGAGGCTTGGCCACTCCGGGCCTGAAAGGGGCAGAAGGGCTGAAATGGTCTTAATGGGGCTGATACCCCCCCTTAACCTGGAGAAAAATTCCTCCGCGGACAGGAGGAGTAAGTATGGCAGAAGTGAATGTTTTCCAGATATTTGGGATGACATGTCAGCATATGGATTTATAAAGGAAGTAATCAATAGAATGTGATAGGGAAAATAGGTGAGTGGTGCATTGAGGTATATGTGAGGCAAAAAATATCTATAAAGGCAGAAGAAGGGAATGTATGAAAGTAAAGTAGTACTAACACTCTTATAAGGTGTGAAGCTTGGGTTGTAATGCCTGCAGCGAGGAGGGCGGTTGGAGGCAGTGGAGAATGTCCTGTCTAAGGGCAATGTGTGGTGTAAATATATGCAGAAAATTCGAGTGTGGAAAATAGGAGAAGGTGTGAGTTAATAAAAGTATTAGTCAGTAGAGGGCTGAAGAGGGTTTGTTGAGTGGTTTGTCATTTAGAGAGAATGGATCAAAGTAAGCATGATATGGAGAGCGTATAAATTTGTATGGAAGGAAGTGTGGTTAGGGGTCCGGCGTTCAGAAAAGGTTGAGGGATGGGTAAAGGAGGTGTTGTGGGCAAGGGTTAGGACTTCCACAAGACATGTGTGAGCGTGTTAGATACGCGTGAATGGAAGACTAATGTTATTTGGGATCTTATGGCGATCTGTTGGAGTGTGAGCAGGGTAAATATTTAGTGAAGTGTAATCAGGGAAACTGGTATTTTAAATAACCGATTTGAGTTGGAGTGTTCACAGAAGCATACTTTTGTTGGTAACAGAAGTGGGAGCGGGGGGAAGATGAGCGCTATGAGGAATGATGATGATAAAGAGAGTAGTAAGGGAAGACAAAGTTAGCATATGAGAAGTTTTTAGCAAAGTAGAAGTGATGCAAGGAGGTAAGAGGTATAATTGTAAGAAAATAAGAGGTTTAAGAGAGTGGTGAAGCAATGTAAAAGAGAGGTCAAATGAGAGAGTGGGTGAGATTTTTATCAACAAATATTGTTGAAAATAAGAAAAAGTTTGTGGGTGAGGATTAACAAGTTAAGGAAGCCTATGAGAAAAACAGGATTTGGGGTCAGTTAAAAATAGGAGAGGAGAGGTAATAAATGGAGAGTTAGAGGTATTGGGAAGCTGGAGGGAATATATCGAGGAATTGTTAAACGTTGAATGAAGATAGGGGTTGTCCTTGGAGACGTTGGAGGGATGGGGTAAAGGAGGGTTTTGTGTGCGAGGGGCTTGGACCTTCCAGCAGGCATCGTGAGCGTGTTTGATAAATAGTGAAAGAGACAAATGGTTTTTAATACTTGACATGCGTGTTGGAGTGTGAGCAAAGAACACATTTATGAAGGGATCATGGAACCGGCAGCCGAACTTGAGACCTGGAGATGGGAAGTAACCAGAGCCTGCACTCTGAAGGAGGGGTTGTTAAGGTGTATCTAGTGCGGTTAAGAAACTGTATGTAAAACACCCTTCTGGCAAGACAGTGATAGAGTCCGAATGATGGTGTACGTTTTTCTTTTTTCGGGCCACCCTGCCATGGTGGGAATCGGCCCAGTTGTGATAATAAAATATTGAGTATTGGAAATGGGAATACAATGCCTGTACACTAAAGGAGGGTTTTGGGATATTGGGAGTTTGGAGGGATCTGTTGTTGTAATTTATACGTAATACTTCTAAACTTGTATTTCTGTGCACCTCTGCAAAAACAGTTAATATGTTGAGAGAGGTGAAAGTGTTGAATGAATGATGAAAGTATTTTTCTTTTTGGGATTTTTCTTTCTTTTTGAGGGTCACCCTGCCTATGTGAGAACAGCCGACATGTTGAAAAAAAAAAAATCCATTCTTTCCAAGGGCTTTCTCAGCTATATATTAATCTCACTTCCAAAACAAAACTGTTATCTTATTTTCAACAAAATTTGTTGATAACATCTCACCCTCTATTATTTGCTCTCTCTAGCAAATTCTCGCTGGAAAACTTTCTCCATAGTATTGACTTGCATATATTTATCACATCCTGTACTGTTTTCTATTAATTCTACTCATTCATATACAGGTTGTTAAACCATAATTGATATTAATGCTTTGCCCATCCAAATCCATTTGTAAACAACTAACCTATATATTAACCTTTGCCATTCATATAACAATTTGGTAACCCTAAATATTAACTTTTGCCATTCACATTCAATTCCTAAACCCTAATGTGTACATAATGCCTCCATCCAATCACATTCCAGTTTTATAAGGGCCCTACATTACACAACTGCTTTGTAACCTGGCTCCTTCAAAATCAGTATCTTAATATGTACTGCAGGATCAGATCCTGTTATATAATGCAAGGTATAAAGTATTTAATGTTTGTAGTTCTGCAAGCAGCCCAAAAGTTAATGCACGTTTTTCTTATGTAGAGTGTTTTTCAATTTCAGAGTTCCTGGAAGTGTTTAATATTGGTATCAAAGTTGGTGAAACTTCTGATGAGCAACTGTCCTGGTTTGTTTTGCATTTTGCTAAGTTTTCTAGTTTTTATTCACTATTATACCAAGGGCCTATAACAAATGCACAAATAAGTATTTTTTTTTTTTTTTAAAGTTCTGGTTAATAGTTTTTATTTTCCCACCTGAAACCATTTGTGGGGAAATTACCTAGGCATTAGATTACTTATGTTCATTGCAAAGGGAGAACAATCAAGTCCAAAGGTTTTAATTTGTTTTCCTTTTGTGTATTATTAGTTTTGGTGCCATATGCTATACAGCATCTTAAAGAAGTAACTAAGAACTGTAAATCCATTACTAACTCTTTTAATTTTGCCACATAACATATGCAGACTGTTGGCCTTGTTTGTATAACTCCAAAATATAATAAAAATTATAATTTTTTTTTTTTTTTTTTTTTTTTTTGCAATAGAATAAATATTGAATTATTGAAATTATAATTGGTGATGCAGCATTACGTAATGAATGTTCATTGCAATACATTTTGAAAATTTGCTGCGGACAATGATTTTAATGTGCATGACCGTTTATGTCCATGATTCCTATGGCATGTTTAAAGTTTCCCCCTTTATGTCCATGAATGGGGGGAGGGTAAACAAAAGGTTACTTTTTATGTTCGCAAAGGTATTCCTCCTTGAAACACCATATGACTAAACAAAATCACATAAACTCATTGACATATACATACAGACAAGAATAATTAAATTTTATTAGGTTTTAAGGCATGATGGTTTCAAAATCCAGGCCAACTGTAATATCGTACAGTACTTTAAACACAGCAGGAGCTACATAAATTTTAAACCCTAAAATTCTTCTAAAACATAGAAAACAGTAATGTATACATCCCTGGCCATGGGTCATCCACAGAGTATTATCTATATTTAAAAACGTTTCAAAAAACATTTCACAGAAAAAAATGTGTCATTTTATATTTTCCCAAATGAGACCAAATGGTCATCTAAAATGACTTGCACAAATAAGAGTGAATTATGCAACAAGAAAAAGAGAATAAGCATCATAACCACTATATTGAGCCAGTCATCTAATAGTACAATACTGAAAGTTTGAGTTTTCAGACACTTAGCAAAGGCTGTTGCAATGACAGACCCATGGTCCACCTGCAAGAATGACTACGTTGGTTTTTTGGCAGTCCAACACTTTAACCAGCTCCTGGCACTCACTGCAATTTTGTGGAATGCAAGTCACCGTGGAACATACTTCCTTCATCTCTCTTTATCCAACCTGCAGGAAAGGGGGTCTGGTCTTGAACTAGTGAATACATGGGCAGATATACAAATGCTGCCTGTATGGATCCCCTTAAAAACAGAGTACAGAACGTTCTGATTTCACTGGCAAAAGAACTGCTTCCTGAGGTCGTTCACCAAACTTGTACCTCCTCCATAGATTTGAATAATGAAATGGTTAGGGGAATTGAAGAGTTGATTGTATCTTCAGTACATTAGAGGGCTGGGAGGAAGCCATAGCCTCAATGACATCATCAGGGCACTATTGCAAGGTTTTGAACAGCCTAACAGACCAGAAATTGAATTGCAGCCAGTGAATGCAGCAGAGAAAGGGCACTACATAGTTATCTATGTCAAGTTTCAATAATATCCCTATGGTCAGAATTATTGATACCTCCCAGTGCTGTAGCTGACAGAAACTTAACAGTTGGAAACAGATGTAACTTTAAAGATAGAAAAATAGAAAGTTAGAATGACCACATCATCAGAGTCAGAGATCTTTACCAAAATGTTTAAATGACCTGTCCTCATAGCATGAAGAATGTACAGCATGAGTCATGGGTCTGCTTCCTCTTGGTAGAAGTCTCCATCCATGTCTTGACCTAGGTCCAGAAATGCTTTGACTAGACATTCTCATTAGCACTGGAGATGTATAGATCATTAGAGAGCATTGGGTTCTCAAGAGGGATGTCTCTAAGGTAATGAAAGAGTTTTGCTTTATTTTTGCTCTATTTTACTGATAAAGCCACTGGTTGGCAAAATGTTTACAAATAAAGATGCCCAGATGTTGCACGTGTTTAATCATCTTGTCAGTATTGTGTACCATTCATGTACATCATTGAATGGTGCATCACTTCTTCACACACTGCCATGGATGGAGGAAAAGCTTGAACCTCATGGAAGAAGAAAGAGTCAATATCACCTTCATTTGTATTTGTGGCAATATAGATTTGGGTGAAGACTGAGCTGGAGCCTTTGACATAATTGGGGGAATTATTGTGTATTCATTGCTGCCAGTTTATGAAATTGGTGTGTCTCTCTTTTCCATCATTCAGAGCACGGTGACTGAAATAGATACTGTGGTACCATGAAATTATTCCCGACACATAGTTGAAGATGGATCATGATCAGTGTTATCGACAACACTCACTGTGAAAAGCCCATGTCAGAGGCCAGGAGGAATTACAAATCCTTCAATAGAGAATTGACTCAGTGCTTCCTGGCTTCTTAACAATGAGTGGAGGAAGAGACCCATGTATACAGGTAATGATGTTTCCCTTGATGTGATGTTTCTTCATTTTCAAACTACTGTTGAAGATCATCAGCTGAGCAGTGCTGATCATTGACTGCTGTTCTACAATGTTAGCATCACATGATAGACCATGGGTGTTCATCCTTCAGAAATTTTAGAGCATCAGGTACTGATTGTTGACATTCAAAAGGAGTCCATGCTTCGTCCTCCAAAGAAAATAACATTCCCTTATCACTTACATTTTTGCATGAGATTGCTCATCTAAGTGCATCTTTAATGAGTCATGTTGTCACTGAATGCAGAGCTTCCAACAGTGGATGTTGTAAACACGAGTTGATATCAGGGGCATGGTAAAGTACGCCCAGAAAATAAGCCTGGGAGGTCCGAATGAGCACAATTAATTTTAACTCAACTGTATATCAACTTAGGATGGTTATTTTAGTTTTTCATTTGAACTTGTATAATGTTGTAAAATGTTTGTTTTGAAAAACATATTTCAATATTAACAAAAATATGCCCTGTATCTGGAGGAAAATTCCTCATTTTTTTTTTTATAAGGGTAAAACTGAATTCTTACAGTAGTAAAGCATGATCCCTCCATTCCTTTAAAACATATGAAATGATGATTCATTAATGTCTTTATCTCGCTTGCTAAGAATATGACAGAGGAGCAATGTGATTATCATAGGCCTAATGGGTTTTCAGAGGGATCTCCTGGGGACTATTAAGGGAAATTTTTTTTGTTATCACAACCCCAAAATGATCTGGAAAACAACCATGGACGACTTGAACTCCCATCAAAATTTGCAACTCAGGTTTAAGTCATATATGCATTCACCCTTTATTTGTAAAGTTGTCTTGACACCATCAGCAATTATTTCAGTAAAATCTCAATTCTAAAACTGACTACATACACCTCATAACTTGACCTGTTTTGCTGTGCTATTTGTCCAAAATTAAAATTATTCAGTAAATTTTTCCTTTTTTAATTTTATTTCTTTTACTTTTAGTATGGACTGTGAAATTTAATTTTTGTTGAGAATTTAAGCATGCATCAACATGTTTTTCTTTTAATAAGGCACAGTATGACTTGAACAGTTCCTAACAAATACAGAAATTTCTCAGATGAAACTAGATGACTTTAAGGCAGGAGGAGCCAAACATGGCTAGATTTATCTCCAGTTATGTGAATCAGTTGTAAATTTTTCTTTTTCATCTTAATTTTGATAGTATTGATAATACTGACCTTGCCATGTTACGTGTAATTTTAGTTTAAAATGTGAGGATTTTGAAATACAGGAGAAATAATTGTGATTAATGAAAAAACTGTATATAGTAAAATTCATTTTGGAGTTGATTGGCAAGGACTGCTGATGAAGATGTGAAGAGTGGGGGCAAACCATTTATCTCACTTCAAGTGTTCCTCTCAGTAACTTTAATACAGCTTGATCTGAGAGTAATAAACAATGGCTACCAATCAGGATTACCCTTGGGTAGTTTCTTCTTCTATAATACATTCCTTGTATTTTTTTTCTTTTTTTTTTTTTTTTTTTTTTTATTACATAAACAGTCTGGCCTCTTATCCTTGACATAGAGTCTATGACAGTGTAGGACGCAAATCTGGCATTACTCTCTGACTGCAGAAACCCAGAGACCTTGGAAGCTGCTGCTGGAGCATTGCAGAAATATATTGTGCTAGCTATTGGCACAGAGCATATAAAGTTAAAGCTGTCAGTAAAAAAGAAAAGGAATACCTATTTTAGTAGAATTAATTAAGGATGGAGGTAGACAGAGTGGGTGTGTGCAGTTGCAACAGCTTCCTCCGCAAACCTTGCCATCGATCAGAGAAACAAAGAGCTTATGGTAAGAGAACAGAGGATTTCATTTTTATATTACATATATTTTGCAGGTTATGAATTAAAAAAATTAGAAAATCACTATTGACATTTGAAAATTACAAATTAACTTTTTTTTTCCTTTGTTAAGGTATGTGATGTATAAATCTTTATAAATAATTGCAGGATAGAAACTGTGGAGCCTACAATTTGAAATGAGGTGGGGAGAATATAGTTCCTGAGTTTTTAATTTATTGTACTGTGATGTTTATGCCTATCAAGAAAAAATAGCTAAGGAGCAAAATAGAAGACTGTGCTTATTTTTAGTCACCATTTCTTGTAATTACCTATTTTGGTTAAAGGGGCAGAGCTAAACATGTGTTTTCTCTCATCACATTTAGCATTGCAAAGTTTTTGTAAATTTCCAGTGTATGTAGCACTTAATACTACCAGTGTGTTTCAAAGAAAGCTTCCAAAAATCCTTTTAGCTACGCTCATGTTACAATATTTATAGTTCTGGCTTAGTTTAGAATCATTCATAGTTATCTGTCTTCACATTTCCTCCTATCACTTACAGATATGCATATCAAATGCCTTCAACCTTTGTGACTTTATTTTTTAACAAAAGTTTGTAGCCCAATCTTATAGAATGTTTCTACCATAAACTTTTTATTTTAACCCTTACACTGTCGGTGTGCAATATTACTGTGGCTTACAAGCAAGTGTTGGTGCCATAGTACTATGCCAAAATTCTAGTGGCTTCCAATCTAGCAGGAGAAAGCTGGTATACTTTACATTTAAGAATGTGTCCATGCGTGGTCATGTGCACAGAATATAAAACAAAAAAATCAGGAAGCCATGGTGCATTGTGGGGAGTCCCATTTCAGTAGGCCTTGTCACCATGCCTTGCTTTAAAAGATACCTCACACCCGGCGAATTGAGGCTCTTCTCTTCTCTTCCCCGAGGGATAGTTCTAACACAGATGTAAGTGAAAGTAGAAGATGAATTCATGGTTTTGAGAGGAGTTTTTGATTATAAGCAATTGCCCATGAGTACAGGAAATAGTGGTGAAAACCCACGATGACCATCAGCCTATCCACCTCTGGTGCTGGAATCTCTCATTTGTGTTCAGTTGTAACCACAAGCGAAAGAGGAAACTCGAATTTTCACCACGTATCAAAGAATAAGTAAGTTTATTCAGGTATGGCACTAATAACAGTTACATAGATTGTCATAGCAACAAATGTGTGGAGAACATAGTTGCTTATGACAGTAATACGGCCACAAAAGTCATTCCCACCAACCTAGTGGTTTGGTGGGGAAGACAGCCGTGCCTTGGTGGAGAAGGCAGCTTGGTGTTGGGGAAGGCAGTGTGGGTTTGTGTAAACAACAAAGCAGCATGTGAGATGTAGAGAACCTAGGATAGACCCAGAAAAGTCAGAGTGACTTATTCCATGTGGTTTGGTGGGGAAGACAGCATCACTGATGGGAAAGGCAGATGGGTTTGTGTAAACATGTTTTGTAACAATGAAATCACAGTATTTGTGCAGTTATTCGTTGTTACATGCAATGAGTGGATATATATATAACATATGCATTATATAGTGTCACAGGCCACTAAAGTTACTTGAAAAAAATAAATTATTAGAAAACAAAAAATTGAATAAAAAAAAAAATATTACCTGTGGGTAAGCAGTCCGCTGATGATAGCCATAAGCGGTTCACTTTCTGTTAACTTCATTGCCTCCTATAACCTCAGTAAAAATACTGATTGCATTTTTTTTTTCTTTTAAAACGATATACCGTCTCCCAAACAGATATACCGTCCCCCAAATTGATATACCGTCCCCCAAACTTAGATAGGGACCAAGGGAGACTACTATGAGAGGAAATTGTTAAGGCCACAAGGCACGATAATGTAGTAATTCTAGGAGACTTTAACTTTAGTCATACTGATTGGAATTTCTTGACTGGGAATTTAGAATCATACGACTTCTTAGAAGTAGTTCAGGATTGTTTTTTGAAGCAGTTTGTGACAGAACTTACAAGGGAAAATAACCTGCTTGACTTAGTTCTGGCAAACAATGAATCCCTTGTTAATAATTTAGAAATTTCAGAGGAACTGGGTGCTAGCGACCACAAATCTATTACATTTAGCATTGAATGGAAGTACGATAGTAGCGATAACTCAGTAACAGTCCCAGATTTGTGCTTAGCAGATTACGATGGGCTTAGAGAACACTTATCATCTGTTGACTGGGGTAACGAAGAGAGCTATCAATATGACAGTTTTCTGAACACTGTACATGCTGCTCAAAGAACGTTTATCCCGTATAAAGAAATTAGATCAAATAGAAATGACCCAAAATGGATGAATAATAGGCTGAAATATCTACTAGGGCATAAGAAAGGAATTTATAGGCGTATCAAAAGAGGTGAGGGTCATCTTATGAATCAGTATATTGACATTAAGAGGGACATTAAAAAGGGGATAAGAAAAGCTAAAAGGGACTATGAAATTAAAGTTGCTAGGGATTCTAAATCTAACCCAAAAAGTTTTTTCCAGGTCTATAGAACAAAAGTTAGAGATGAGATAGGTCCCCTTAAAAATAACTATGGGCATCTTACTGACAAAGAGAATGAAATGTGCTCGATTTTAAATAATTATTTTCTCTCGGTTTTTACACAGGAAGACACTAACAATATTCCAGTAATTAATTTTTATAGTGGGCTAGAAGAAGATAAATTATATAACATCAGAGTCACTAGTGAAATGGTTGTGAAGCAGATAGACAGACTGAAGCAAAGTAAGTCGCCGGGTCCTGATGAGGTTTTTTCAAGGGTTCTTAAGGAATGCAAAATGGAAATCTGTGAACCATTAATTAATATTTTTAATTTATCTCTTCAGACAGGTGTAGTGTCTGATATGTGGAAGATGGCTAATGTAATTCCTATTTTTAAAACGGGACAAGTCGTTACCATCAAATTACCGCCCAGTAAGCCTGATCTCAATTGTAGGCAAATTACTAGAGTCAGTTATAGCTGAGATTATAAGAAGCCATCTCGATAAGCATAGCTTGATTAATGATACTCAGCATGGATTCACAAGAGGCCGGTCTTGTCTAACTAATTTATTAACTTTCTTCAGTAAAGCTTTTGAGGCTGTTGACCACGATAAAGAATTTGATATTATTTACTTAGATTTTAGTAAGGCTTTTGATAGAGTTCCGCACCAAAGACTGTTAAAGAAAGTGGCAGCTCATGGCATTGGGGGAAAAGTGCTCTCGTGGATCGAGTCATGGCTCACAGACAGGAAGCAGAGAGTGTCCATAAATGGGGGTAAATCCGAGTGGGGATCTGTAACAAGTGGCGTTCCACAGGGATCAGTCTTGGGCCTGTTGTTGTTTATAATATATATCAATGATCTTGATGAGGAATTACTAGTGATATGAGCAAATTTGCCGATGACACAAAGATAGGTACGATAATTGATTCAAACGTAGATGTTAGGGAACTTCAGGAGCATTTAAACAAACTATATTCTTGATCAGAAAAGTGGCAGATGCAGTTTAATGTAGATAAATGCAAGGTTCTGAAGCTCGGGAGTGTCCATAACCCTAGCACTTATAAGTTAAATGATGTAGAACTTAGCCATACAGATTGCGAAAAGGCCTTGGGGGTTATGGTGAGCAGCAACCTTAAACCATGACAGCAATGCCTAAGCGTACATAATAAGGCAAATAGATTACTGGGATTTATATCAAGAAGTGTAAGCAACAGAAGCCCAGAGGTCATACTGCAGCTTTATACATCATTAGTAAGGCCTCACCTAGATTATGCAGCTCAATTCTGGTCTCCATATTACAGAATGGACATAAATTCATTAGAAAACATTCAGCGTAGGATGACTAAATTTAATACATAGCATTAGAAATCTTCCTTATGAAGAAAGATTGAAGACTCTTAAATTACATTCACTTGTTAGACGAAGAATGAGGGGAGGCATGATCGAAGTGTATAAGTGGAAGATAGGTATTAATGAAGGGGATATTAATAAGGTCTTGAGGATATCTCTCCAAGAGAGAACCCGCAGTAATGGACTTAAATTAGATAAGTTTAGATTTAGAAAGGACATAGGAAAGTATTGGTTTGGAAATCGAGTAGCTGATGAGTGGAACAGTCTACCTAGTTGGGTTATTGAGGCTAGGACTTTGGGTAGTTTCAAATTTAGGTTGGATAAGTACATGAAGGGATTACGAGTGACACGAGTAAGTTTGCTGATGATACAAAGATAGGCCGTATAATTCACTCTGAGGAGGATAGCAATGTACTCCAGGAGGATTTGGACAAATTAATGTCCTGGTCTGAAAAATGGCAGATGAAGTTCAGTGTGGATAAGTGTAAGGTACTTGCCCTTGGTAATGAAAATAACCATCGAAACTGTAATCTAGGTGAAGTAGAGCTTGATCATACAGAATGTGAAAAGGACTTGGGAGTCATGGTGAGCAGAAATCTAAAGCCAAAATAGCAGTGCCTTAGTGTGCACAACAAGGCCAACAGATTACTTGGGTTTATCTCAAGAGGTGTTAGTAACATAAGTCCAAAAGTTATTTTACAGCTCTATACATCACTAGTGAGGCCTCATTTAGATTATGCTGCTCAGTTTTGGTCCCCTCACTACAGGATGGACATAGACTCATTAGAGAACATACAGAGAAGAACAACTAAAATGATTTACTGTGTAAGGAACCTCCCGTATGAAGATAGACTTAAAGCCTTAAATCTCCACACTCTGGAGAGGCATAGAATGAGGGGAGATATCATTGAAGTGTATAAGTGGATGACAGGCATAAACAAGGGAGATATTAATAAAGTACTGAGGGTGTCGAACCAGGTAAGAACCAGAAATAATGGATATAAGTTGGATAAATTTAGATTTAGAAAGGACATAGGTAAGTACTGGTTTTCTAACAGAGTTGTAGATGCGTGGAACAGTCTTCCCAGTGGGGTGATAGTGGCTAGGACCTTGGGTAGCTTTAAGAAGTGACTGGACAAATATATGAGTGGGAGAGGCTGGGCTTGATTGGTGGAAATAAATGGTATGAAATACCGACACAATGGAAATATAAACACATATGCAGTATAATGTGATCCTTTATTGACAACGTTTCACCCACACAGTGGGCTTTTTCAAGTCACACACAGATCTACCTGGGGTGGAAGGTACGGGAGTATTTATAGTCATGTTCAGAATGTTGAGGTCAGGTGGAGAATGCTGCATCTGATGATCTACCGGGTGGGGTTATAGAGTCTTGGGTAGCTTGGCAGGGGTATTGGACAAGTTGTGAGTAGACCTTCTGCAGTGTTCTATGTTCTTATGTGGGATAGCGATGAAGAATTTTCTTGGCGAGTGGTTCAGCTATGTTATAGAAGCCGTTGTTCTGGTTGAAATTGTTGGTTATAGAGATAAGCGATGATTCCAGGATTCTTCGGTATTGAGTGTTGTCTTCTGTGGCGATAAGTCTTGAGTTTCTGTAGTTAATTAAATGGTTGTGTGAATTGCGATGTTGTAAACAGGCATTCCTTGTATCATCAGTCCTGCTTGCATATTGGTGTTCTGAAATACGTGTTTGGAGGTCTCTTGATGTTTCGCCCACATATAATTTGTTGCAGTCATTACAAGGGATTATGTATACCCCTGCAGAGGATGGAGGCTTGTCCTGTCTACTACTGGTGATGTCCCTGATGGTCGTGGTTGTGGAGGTAGATACTTGGAATGATGTATTGGAAAAGATGTTGGAAACATGTTTGGCAATGGAGTTGGTGGGGAGGACTATGTATCTCTTCTTGGCAGTGTCTTCTCTGGGTGTGTTGAAGATGTTTAATGCCCGCCGTCTGCAGTCTCTGATGAAGTGACGAGGATAGTGGAGTAATTATAGGCTTCTTCCTGCGTGCACTCAGAATCTGCAGCAATGAGTTCCTTGAGGTAGAATGCACTATAATTGAACAAGTATTTTCTAAACTCCACTATCCTCGTCACTTCATCAGAGACTGCAGACGGCGGGCATTAAACATCTTCAACACACCCAGAGAAGACACTGCCAAGAAGAGATACATAGTCCTCCCCACCAACTCCATTGCCAAACATGTTTCCAACATCTTTTCCAATACATCATTCCAAGTATCTACCTCCACAACCACGACCATCAAGGACATCACCAGTAGTACACAGGACAAGCCTCCATCCTCTGCAGGGGTATACATAATCCCTTGTAATGACTGCAACAAATTATATGTGGGCGAAACATCAAGAGACCTCCAAACAGGTATTTCAGAACACCAATATGCAAGCAGGACTGACGATACAAGGAATGCCTGTGTACAACATCGCAATTCACACAACCATTTAATTAACTACAGAAACTCAAGACTTATCACCACATAAGACAACACTCAATACCGAAGAATCCTGGAATCATCGCTTATCTCTATAACCAACAATTTCAACCAGAACAACGGCTTCTATAACATAGCTGAACCACTCGCCAAGAAAATTCTTCATCGCTATCCCACATAAGAACATAGAACACTGCAGAAGGTCTACTCACAACTTGTCCAATACCCCTGCCAAGCTACCCAAGACTCTATAACCCCACCCGGTAGATCATCAGATGCAGCATTCTCCACCTGACCTCAACATTCTGAACACGACTATAAATACTCCCGTACCTTCCACCCCAGGTAGATCTGTGTGTGACTTGAAAAAGCCCACTGTGTGGGTGAAACGTTGTCAATAAAGGATCACATTATACTGCATATGTGTTTATATTTTGCTTGATTGGTGTCATGGGGTACGGGAGTTATTTCTTGGGTAGCTTTAGGTAGAGGTCGTTTTGATAAGGACCTGCCTCGTATGGGCCAGTAGGCCTTCTGCAGTGTTCCTACATTCTTATGTTCTTATGTTCTTATTTAGGTTGGATAAGTACATGAGTGGGAGGGGTTGGATTTGAGTGGGACTTGCACATCAGAGCTTATTTCTTGGGTAGCATTGAAAATTGGGTTGGGCAAATGTTTTGTTAGCGGGATGGATTGTGAAGGACCTGCCAAGTATGGGCCAACAGGCCTGCTGCAGTGTTCCTCCTTTCTTATGTTCTTATGAAAAATATTCTTAAGATTTTGGTAAGAAAAACAATTTTATTTTTTGAATATTTTTGATCAGGGCTTTCAAAAGTGAAAGGGTTAATAGGGGCACGATACTACTGCATATTATTTCTATCATAAGAACATAAGAAAGGAGGAACATTGCAGCAGGCCTGTTGGTCCATACTAGGCAGGTCCTTACAATTCATCCCACTAACAAAACATTTGACCAACCCAATTTTCAATGCTACCCAAGAAATAAGCTCTGATGTGCAAGTCCCACTTAAATCCAACCCCTCCCACTCATGTACTTATCCAACCTAAATTTGAAACTACCCAAAATCCTAGCCTCGCATTCGCAACATCAACATCAGGAAGAAGAAACTTTCCAGCCTTGACGTGACTTCCCTATTCACCAAAGTACTTACTACACAAGCCATCGATCTCTTGCGCAGGAAAATTGACGATTCACTTGATCTTCCCATTCCAGCCAGTGATTTCATCGACCTTGTTGAACTATGTGTTGGCTTTACGTGTTTCTCTTTCGAAAATCACCTCTTTCAGCAGACTTTTGGACTACCCATGGGTTTGCCACTCAGTGCGGTCCTGGCGAACCTATACATGGAACATCTAGAAGCTGAACGTTTCTCTACCATTATTCCTTCGTCTGTCACCTGGCTCCGTTATGTTGACGACATTCTCCTCATAACTCCTAAACGCTTCAACGTTGAAGCTCTCCAAGACAAACTCAACCAGGTCGAGCCTTCAATCCAGTTCACACTTGAAGAAGAAGTCGACAACACTCTTCCTTTCCTTGATGTTCTGCTCTGCAAAGCTGACCACGAACTTCGTTTTAAAGTCTATCAAAAACCCACCAACCAAAACGATCTTCTCCACTTCTACTCACACCACGACACCAAAACTAAACGTGGCGTAATTATAGGCTTCTTCCTGCGTGCACTCAGAATCTGCAGCAATGAGTTTCTTGAAGAAGAATGCACGATAATTGAACAAGTATTTTCTAAACTCCACTACCCTCGTCACTTCATCAGAGACTGCAGATGACGGGCATTAAACATCTTCAACACACCCAGAGAAGACACTGCCGAGAAGAGATACATAGTCCTTCCCACCAACTCCATTGCCAAACACGTTTCCAACATCTTTTCCAATACCTCATTCCAAGTATCTACCTCCACAACCACGACCATCAAGGACATTACCAGTGATAGACAGGACAAGCTTCCACCCTCTGCAGGGGTATACATAATTCCTTGTAATGACTGCAACAAATTATACGTGGGCGAAACATCAAGGGACCTCCAAACACGTATTTCAGAACACCAATACGCAAGCAGGTCTGACGACACAAGGAATGCCTGTGTACAACACCGTAATTCACACAACCACTTAATAAACTACAGAAACTCAAGACTTATTGCCACAGAAGACAACACTCAATACCGAAGAATCCTGGAATCATCACTTATTTCTATATCCGACAACTTCAACCAGGATAGTGGCTTCTATAACATAGCTGAACCACTTGCCAAGAAATTTCTTCATCGCTATCCCACATAAGAACACAGGTATGGAAGAACACTGTAGAAGGTCTGCTCACAAACTTATCCAATCTCCTTTCCAAGCTACCCAAGATTTTAGACTCTATAACCCCACTCGGTACATCATCAGATGCAGCATTCTCCACCTGACCTTAGCATTCTGAACCTGACTATAAATACTCCCATCCCTTCCACCCCAGGTAGATCTGTTTGTGACTTGAAAAAGCCCACTGTGTGGGCGAAACGTAGTCAATAAAGGATCACATTATACTGCATATGTGTTTATATTTCCAATATGGAGACCAGAATTGAGCTGCATAATCTAGGTGAGGCCTTACTAATGATGTATAAAGCTGCAGTATGACCTCTGGACTTTTGTTGCTTACACTTCTTGATATAAATCCCAGTAATCTATTTGCCTTATTACGTACGCTTAGGCATTGCTGTCTTGGTTTAAGGTTGCTGCTCACCATAACCCCCAAGTCCTTTTTGCAATCTGTATGCTAAGTTCTACATCATTTAACTTATAAGTGCTAGGGTTATCGACATTCCCAAGCTTCAGAACCTTGAGGAAATGGTATGGTGATACCGACAAGATGTGGAAAAAGACACTTATGTACAGTTCAGGACATTTATTAAAGAAAACGTTTTGCCACAAGTGGCTTCTTCAGTCCTAATTCAGAGAAAACTAAGAAAACATTTATATATATAGTGGCAGAAGTCAGGTGAGGTGTTGCGTGGGTAGAGGTGGTAGTAGTAGTAGTAGTAATGGAACTAAGGAGGTCAGGCAAGAGAGGGACCTGCTGGCATCAAGTAACACCAGTTCCCAGGATGGGTAATATCCTCTTGCTTAGTAATTTTGAAATACTGTAACTACCGGACTTCTGCTTTATAGTGTTACTGACAGAAATTAGTGCAGCTACAATGCATTTTCTCCGTCTTAAGTCGTCTTCTTTAATAACTAGTTTAGCTTCATTGAATTTCATGAGGTGTCCAACATCGTCTCTATGTTGAACACATGCGTTTTTGCGGTCATCATTTCTGCAAGCATTTTTGTGTTCTGCTATTCTAATGTCCAGAGTTCTGGCTGTTTCCCCTACATATACTTTGTCACACCCCCCACATGGTATAGTGTAGATTCCTGCATGTGGGGGGTGTGACAAAGTATATGTAGGGGAAACAGCCAGAACTCTGGACATTAGAATAGCAGAACACAAAAATGCTTGCAGAAATGATGACCGCAAAAACGCACGTGTTCAACATAGAGACGATGTTGGACACCTCATGAAATTCAATGAAGCTAAACTAGTTATTAAAGAAGACGACTTAAGACGGAGAAAATGCATTGTAGCTGCACTAATTTCTGTCAGTAACACTATAAAGCAGAAGTCCGGTAGTTACAGTATATCAAAATTACTAAGCAAGAGGATATTACCCATCCTGGGAACTGGTGTTACTTGATGCCAGCAGGTCCCTCTCTTGCCTCACCTCCTTAGTTCCATTACTACTACTACTACTACTACTACTACTACCCACCTCTACCCACGCAACACCTCACCTGACTCCTGCCACTATATATATAAATGTTTTCTTAGTTTTCTCTGTATTAGGACTGAAGAAGCCACTCGTGGCGAAACGTTTTCTTTAATAAATGTCCTGAACTGTACATAAGAGTCTTTTTCCACAACTTCAGAACCTTGCATTTATCTACATTGAACTGCATCTGCCACTTTTCTGACCAAGAATATAGTGTATCTTGTGTATGTTGTGAACAATGGCAATTTAAGCATTCCTGTCTATGTTCGTAAAAACTATTTTAGTGATTTTGTGATCTTGCAGTAACAGTTTTTAACTCCTAGGACTTTTTGTCTGTTGTAATCAGTTTTTTACTACACAATTTATATTCTCTGTATGATCTTTTTTCTTTTTTTTTATCATGGCATCTATCCATGTTTAATTTCGTCATATATAAGAACATAAGAAAGGAGGAACACTGCAGCAGGCCTGTTGGCCCATACTAGGCAGGTCCTTTACAATTCATCCCACTAACAAAACATTTGACCAACCCAATTTTCAATGCAACCCAAGAAATAAGCTCTGATGTGCAAGTCCCACTCAAATCCAACCCCTCCCACTCATGTACTTATCCATCCTAAATTTGAAACTACCCAAAGTCCTAGCCTCAATAACCCAACTAGGTAGACTGTTCCACTCATCAACTACCCTATTTCCAAACCAATACTTTCCTGTGTCCTTTCTAAATCTAAACTTATCTAATTTAAATCCATTACTGCGGGTTCTCTCTTGGAGAGATATCCTCAAGACCTTATTAATATCCCCTTTATTAATACCTATCTTCCACTTATACACTTCGATCAGGTCTCCCCTCATTCTTCGTCTAACAAGTGAATGTAACTTAACCCTTTGAGGGTTTCGGACGGACTAGTACGGCTTACGACCCAGGGTTTTTGACGTACTAGTACGCCTAAATTCTAGCGCCCTCAAATCTAGTGGGAGAAAGCTGGTAGGCCTTCATATGAAAGAATGGGTCCATGTGGTCAGTGTGCACAGTCTAAAAAAAATCCTGCAGCACACAGTGCATGAGAAAAAAAAAAAATTGACCGTTTTTTTGGAATAAAACAGCGACTTTGCACTGTATTTTCGTATGGTATTTATTGTTGTATTCTAGTTTTCTTGATCTCATTTTATAGAATGCAAGACATATTACAGAAATTGAGATGATTTTGACTGGTTTTACAATGAAAGATACCTTGAAATTGAGCTCAAAGTAGCAGAAATGTTCGATTTTTACCAAATTTCAAAAGTAAACAAATCGTGCTAATGGTCCAATACACGTCAACTGGTGAGTCTAATATTCTTTCACAAGTGCACCAATAATATTTATACCATTTTTTACACTAATGCAGTAGTCTGCATAACAGTAAATCTTATATTTTTTGTGAGAATAAAAATTCAAAGTGGAAAGCAAAAGAATATAAGAGGGGCCTTGAGACGTGACTAATGACCAGAGGAAATGTCATTTTAGTGCCAGGAATGTCTTGTTTATTCTGGACCCTATTCGGAAATTGGCATCTTTTGAAATTTGTATGAAATTGGCAAAATTGCTAAATTCTGGCCACTGTACTGGATAGTTGAATTTCATAAATGGGTGGTTTCTTGCACCCATTCGATAGAAAAAATGGAGTTCTAGCGAAATATTCATGTTTTTTGTCGACTAGTACAGTGGAATTGGCCGAAAATGGGGCTCAAAGTGGGCAAAATCGCTGATGCGTAAATATCCCCGAGACTGCTAACTTCGCGAGAGCATAATTCCGTAAGTTTTCCATCAAATTTCAAACTTTTGGTGTCCTTATGATCGGGAAAAGATTCTCTATCTTTTCATAAGAGAAAATTATTTTTTTTTTTTAAATTTGGCCGACCCTGAGAACGAGTTTCGGAGAGGGCCTGTCGACCCTCAAAGGGTTAAGAGTCTTCAATCTTTCTTCATAAGAAAGATTTCTAATGCTATGTATTAATTTAGTCATCCTACGCTGAATGTTTTCTAACAAATTTATGTCCACTCTGTAATATGGAGACCAGAATTGAGCTGCATAATCTAGGTGAGGCCTTACTAATGATGTATAAAGCTGCAGTATGACCTCTGGACGAATTTGCTCATATCACTAGTAATTCCCTCATCAAGGTCATTGATATATATTATAAACAACAACGGGCCCAAGACTGATCCCTGTGGAATGCCACTTGTTACAGATCCCCACTCGGATTTAACCCCATTTATGGACACACACTGCTTCCTGTCTGTGAGCCATGACTCGATCCATGAGAGCACTTTTCCCCCAATGCCATGAGCTGCCACTTTCTTTAACAGTCTTTGGTGCGGAACTCTATCAAAAGCCTTACTAAAATCTAAGTAAATAATATCAAATTCTTTATCGTGGTCAACAGCCTCAAAAGCTTTACTGAAGAAAGTTAATAAATTAGTTAGACAAGACCGGCCTCTTGTGAATCCATGCTGAGTATCATTAATCAAGCTATGCTTATCGAGATGGCTTCTTATAATCTCAGCTATAATTGACTATAGTAATTTGCCTACAATTGAGGTCAGGCTTATTGGGCGGTAATTTGACGGTAACGACTTGTCCCCGTTTTAAAAATAGGAATTACATTAGCCATCTTCCACATATCAGACACTACACCTGTTTGAAGAGATAAATTAAAAATATTAGTTAATGGTTCACAGAGTTCCATTTTGCATTCCTTCAGAATCCTTGAAAAAACCTCATCAGGACCCGGCGACTTATTTTGCTTCAGTCTGTCTATCTGCTTCACAACCATTTCACTAGTGACTGTGATGTTACATAATTTATCTTCTTCTAGCCCACTATAAAATTTAATTACTGGAATATTGTTAGTGTCTTCCTGTGTAAAAACCGAGAGAAAATAATTATTTAAAATCGAGCACATTTCATTCTCTTTGTCAGTAAGATGCCCAATAGTTATTTTTAAGGGACCTATCTTATCTCTAACTTTTGTTCTATAGACCTGGAAAAAACTTTTTGGGTTAGTTTTTAGAATCCCTAGCAACTTTAATTTCATAGTCTCTTTTTAGCTTTTCTTATACCCTTTTTTAATGTCCCCTCTTAATGTCAATATACTGATTCATAAGATGACCCTCGCCTCTTTTGATACGCCTATAAATTCCTTTCTTATGCCCTAGTAGATATTTCAGCCTATTATTCATCCATTTTGGGTCATTTCTATTTGATCTAATTTCTTTATACGGGATAAACGTTCTTTGAGCAGCATGTATAGTGTTCAGAAAACTGTCATATTGATAGCTCTCTTCGTTACCCCAGTCAACAGATGATAAGTGTTCTAAGCCCATCGTAATCTGCTAAGCAAAAAATCTGGGCATGTTACTGAGTTATCGCTACTATCGTACTTCCATTCAATGCTAAATGTAATTGATTTGTGGTCGCTAGCACCCAGTTCCTCTGAAATTTCTAAATTATTAACAATGGATTCATTTTTTGCCAGAACTAAGTCAAGCAGGTTATTTCCCCTTGTAGGTTCTGTCACAAACTGCTTCAAAAATCAATCCTGAACTACTTCTAAGAAGTCGTATGATTCTAAATTCCCAGTCAAGAAATTCCAATCAATATGACTAAAGTTAAAAGTCTCCTAGAATTACTACATTATCGTGCCTTGTGGCCTTAACAATTTCCTCCCATAGTAGTCTCCCTTGGTCCCTATCTAAGTTTGGGGGACAGTATATCACTCATAAAATCAGTTTTTCATGCCCCTCTGAAAATTCTATCCAAACAGACTCTGTATGTGTTACTTCAGACTTAATACCCGTTTTTATGCAACAGTTCAAGCGATCTCGGACATACAATGCCACCCCACCCCCCTTCCCAATACTTCTATCTACTTGGAACAATTTAAAACCCTGAATGTGACATTCCTCAGGCATGTCCCGACTTTTTGAATTAAACCACGTCTCAGTTAAGGCAAATACATCAATGTTACCTGCACTAGCAACTAATCTCAACTCGTCCATCTTATTCCTAGCACTACGGCTATTAGCATAATAAACATTGAAAGACTCTCCTTTCTCTTTACCCTTACTGCTCATTTCTGTTTTTCTACTAAACCTATTACTGTCCTTATCACCCAGTGTCACTGGCTTTTCAATATCTACCTCGTTCTGCTTATTACTAGTTCCCCTAGAAATCATAATATTACTACACTGGGACTTCACTGTTTTCTTGCCAAAACCCATACCACTAACTATTCCTAGTTTAAAGTCCTAACAGCTCCCTCCACTGCAGTTGCCAGTGCTCCCACCCCAGACCTAGATAAGTGAACCCCATCCCTGGCATACATGTCATTTCTGCCATAGAAGAGGTCCCAGTTGTCAATGAATGTTACCACAATTTCCTTACAGTATTTGTCCAGCCAGCAATTGACACCAATTGCCCAGGGCAACCATTCATTTCCAACTCCTCTCCTTGGCAAAATACCACATATGACAGGGTTCCCACCCTTCCTCCTAATTATTTCTATTGCTGACCTATACCTGCTAATCAGGTCTTCACTCCTACGTCTGCCAACATCGTTGCCTCCAGCACTGAGACAGATAATAGGATTGCTCTCATTACGTCTCATGATGTCATCCAGATGGCTAACAATATCCTCCATCCCAGCCCCAGGAAAGCAAACCCTCTGTCTCCTACTCCTGTCCTTCAAGCAGAATGCCCTATCCATATACCTAACTTGGCTATCCCCAACAACAATAATATTCTTACCTTCCTTGGTGTCGTTCGTCGTGACGTTCCCAGTAGCCAACTCACATTCGTCGGGTAGCACTGAGAATGTATTAGATGTTTCCACAACAGTTTCCATGGCAGTCTCTTTCTTCTTCATCGTTTCTACCTTTCCATTCATCTTCTTGATCGTCAACTTCGTTCCCTGCTGTCCAGCCACTGACCAGTTTCCTTTCTTGGCCTGAGGACTCAAAACAGGAGGACTACTACGAATCTTGTTTTCCTCGATCAGTCGCCGAATCTCCATCTTCGCCATCCTCAATTCTTCCTTAAGCTGTTGGTAAAGTTGCTCGATGGGGGGCATCTTGTTTCAATTCGTAGAGAGCGCGCAAACAGGTCTTCACAGAGCTAAGTACACGTCACCACTGAGCTAAGTACACGTCACCACTGAGCTAAGTACACGTCACCACTGAGCTAAGTACACGTCACCACTGAGCTAAGTACACGTCACCACCTCACCTTGCTCATTTTTTCCAATGACAATTGGGGAGGGCTCCAATTGTTGCTCTATTTATCCCTTCATGTATTTGTTTTCAGCAAGCAATATTACATTACACAGTTGAACTTACTATTTCTGGCAATGTTTTATTAGTCATTAGAGTCATTTCTTGTCATATATATAGTGCTAGTCACGGCATTATGCCGCCCCTCCCCCGACACCAAAACACGAACACATACCATGAAATATTATAATGTATATATTTGCACACTTACTGAGGTTTTAATACTTGATGCTGCATCCTTTATTCTTAATCACATCCCTCAGCCATGTAGGAAGACTCGCACACAAATTCTTGAGGGTTTGGGGAGGTATGTTATTTCGTGCCTCAAGTAGAGCAGCCTCCAGCCGCTGGATGGAACTGATGTCCTTGCCCAGTAAACTTCGCTTCACTATTGACCAGAGGTTCTCAATAGGGTTTAGGTCTGGGAAATTGCTTGGCCAGTCATTAAAGAACCTCATTTCACAGTTCTTAAGCCAATGAACCACAGATTTAGCGGTATGACACAGTGCACCGTCCTGCATAAAAATCATAGCCACACACTTCTCAAATGCCTCAGGTAAATTTTCACACAGTAGCTCCTGGTAATCATACTGGTTCATATACATGGGAAGCACAGTGAATTCACCAACACTGAGCACTGAAAAACCCCCACACCATGAGCGAGTCTGAGTGTTTGGTGGTCCCGCAGGCGTAGCGTGGGTCTAGTGGGCCACTACCTCTGGGACGGTACACGTGTCCCCCACGGTTACAGATGACGGTGAAGGCTACTTCATGACACCAAAGTACTCCAGATAACTGTTGAGGATTCCAGTGAAGATATTTCTTTGCATAATCCAGCCTACATTTCTTTTGTGGCTTGGAAAGGATCAATTTCTTACCCTGGTGGTGATTACTGTAGCCTATTTCTGACATGCGTCTGTTAACAGTTCTTATAGACACATCTGAGAGAAGATGTGGGTTCTTTCTTTCAATTCTCTAGCAGTTATCTTAGGTGTACTCTCTAACTGCTTCTTTAACACAGTTAAGGTACGACCAGATGTCTTCTTCGAGGGGCCAGGCCTAGGTTTGGCAGACGGTAACTCAACACCGCCACCAGCTTTAATATGCTGCACCCAGTTCCTCACTAAACGCTCACACACACATCGACATTGTCCACTATTTCTATTGTGTGGGGCCCAGCTTTGTGAAGCCCTATGATTTGAGCTTATAGTTTCAGGTGTTAAAGACTTCCTTTTACCCATAATCAAACATGTATACAGTGGACCCTCGACCAACGATATTAATCCTTTCCTGAGAGCTCATCGTTAATCAAAATTATCGTTAGTCAAGTTAATTTTCCCCATAAGAAATAATGGAAATCAAATAAATCCGTGCAAGACACCCAAAAGTATTGAAAAAAAAAAAATTTTACCACATGAAATATTAATTTTAATACACACAAACTGAAGAAGACATGCACAGTTACATCACACTTACCTTTATTGAAGATCTGGTGATGATTGATGGGATGGGAGGAGGGGAGAGTGTTGATGGTGTTAGTGTTTAGAAGGGGAATCCCCTTCCATTAGGACTTGAGGTGGCAAGTCCTTTTTCGGGGTTACTTCCCTTCTTCTTTTAATGCCACTAGGACCAGCTTCAGAGTCACTGGACCTCTGTCACACAACATATCTGTCCATAGAGGCCTGTACCTCCCGTTCCTTTATGACATTCCTAAAGTGTTTCACAACATTGTCAGTGTCACAATTAAACACTTGTTCAGGTTTCAATTCTTCACTGTCTATGTACTCCTTGAATTCCTGCACATATTTTTCAGCTGCTTTTTGGTCCAAACTGGCAGCCTACCATGCCTTATCACACTATGTATGCCACTACGATTCTTAAATCTCTCAAACCAACCTTTGCTGGCCTTAAATTCACTCGCATCACCACTACAGTGGACCCCCGGTTTACGATATTATTTCATTCCAGAAGTATGTTCAGGTGCCATTACTGAACGAATTTGTTCCCATAAGGTATATTATGAATTAGATTAGTCCATTTCAGACCCCCAAACATACATGTACAAACGCACTTACATAAATACACTTACATAATTGGTCACATTAGGAGCTGATCGTAAACTGGGGGTCCACTGTAGTTGCTGGCATTTTTCTAATTAAATCGTCATGTAACTTCCTAGCCTTTTCACATATCGCTTGAGAGATGCTATCTCCTGCTTTCTGTTTTTCGTTTATCCACACCAGTAACAGTCTCTCAACATCTTCTATCACTTCGATCTTCCATTTTCAAAAACATAAGTTGCACCTATGGGCAAGAAAGCTACCTTGATTGCCGTTTTCTTGCCGCAATAGTAGCGTGGTTGATTGGGTTTTTGGGTTCAACCTGGCAAGCTCGAGACACGCACTCCACTTTCATACTTAGAGCAATTATCTCTCTCTTCATATCCCTATAATCTCACCCTTTTTGCTGTAAGGGTTTGGCAGCTAGAAGCCTTTTTGGGCCCATGGTGACGTATTTTGCAGGTGCAAATCACTAAAAAGGCTGTGATAATATTTAAATGTTCCGATTGTATGCTTGGAAGCGACCGCGGTGGCTGGCTGCTTTGTAAACACGGCCAGAAGGGGACGCTTCTCGGACGAACGAATAAGCGTTGGTCAAGTTTTTTTAGCGCTAGTCGAGGCAAAATTTTTTTGCATTACAATTAGCGCTAGTTCGAATTTATCTGTTAATCGATGCCAACGTTGGTCAAGGGGTCCACTGAAGGTACCCGAAACCAAAGGGGAACACCAGAGAAAAGATGGGTGGTTGAGAGACAAAAGTGCAACACTTCCTACGCACCATAGCACCAGTAGCACTGAGGAGTCACTGTGGAGTGTGGCGGCAGCCATTGACGTCTTGCTAATGGCTGCTACCCCCCATCATGCACTCAAGTTTTTCGGAATGTGCCATTATGTGGTAGCGGCCTTTGGATTTTCCGCCACGCATTATGCTGGGCGCTCACCAAACCGACATAATGCCGTGAACTAATACAGCGTGTATATAAAGACATATACAGCGAACCACACTAACGAGTTTTTAATCTGTTCCGACCTTTGCCTAGCAACTACAGCATTAATAGTAATAATTGTGTAAATAATGTTCAACTCATTATAATATAAGAATAAGGTATACCCTACCTTTACCGTGCTTAGTGCTCTTGCCGACCTTGATTGATTTTCTCCATTTGAAAGCATGTAAAAAACCTAGATCTACATTCGGAGAGCTACACGAGCGAATGTAGACGTGTGTTTGGACAGTTTAAAAGGGTTAAAGGACCCCAGTGGAAATAAGTTGCTCTGACTTTTTTGGGTTATCCAAGGTTCTCTACACATGCTGCTATGTATGATGATCTATATATGTAACTGTATTTGTGTATTCCTGAATAAACTTACTTATGACTGCGTATTTTATTGGCCAGTCGGACAGGTATTAGACGGTGACATCATTTGTTTACTCTTGAACATCGCCAAAGAATCGAACATTTCTGCTACTTTGAGCTCAATTTCAAGGTACTTTTCATTGTAAAACCAATCAAATTCATATCTATGGTAGCTAGGCCAGGCAACCCCCACTCCACCTTCAAGTAATATGCAACATTTAAATGAAAATTGACCCAGCATATGAACAAATCAGGATATGAACAAGTCCCACGAACAGATTAAAATTCCCAAGCTTGAGGTTCCGCTGTATGTTGTATACAGGTATGTATGTAGTGTATGTATATGTATTATGTGGTAGTATATGTATGTATGTGTGTTTGTATATGTATGTATATATATATCTATATATATATTAATGTAATGTTATACACCTACCTTCCCGACTAACGACCGATTCGTTCCAAAAAACCGGTCGTAAGTCGAAAAAGGTCATAAGTCGAACTTACTACTGAATAGTCAACAAGCAATTTTTGTAATGCCTTTATGTATTTTATTTGTTTTATTTTGGGTATTTCATGTTTTACTTTACTTTTTATTTGTTAGTACTGTAATTATATACTGTAGGTTTAGGATAAACTCTGTATACAACACAATAGTTGTTATTTTCCCAAAAGTTTGCATAAACAACGGTCTAAGTCGAGTGGTTCGTAAGTTCGAGCAAGTCATAAGTCGAAGGTAGGTGTATAGATGTATTATAATGGATGTATAGTCCCCTTTATATAAAGGAAAGGGACAAATAGATTGTAAAAAATTATAGATGAATAAGTTTTACTGATATACCAGCAAAGTATACGGTAGGGTTATAATTGAAAAAATTAGAGGTAAGACCAGAATGTAGAATTGCGGATCAGCAAGGAGGCTTCAGAGTGGTAGGGGATGTGGTAGATCAAGTGTTTTACATTGAAGCATATATGAGAACAGATTTAGATAAGGTAGGGAAGTTTTTTATTGCATTTATGGATTAGAAAAGGCATATGATAGAGTGGAAGAGGAAGCAAGGGCAGATGTTGCAAAGTATATGGAATAGTGGTAAGTTACTAAATGCGTTAAAGGCTTTTTATGAGGATAGTGAGCTCATGTAGGGTGTGTAGAAGAGAGGTAAATACTTCCCGGTAATAGTAGTCTTAGACAGGGATTGAAAATGTCACCATGGTTGTTTAAAAATATGTATAGATGGGTTTGTAAAAGAAGTAAATGCCTAGGGTGTTCGGGAGAGGGGTGGATAAAATTATGGGGAATCAAATTCAAAATGGAAATGACACAGTTACTTTTTGCTGATGTGATACTGTGCTTATGGGAGATTCTTAAGAAAAATTGCAAAGGTAAGTGGGATGAGTTTGAGATGTGTGTAAATTAGAAAATTGAAAGGAACATAGAAAAGAGTAAGGTATGAGGAATCAACTGAATTTAGCTAAAGAAAAATTGATATCAAAAATGGAGGAGGATTTATGGAAGAAGTGAATGTTTTCGATACTTGGAGTTGACGTGTCGGCGGATGAATTTATGAAGGATGAGGTTCTCATAGAATTGATGAGGAAAAAGGTTGAGTGGTGCATTGAGTTTATGTGGATTCAAAAAAGGTTATCTATGGAGGCAAAGAAGAATGTATGAAAGTAATAGCATACCAACACACTTCTTATATGGTTGTGAACTTGGGGTGGTAAATGCAGTCAGCAGGAGAGATGGTTGGAGCAGGGGAGATGTCCCTGTCTAAGGGCAATGTGTGGTGTAAAATATTATCATTAAAATCCAAGAGTGTGAAAATAGGAGAGGGTGTGGGTATAATAATACATTAGTCAAGGGCAGAAAGGGGTTGTTAAGGGGGTGGTCATTTAGAGAGAATGGATCACAGTAGAATGACATGGTAAGCATATAAATATATAGGGGAAAGGAAGAGGGGTAGGGGTCGTCCATGAAAGGGTTGGAAAGAGGGAAAAGCAGGTTTTGTGGGCGAGGGCCTTGGACTTCCGCAAGCGTGCGTAGCGTGTTAATAGGAGTGAATGGAGAACGAATTGGTAACTTTTGGGACCTGACTTCTGTTTGGAGTGTGAGCAGGGTAAGTATTTAAGTGAATGGATTCAGGGAAACCGGTAATATTTCATATAGTCGTACTTGAGTCCTGGAAATGGGAATACAATGCCTGCACTTTAAAGGAGGGGTTTGGAATATTGGCAGTTTGGAGGGATATGTTTGTGTATCTTTATACGTATATGCTTTCTAAGACATTTTTTTCTGAGCACCTCTGCAAAGCATGATAATGTGTGAGTGTTGTGAAATTTGTTGAATGATGATGAAATATTTCTTTTTGGGAAGTTTCTTTCTTTTTTGGGTCACCCTGCTCGGTGGAGAACGACCGACTTGTTGAAAAAAAAAAAAATGTATGTAAGTATGTAAGTGTGGTATGTATGTATGTTATGTATGTATGTATATGTTATGTATGTATGTATATGTGTAATTAAGTGTGTATGTCAGGGGGGGGGGGGGGGGGGGGGGAGGGGGGGGGGGGGGGGGGGGGGGGTGTATGTCTGTGTGTGTTGTGTATACAATATATATATATATATAATATAATATATATATATATATATAATTATATATATATATATATATATATAAAGATAATATATAGATATATAAATATAATAAATTTTTTTTTTTTTTTTTTTTCAACAAGTCGGCCGTCTCCCACCGAGGCAGGGTGACCCAAAAAAAGAAAGAAAATCCCCAAAAAGGAAAATACTTTCCATCATCATTCAACACATTTCACCACAAACATCCACAATATCAACTGTTTTGCAAGGTGCTCAGAATACAACAGTCCCTAGAAGCATACACATATAAAGATACCAACATATCCCCCAAACTGCCAATATCCCAAACCCCTCCTTTAAAAGTGCAGGCATTTGACTTCCATTTCCAGGACCTCAAGTCGACTATATTAAAATAAACCGGTTTCCCGAATCCCTCACTAAATATTACCCTGCCTCACACTCCAACAGATCGCAGGTCCCAAGTAACCATCTCGTCTCCATTCACTCCTATCTAACACGCTCACGCACGCTTGCTGGAAGTCCAAGCCCCCTTACCACACAAAACCTCCGTTTACCCCCCTCTCTCCAACCCTTTTTCGAGGACGACCCCTAACCCGCCTTCCTTCCCCAAGATTTCTATGCCCTTTCCATGTCATTCTACTTTATTCCATTCCTCTCTAAAAGACCAAACCACCTCAACAACCCCGCTTCTGCCCTCTGCCTAATACTTTTATTAACTCCACACCTTCTCCTAAATTTCCACCTCCGAATTTTTCTGCATAAAATTTACACCACACATTTACCCTTA
>NC_069461.1:29367246-29376996 GCF_026875155.1 Cherax quadricarinatus
ACCATTTTACAATTCATCCAAAATAGTCCCTCCATCTTCCAATACCTCTAGGCTTCTACATTTAATAACTCTCCTCTCCTATTTTAACTGACCAAATCTTTTGTTCTCTAGGCTTCCTTAAATTGTTTAATCTCTCGCCAAAACTTTTTCTTATTTTCAACAAAATTTGTTTGATAACATCTCACCCCACTCTCTCAATTGTCGCTTTTTACAATGCTTCCCACTCTCTAACCTCTCTCCTTTTTCTCCATATACCTTTCCTCCTTGCATCACTTCTACTCTGTAAAAACTCTCATATGCTAACTTTTTCTCCTTCTACTCCTTTCATCATCCATTCCACCATCCTCCTCTTCCCTCCCGCACCCACCTTCCTGTAACCCCAAATTCTGCTGAACACTCCACACTATTTTTTTTTAAAACCTACCCCGTACCACTTCGACCCCATTGCCAATGCTCTCAATACCATCTATCCTCCAATACTAAACGTTTATATCTTACCCTAACTGCCTCCTCTTTAGTTTTTTATATACATTCACCTTTCTCTTCCCTGAGCTTCTATACTCCTTGATCCCATCTACTTTTACTCTCAGTGTAGCTACAACTAAAAAGTGATCTGATTATATCTGTGCCCTTTCTAATAAACATTACATACCTAAGTCTACTCACATCTTTTCTACCATACATAATCAACTAAACTACTGTCATTTCGCCCTACATCATATGTTGCATACATATTATCCTCTTTTTCTTAATTTTGTATTACCTATAACAAAACCCCTTTCTATACAAATTCAAATCAAAGGGCTCCCATTATCATTGACACCTGGCATCCCGAAACTTACCTACCACACCCTCTCTAAATGTTTTCTTCCTTCTTTATCATTCTGGTCCCCTGCCACAATTACTCCTCACACTTGTTCAAAGCTTCTATACATTCACTTAACATCTCCAAATCTCTCTCTCTCCTCTACATTCCTCTCTCCTCCAGGCATACACGCTTAATATGACCCACTTTTCACATCCAACCTTACTTTAATCCACAGATTCTTGAATTTACACATTCAATTCTCTTTCTCTCCTTCCCAAAACTGATACGTTCACAGACTGCTATCCACCCTCTTCCTTTGCTCCTAACTCTCTCAGAGACTCCAGATTTAATCCCATTTAATTCCCCCCACCGAAACTCCCCCTACCCCCTTCAGCTTTGTTTTCACTTAGTGCCAACAATCCAACTCTTTCATCATACATCAGCAATCATCTGTTCTTGTCAGCCGCACTACATCCACGCACATTCAAGCATCCCAGTTTTATAAAAATTTTTATTCTTCCTTATATATAATATAAATATATATATATATATTACTATATATATATATATATAGATATATATAATATATATAATTTAGATATATAATATATTATATCCTATATATATATATATATATATAATATATATATAGTGCGGAACATTGTCCTTGGAGCAAAGATGGATTGAATGAGAGTAAACTAGTTGTTTAACCAACGCTCCTTATATGGTGTGGAAGCGTGGGTGATGAAAGTTGCAGCGAGGAAAGGCTGGAGGCAGTGGGAGATGTCCATGTCTGTCTAGGGCAATTGTGTGTGGTGGAATATAATGGCAGAGACTTCGTTAATTTGGAAAGTAGGAGGTGAGGTGCGGATTAAAACCAAAAAAACTGTTCAAACAACGTCCTAGGGCTGAGAAAGGTTCGTTTTGAGTGTTCGGACATGGAAATAAGAATGGAGCGAAACAGAATGAACTTCAAATTAATCAGGTCTGTAGTGGAAGAAGCGGTAGGGTCGGCCTAGAAGGTTGGAAGGGAGGGAGTAAAGGGAGGTTTCGTGGCGAGGGGCGTGGACTTCCAGCATGCATCGTGAGCCGTGTTTGATAGGAGTGAATGAGACAAATGGTTTTTAATACTTGACGTGCTGTTGGAGTGTGACAAAGGAACCTTTATAAGGGGATTCAGAAACCGGCAGCCGACTTGAGTCCTGGAGATGGAAAGTACAGTGGCCTCACTCTGAAGGAGGGTGTTAATTGTTGCCAGTTTTAAACCGTAGTGTAAAGCCCCTTCTGGCAAGACGTGATGGAGGTGAATGATGGTAAAGTTTTTCTTTTTCGGCCACCCTGCATTGGTGGAATCGCCGTGTGATAATAAAAAAAAAAAAAGAAAAAAATATATATATAAATATATATATATAATATGATTATATATATATATATATATATATATATATATATAATATATATATATATAATATATATATTTTTTTCTTCTCTTTTTTAGTAAAAGTCTACAGAAGAAGGGGTTACTACCCATTGCTCCCAGGCATTTTATCGCCTCATAACGACACCATGGCTTACGAGAAAGAATCTTTTCCACTTTCCCATGGACAAAGAAGAAATAAAAGAAGAACAAGAGCTATTTTAGAAAAAAAGGAAAAAACAAAGATGTATGTATATATATATATATGCAAGGCGTGTCTGTGAAGTGTGACCCAAAGTGTAATAGGAGTAGCAAGAGATACCTGTTTTCTACGTTTTTATATATATAATATTTTTTTTTTTTTTTTTCACAAGTCGGTCGCTCCCACCGACGGGTGACCCAAAAAAAAAAGAAAGAAAATGCCCCCCCAAAAAGAAAATACTTTCATCATCATTCAACACTTTCAACCACACTCACACACCAGCACTGCTTTTGCAGAGCGCTCATAATACAACAACTTAGAAGCCTATACGATAGAGATACACAACATATCCCTCCAACTGCCAATTCCCAAACCCCTCCTTTAAATGCAGCATTGTACTTCCCATTTCCTAGTACTCAAGTCCGACTATATGAAATAAACCGGTTTCCCTGCATCCCCTCACTAAATATACCCTCGCACACTCCAACAGATCGTCAGATCCAAGTATCAAATTCTCTCCATTCACTCCTATCTAACACCTCATGCTTGGACTTCCAGCAAGCGGGCATGAGCGTGTTAGATAGGAGTGAATGGAGACCAATGATACTTGGGACCTGACATCTGTTTAGTGTGAGCAGTAATATTTAGTGAAGGATTGCAGGAAACCGGTTATTTTCATATAGTCAGGACTTGATCCGGAAATGGGGAATACAATCCTGCACTTTAAAGGAGGGTTTGGGATAATTGCAGTTTGGAGATATTTGTAGTTTATCTCTATACGTATAAGCGCTAAGCTTTTGTATTCGAGCGCCTCTGCCAAAGCATGATGTGTGTATGTGTGAAAGTGTTTGAATGATATGAAAGTATTTTCTTTTTGTGGTTTTTCTTTCTTTTTTTTTGGGGTCAAAACCCCTGCCCCGGTGGAGACGCCGACTTGTTGAAAAAAAAAAAAAAATAATATACATATAATAATATAAACACGCTAATAACAGGTAAAAATCTTGCTACTCCTACATACACTTTGGTCCACTTTACAGACACGCACTTGCAAATATAATATATACATACATCTTTGTTTTTCTCTTTTTCTAAATACTCTTGTTCTCATTATTCTCTCTTGTCCCATGGGGACGGGAAAAGGAATCTTTCCTCCGTAGAGCCATCGTTCGTTAAGAGCACTAAAATGCCGGAGCAATGGGCGTAGTAACCCCTCTCCTGTAGACTTTTACTAAAAAAGAGACAAAAAAAAACTTCATAAAACTGGGGTCTGAATGTGCGTGGAGTTAGTGCGGATGAACAACAGATGACTGCTGATGTTATGATGAAAAGAAAGTTGATGTCCTGGCCCTAACGAAACAAAGCTTGAAGGGGTAGGGGAGTTTTCGGGGGGAAATAATGGATTAAATCTGAGTATCTGAGAGATTTTAGAGCCAAGGAAGGGTACAGTAATGTTGAAGGATCAGTATGAAGGAGAAAAGAGAATATGAATGTGTAACATTCCAGACTTATGTATTAATAAAAGGTTGGATGCCGAGAGTGTCATAATAAAGCGTTATGCACCTGGAGAAGAGAGGAATGTAGAGGAGAGAGAGCGATGTTTGGGAGATGTTAATGAATGTCTAGGAGCCTTTGAACAAGTGAAGAAGTAAATTGGCAGGACATGAATGCTAAAGTAGGAGAAACTTTTTAGAGAGGGTGTGTAAGGTAAGTTTTGGGGTGCAGGTGTAATGATAATGGAGCCCTTTGATTAAACTTGTATAAAAGGGTTTAGTTATCGTAATACTAGTTAGAAAAGAAGGATAAATACGTATGCAAATAGAATAGGCAAATGACAGTAGTTTGTTGAGATTATGTATTGGTAGATAAAAGACTTAAGTAGACTTCAGATGTACATGTTTATAGAGGGCCACAAGATATATCCCAGATCACTTTAGTTGTAGCACATTGAGAGTAAAAGGTAGATGGGATACAAGGAGAATAGAAGCATCAGGGAAGAGAAAGGTGAATGGTTAAAACTAAAAGAGGAGCAGATTTAGGGTAAATAAAACCAGCTTTGGAGGATAGATGGCTAATGAAAAAGCATAGCAAGGTCGAAGAGTATGTAGTTTTAAAATGTAGTTTGGAGTTCAGCAGAAGTTTAGTGTTACAGGAAGTGGTTGCGGTAGGAAGAAGCATTGGAGATGATGATGTAAAGAAGAATTTAAGGAGAAAAAGTTTAGCATTATGAGAAGTTTTTAACAGAGTAAAGTGAGCAAGGAGGAAAGTAGAGGGAGAAAAAAGAAGATTAAAAGTGAACCAATGGTAAAAAGAGAGCAAATGAGAGAGTGGGTGAATTATCAACAAATTTTTGTTCAACATAAAAAAGTTTTGGAATAGAAAACAGGTTAAGGGAAGCCTAGAGAACAAATAGATTTGTCAGTTAAAAATTGGAGAGGGAGTTTTTTAAAATGGAGAGTTAGAGGTATTGGGAATAAGGGAATATTTTGAGGATTGTTATATGTTGAAGAAGATAGGGAAGCTGGGATTTCCGTGTATAGGCCAAGAGGAATAACATCTTTAGAGTAGGAAGCCAGTTTGAGTGTGGGAAGTGTGAGGCAGTAGGTAAAATGAAAGTGGGTAAGGCAGCCGGGATTGATGGGATAAAGATAGAAATGTTAAAATTAGGTTGGGATATAGTTTTGGAGTGGTAGGTGCAATTATTTAATAAATGTATGGAAGAGGGTAAGGTACCTAGGGATTGGCAGAGGAGCATGCATAGTTCTTTTGTATAAAGGCAAAGGGGACAAAAGAGAGTGCAAAAATTATAGGGGGATAAGTTTGTTGAGTGTACCTGGTAAAGTGTATGGTAGAGTTATTATTGAAAGCATTAAGAGTAAGATGGAGAATAGGATAGCAGATGAACAAGGAGGCTTTAGGAAAGGTAGGGGGTGTGTGGACCAGGTGTTTACAGTGAAACACATAAGTGAACAGTATTTAGATAAGGTCTTTGTGGCATTTATGGATTTGGAAAAGGCATATGACAGGGTGGATAGGGGGGCAATGTGGCAGATGTTGCAGGTGTATGGTGTAGGAGGTAGGTTACTGAAAGCAGTGAAGAGTTTTTACAAGGATAGTGAGGCTCAAGTTAGAGTATGTAGGAACGAGGGAAATTATTTACCAGTAAAAGTAGGCCTTAGACAAGGATGTGTGATGTCATCATGGTTGTTTAACCCTTTGACTGTTTCCGACGTATAAATACAAGACGTCTTACGAGCCAATGTTTCTGACGTATTTATATGCACAAATTCTAGCGGCTTGAAATCAAGTGCCAAAGGCCTAGTAGGCCTACACGAGAGAGAGTGGGTCTCAGTGGTCGGTGTGCACCCTGTGAAAAAAATCTGGGACCCGGCGGTGCATTGTGGGAACGCCATGTTGTTAGTCCATTTTCACCATGCCTCTCGGTAAGAAGTTCCTTACTCCTCGGCGGATTGGAGGTCTTTTGTTCCCAAGTGATAGCTCTAACAGCGATGAAAATGTCAGTGACAGTGAATTCCAGGGTTTTGAAGTGAGTGTTACCGAAAAAAGTGCCCAGGATAACGTAATTAGTGATGAAAACCCAGATGACCCACAACCTTCCACCTCTGGTGCTGTGCCGGCTTGTTCACTTCACGTTGGGCCTGTACCAGGCAAAGAAAAAAAAATTATTTAGCCCTTTGTAAAAAACACCCAATGATAGCAGTGATATAAATAGGTTTTAAAGGGTCTTTAAAAGCATTTTTCCTAGTGACAGTAAAGAAAATTTTCCCCGGCATGAAGGGAAAGTATGTACACGTAGCATGGGGTTTGGTTTTGTGTTTAAAATTTTTGGTTGTTCCAAGGGGAAGGAAAAAAACTCTGGGAGCTCATCTCGTGGCCCTCCCACCAGGGCCCCTGAAGTGAAATGACGATATTGTAACGAGTTTATGAATGGTGCCCAGGAGGGGGGGCAGTGGTGGGATAGTGAGGGGGGCACGGCCCTTTGTGGCACCTTTCAGGGGGCCCAAAGTACTACCCACGCTGCTGACGCAGCACAAAACCAGCCCCCCAAACCCCACACTCCCAAAAACCTGCCCCACCAAAAACCCTTTGCACAACCAAACCTGCACAACCACAACCTGCAAAACCCAAAAACCACGGACAATATCCAACCCCCCCAGCAACCCCCTCTGGGTTTGGGCAGGGGGTGCGGTTTTCTCACCCCCCCATACTTTGATAAAACACAAATGGAAAAAGCCATTTGTCCACTTGGGAACAATGCCAGTGAATTTGGACGTTTTGATTTTATTCTTAAATTGAACCCCCTGAGGGGCCCTTCTTTGGGTCGGGGAAACAAACACATACTTTTGTTAAAACCAATGGCTTTTACAATTCTCTCCCCCAAAATCACGGCTACGCAAGGGAAGGAGACAATGTCAAGATTACCGTTTTTTGCCAAAAATTTAATTTGCTTATGCCACTGTGTAAAAAGCACCCCTGTCCCCACATAGGGGCAACAGAACGCCTGTTTTAAAACTCCAGGTTTTAGGGGACATAGGTGTAAATTTTCTTTTCCCCTGATACTGTTACAAATGTTACACTTTTGGGACAAAACCAGGCCTGACAGAAGCGACAGGTTATATAAGATCAAAATGTTTTTATGTACCTGAAAAAAAATTTGCGCATGTATTTTTACCCCTTTTCGGGAAGCTTTTATTGATAAAGTCCTTGATTTTTCAAAGGAAACTCTTTTTTCAAGCAATAAATACCAACAAAGGGGGCCCCTTTGGTTTTAAAGCTATTTGTACTTTTGATTTTCAGAAGTGGTCTAGTTTTGGGTATAATTGTATACACTTGGGGAGTAATACTTTGAGAGATACCATGATGTTATTGGTATCTCTGGGGATGTTGGGTTTGAACATGATGGAACCATATCTTGGTAAGGGGCAAATTTTTTATTTACTGATAACTTTTACACAAGCCCCTTTTCTCATGATTTCCTTTTTTTAGTGAAAATTTAAAAGAAAGTTTTGGGGGCCCCTAGCGCGTGGTAATCGTAAACATATGCCAAGGTTCAAAAGCTGGCACTCGCAGAGGTAGGTGCCAAGCCTTTTCTGCCAAAACATCATGGATTTCGGTGGCATGACAAAGTGATGCACCCTTGGACATAAGTTCACAAAAAACGAAATGGTTTTCCCATGGCAGGGGGGCAAAAAGAGAGGCCCCCTGAACCATTCTAAAAACCTGCGCTGCCTTGGACTACAACCTCAAAAGCGCTTTGTGGAAAAAATGTGACAAGCAGATTGTGTTTTCAGGGCTTTGTACCAAGGGGTTATAAGTGGTATATAAAACTTTTTTTTTCCCCTTGTTGTATCCATGCTAAATGCTTTTTAAAATTTTTACAAGTTGAAGACCAACAAAACACCAAAATATGGTGAATTTTGCCCCGTCAGTAATCAAACAAATAATTGCAAAGTACCGGGGCAACCCCCTGCAAAAAGGGCCAGCGCCCACAGCGTATCTCGTTTGAGGCCCGGGATCACTACCCCAAAACAACTGCCCCCCTAAATACTGCCCCAAAAAAAATGCTCAGAAAGGGGGTTTTGGGATTATGTATGCATACCCCCAAAACCCCCCAAACATGCAGAACACTCGGGTTTTTTTGCGGGGGTGTGAAGTGCCCCTCTGCCAAAAAATACCCCTGTTTTTAAAAAAGTTCCCCCAAGCGCAGCAGTTTAGGGAAAGTGTTTAGTGCGTACGTATTTTAAAATATTATGGAACAAAAGTAATAAACATTGTTTTGTATTGTTTGTGTAAACAAAGTGTATACACAAACTATTAGTGATAAAGTTTGTTCTGTTATTGTGTTGTAAACAATGAGTGTATATTTGAAGAATGCACCTTGCATTGGTCTCACAGGCCACATAAGTTACCTGGAACAGAAAAATATTGAAAAATGCAAGAAACCTTTGAATTAGAGTAAATAAAAGAATACCAGGTGGGCGGCAGTCGCCGCTGTTGCCGTACGCACGTCACTTTCTGCAAACTTTGCGGCTCTATATCTCGGTAAGTACTGATGGCAAAATTTTTTTTTTAGGCTTAAAAGACTACTAAAAATATTCCTAACATTTTCATAAGAAAAATAATTTTTTTTTTTTTCGAATATTTGGCGACATACAATGACAGTTTCAGAGAGGGGCCTGAAACAGTCAAAGGGTTAATATATTTATAGATGGGGTCGTAAGAGAAGTAAATGCGAGGGTCTTGGCAAGAGGCGTGGATTTAAAAGATAAAGAATCACACATAAAGTGGGAGTTGTCACAGTTGCTCTTTGCTGATGACACTGTGCTCTTTGGGGATTCTGAAGAGAAGCTGCAGAGATTGGTGGATGAATTTGGTAGGGTATGCAAAAGAAGAAAATTAAAAGTGAATACAGGAAAGAGTAAGGTTATGAGGATAACAAAAAGATTAGGTGATGAAAGATTGGATATCAGATTTGAGGGAGAGGGTATGGAGGAGGTGAATGTATTCAGATATTTGGGAGTGGACGTGTCAGCGGATGGGTCTATGAAAGATGAGGTGAATCATAGAATTGATGAGGGGAAAAGGGTGAGTGGTGCAATTAGGAGTCTGTGGGGGACAAAGAACTTTGTCCTTGGGGGCAAAGAGGGAATGTATGAGAGTATAGTTTTACCAATGCTCTTATATGGGTGTGAAGCATGGGTGATGAATGTTGCAGCGAGGAGAAGGCTGGAGGCAGTGGAGATGTCATGTCTGAGGGCAATGTGTGGTGTGAATATAATGCAGAGAATTCGTAGTTTGGAAGTTAGGAGGAGGTGCGGGATTACCAAAACTGTTGTCCAGAGGGCTGAGGAAGGGTTGTTGAGCTGGTTTGGACATGTAGAGAGAATGAAGCGAAACAGAATGACTTCAAGAGTGTATCAGTCTGTAGTGGAAGGAAGGCGGGGTAGGGGTCGGCCTAGGAAAGGTTGGAGGGAGGGGGTAAAGGAGGTTTTGTGTGCGAGGGGTTTGGACTTCCAACAGGCATGCGTGAGCGTGTTTGATGGGAGTGAATGGACACAAATGGTTTTTAATACTTGACGTGCTGTTGGAGTGTGAGCAAAGCAACATTTATGAAAGGGTTCGGGGAAACCGGCAGGCCGGACTTGAGTCCTGGAGATGGGAAGTACAGTGCCTGCACTCTGAAGGAGGGGTGTTAATGATGCAGTTTAAAAACTGTAGTGTAAAGCACTCTTTTGGCAAGACAGTCATGGAGTGAATGTGGTGAAAGTTTTTTCTTTTTTCGGGCCACCCGCCCTTGGGGGGTAA
>NC_069461.1:29377496-29389996 GCF_026875155.1 Cherax quadricarinatus
TCCTATATTTCAAAAGAAAAAATAATTTTTTTTTTTTAAAATTTTTTTGCGACACCAGGACAATTTAGGTTGGGGCCTTCGACATAAAAGGGGTTTTAAATTCTTCCAAATTCTTTTAAATTAAAAATGGATCTAATTTATATAAACCAAAGGAAATATTCATATTATTGTCAAAACTGCTTTTTATGAAACAAGATTCAATTATATTCCTGTCGACCATGGACTTGCTTGATACTACTTTCTCAACTTTTTGAAAATCAATTGGATGGTTAAAATCTCTTACATGAATAAATAGAGCATTGGAATCTTGTCCAGTTCTAATGCTATATTTTGTTGTTTTAATCTTAGTTCGAGATTTTTACCAGTTTGACCGTAATAAACTTTATCGCAAATTTTACAAGGAATCTTATAGACACATCCATCAGCATTTTGGGGGGAATTCTTTATCAAAAGTTTTTTTTACTTTTGATAAAGAATTCCCCCCAAAATGCTGATGGATGTGTCTATAAGATTCCTTGTAAAATTTGCGATAAAGTTTATTACGGTCAAACTGGTAAAAATCTCGAACTAAGATTAAAACAACATAAATATAGCATTAGAACTGGACAAGATTCCAATGCTCTATTTATTCATGTAAGAGATTTTAACCATCCAATTGATTTTCAAAAAGTTGAGAAAGTAGTATCAAGCAAGTCCATGGTCGACAGGAATATAATTGAATCTTGTTTCATAAAAAGCAGTTTTGACAATAATATGAATATTTCCTTTGGTTTATATAAATTAGATCCATTTAATAATTAATAGAATTTGGGAAGAATTTAATAATACACTGGACAAATAAATCTTTAAAATTTCTTATTTCTTGGGTAGAATAGTTTGTGGGTGAGTTGTGCCAAGGACCTTTCCAAGTTGGCTCGCCGCGCGTCACGTGTTTTAAACCGTTGTGGGATCTGATAGTGAGGTGCCGACCAGACCCCCTTAAATAGCTTCCTTGGATGCTTTACTTTCATAGTTCCTTGATAATGTGAGTAGTCACGAAAGCGCTTGGAATTTCTCTATTCTTCAGAGTGGTTGTTTTGCATATTCTGAAATCACCTGTTTACTGTGATCTTATTGCATATTATATATATATATATATATATATATATATATATATATATATATATATATATATATATATATATATATATATATATATATATATATATATATATATATAATTATATATATAGTGTGTGTGTGTGTGTGTGTGTGTGTGTGTGTGTACTGAATGTATGCATAGATGCAACCGTAACCGGCTGGCTTGTAAACACTGGCGCTGAGGCCACATGTGGGACGCGTCCCGGACGAATCATGTAAGGCGAGGCAAATTTTTTGCGTTCAAATGCTTCGCATGGCGGATTTAACGTAATGCGATGTATTCGTAAGGTGGGGGTTCACTGTACAGTGGACCCCCGCATACCGTACGCATCGCATACCGTACAATCCACATACCGGACGCTTTGATCGCAAAAATTTGGCCTCGCATACCGCCCAAAAACCCGCTCACCGTCCTTCGTCCGAGACGCGTCCAATGTGCGGCCTGAGCCAGCCTCATATGTTCTGCCAGTGGCATTGTTTACCAGCCAGCCTCCGCGGTAACATCCAAGCATACAATCGGAATATTTCATATTATTACAGTGTTTTCGGTGCTTTATCTGGAAAATAAGTGACCATGGACCCCAAGAAAGCTTCTAGTGCTAACCCTACAGCAATAAGGGTGAGAATTCCAATAGAAATGAAGAAAGAGATCATTGATAAGTATGAAAGTGGAGTGCGTGTCTCTGAGCTGGTCAGGTTGTACAAGAAACCCAAATCAACCATCTCTACTATTGTGGGCAACAGAAAGGCAATCAAGCAAGCTGTTCTTGCCAAAGGTTCAACTGTGTTTTCGAAACAGAGATCGCAAGTGATGGAAGATAGTGAGAGACTCTTATTGGTGTGGATAAATGAAAAGCAGCTAGCAGGAGATAGCGTCTCTCAAGCGATCATAAGCGAAAAGGCTAGGAAGTTGTACGAGGATTTAATTAAAAAAATGCCTGCAACTAGTGATGATGTGAGTGAATTTAAGGCCAGCAAAGGTTGGTTTGAGAGATTTAAGAAGCATAGTGGCATACATAGTGTGATAAGGCATGGTGAGGCTGCCAGTTCGGACCACAAAGCAGCTGAAAAATATGTGCAGGAATTCAAGGAGTACATAGAAAGTGAAGGACTGAAACCTGAACAAGTGTTTAATTGTGATGAAACAGGCCTGTTTTGGAAGAAAATGCCAAGCAGGACCTACATTACTGAGGAGGAAAAGGCACTCCCAGGACATAAGCCTATGAAAGACAGGCTTACTTTGTTAATGTGTTCCAATGCTACTGGTGATTGCAAAGTGAAGCCTTTATTAGTGTATCACTCTGAAACTCCCAGACCGTTCAGGCAAAAGAATGTCCTCACGGAGAATTTGTGTGTGCTGTGGAGGGCAAACAGTAAGGCATGGGTCACTAGGGACTTTTTCTATGACTGGTTACACCATGCATTTACCCCCAATGTGAAAGATTACCTAACTGAAAAGAAATTAGAACTTAAGTGCCTCCTGGTGTTAGACAATGCCCCTGGTCATCCTACAGACGTGGCAGAGCGACTTTATGGGGACATGAAATTCATTAAGGTGAAGTTTTTGCCTCCTAATACCACTCCTCTCCTGCAGCCCATGGACCAGCAGGTTATTGCAAACTTCAAAAAACTGTACACAAAAGCTCTGTTTGAAAGGTGCTTTGTAGTGACCTCAGAAACTCAACTGACTCTAAGAGAGTTTTGGAGAGAGCACTTTAATATCCTCAATTGTGTAAACCTTATAGGTAAGGCTTGGGAGGGAGTGACTAAGAAGACCTTGAACTCTGCTTGGAAGAAACTGTGGCCAGAATGTGTAGACAAAAGGGATTTTGAAGGGTTTGAGGCTAACCCTGAGAGGATTATGCCAGTTGAGGAATCCATTGTGGCATTGGGAAAGTCCTTAGGGTTGGAGTTAGTGGGGATGATGTGGAAGAGTTGGTGGAGGAGGACAATGAAGAACTAACCACTGATGAGCTGATAGATCAACTTCAACAGCAAGAGGCCAGACCTGAGGAAACTGGTTCAGAGGAGGGGAGAGAGAAATTGAAGAAGTTGCCTACTACAAAGATTAAGGAAATCTGTGCAAAGTGGCTTGAAGTGCAAACCTTCATGGATGAAAATCACCCTCACACAGCTATTGCAAGCCGTGTTGGCAACCTGTACACTGACAATGTTGTGAAACACTTTAGGGAAGTCATAAAGGAACGAGAGGTACAGGCCACTATGGACAGATATGTTGTGCGAAAGAAGTCCAGTGACTCTGAAGCTGGTCCTAGTGGCATTAAAAGAAGAAGGGAAGTAACCCCAGAAAAGGACTCGACACCTCAAGTCTTAATGGAAGGGGATTCCCCTTCTAAACACTAACACACACACTCCCCTCCTCCATCCCATCAATCATCACCAGATCTTCAATAAAAGTAAGTGTCATGTAATTGTGCATGCCTTTTTCAATTTGTGTGTATTAAAATTAACATTTCATGTGGTAAAAAAATTTTTTTTTCATACTTTGGGTGTCTTGCACGGATTAATTTGATTTCCATTATTTCTTATGGGGAAAATTCATTCGCATACCGAACATTTCGCATAACAACCAGCCCTCTTGCACGGATTAAGGTCGCTATGCGGGGATCCACTGTATATATATGCACACGATGGAACCTTGACTTATGAGTTTAATCTGTTCTGTGACCTAGCTTGTAACTCAATTTGCTCATATATCGAATCAATTTTCCTCATTTAAATTAACTGAAATGCCATTAATCTGTTCCTGCTCTCAGGAGGCAGGACTAAATACTTCAATATGATACTAATATCAACTTTACACCTTATTTACTTGTCACAATTCATCTAATATGACATAATAAACAATATAAATAACAGAAACGTGATATATACTCTAGAATGAATAAAATTTGTCATTATGTGACTAGTGGTGGCAGCAGCAGCCAGTCCCACTCCCACTGTGTATTTTCCCATGCTCTCATTATAAGAGTAAATGGAGTGTTTGCAAGGCTAACTGCACCAGATTATTAGTTTCATAAGGAAAACACTGAAACAATGCATTTATAAATAAGAAATTTTTTATTTATTTTTTTTTATTATCACACCGGCCGATTCCCACCAAGGCAGGGTGGCCCGAAAAAGAAAAACTTTCACCATCATTCACTCCATCACTGTCTTGCCAGAAGGGTGCTTTACACTACAGTTTTTAAACTGCAACATTAACACCCCTCCTTCAGAGTGCAGGCACTGTACTTCCCATCTCCAGAACTCAAGTCCGGCCTGCCGGTTTCCCTGAATCCCTTCATAAATGTTACTTTGCTCACACTCCAACAGCACGTCAAGTATTAAAAACCATTTGTCTCCATTCACTCCTATCAAACACGCTCACGCATGCCTGCTGGAAGTCCAAGCCCCTCGCACACAAAACCTCCTTTACCCCTCCCTCCAACCCTTCCTAGGCCGACCCCTACCCCGCCTTCCTTCCACTACAGACTGATACACTCTTGAAGTCATTCTGTTTCGCTCCATTCTCTCTACATGTCCGAACCACCTCAACAACCCTTCCTCAGCCCTCTGGACAACAGTTTTGGTAATCCCGCACCTCCTCCTAACTTCCAAACTACGAATTCTCTGCATTATATTCACACCACACATTGCCCTCAGACATGACATCTCCACTGCCTCCAGCCTTCTCCTCGCTGCAACATTCATCACCCACGCTTCACACCCATATAAGAGCGTTGGTAAAACTATACTCTCATACATTCCCCTCTTTGCCTCCAAGGACAAAGTTCTTTGTCTCCACAGACTCCTAGTGCACCACTCACTCTTTTCCCTCATCAATTCTATGATTCACCTCATCTTTCATAGACCCATCCGCTGACACGTCCACTCCCAAATATCTGAATACGTTCACCTCCTCCATACTCTCTCCCTCCAATCTGATATTCAATCTTTCATCACCTAATCTTTTTGTTATCCTCATAACCTTACTCTTTCCTGTATTCACCTTTAATTTTCTTCTTTTGCACACCCTACCAAATTCATCCACCAATCTCTGCAACTTCTCTTCAGAATCTCCCAAGAGCACAGTGTCATCAGCAAAGAGCAGCTGTGACAACTCCCACTTTGTGTGTGATTCTTTATCTTTAACTCCACGCCTCTTGCCAAGACCCTCGCATTTACTTCTCTTACAACCCCATCTATAAATATATTAAACAACCACGGTGACATCACACATCCTTGTCTAAGGCTACTTTTACTGGGAAAAAATTTCCCTCTTTCCTACATACTCTAACTTGAGCCTCACTATCCTCGTAAAAACTCTTCACTGCATTTCAGTAACCTACCTCCTACACCATACACTTGCAACATCTGCCACATTGCCCCCCTATCCACCCTGTCATACGCCTTTTCCAAATCCATAAATGCCACAAAGACCTCTTTAGCCTTATCTAAATACTGTTCACTTATATGTTTCACTGTAAACACCTGGTCCACACACCCCCTACCTTTCCTAAAGCCTCCTTGTTCATCTGCTATCCTATTCTCCGTCTTACTCTTAATTCTTTCAATTATAACTCTACCATACACTTTACCAGGTACACTCAACAGACTTATCCCCCCATAATTTTTGCACTCTCTTTTATCCCCTTTGCCTTTATACAAAGGAACTATGCATGCTCTCTGCCAATCCCTAGGTACCTTACCCTCTTCCATACATTTATTAAATAATTGCACCAACCACTCAAAACTATATCCCCACCTGCTTTTAACATTTCTATCTTTATCCCATCAATCCCGGCTGCCTTACCCCCTTTCATTTTACCTACTGCCTCACGAACTTCCCCCACACTCACAACTGGCTCTTCCTCACTCCTACAAGATGTTATTCCTCCTTGCCCTATACACGAAATCACAGCTTCCCTATCTTCATCAACATTTAACAATTCCTCAAAATATTCCTTCATCTTCCCAATACTTAACTCTCCATTTAATAACTCTCCTCTCCTATTTTTAACTGACAAATCAATTTGTTCTCTAGGCTTTCTTAACTTGTTAATCTCACTCCAACTTTTTCTTATTTTCAACAAAATTTGTTGATAACATCTCACCCACTCTCTACATTTGCTCTCTTTTTACATTGCTTCACCACTCTCTTAACCTCTCTCTTTTCTCCATATACTCTTCCTCCTTGCATCACTTCTACTTTGTAAAAACTTCTCATATGCTAACTTTTTCTCCCTTACTACTCTCTTTACATCATCATTCACCAATCGCTCCTCTTCCCTCCTGCACCCACTTTCCTGTAACCACAAACTTCTGCTGAACATCTAACACTACATTTTTAAACCTACCCCATACCTCTTCGACCCATTGCCTATGCTCTCATTAGCCCATCTATCCTCCATAGTTTTATATCTTACCCTAACTGCCTCTCTTTTAGTTTATAAACCTTCACCTCTCTCTTCCCTGATGCTTCTATTCTCCTTGTATCCCATCTACCTTTTACTCTCAGTGTAGCTACAACTAGAAAGTGATCTGATATATCTTGGCCCCTCTATAAACATGTACATCCTGAAGTCTACTCAACAGTCTTTTATCTACCAATACATAATCCAACAAACTACTGTCATTTCGCCCTACATCATATCGTGTATACTTATTTATCCTCTTTTTCTTAAATATGTATTACCTATAACTAAACACCCCTTTCTATACAAAGTTCAATCAAAGGGCTCCCATTATCATTACACCTGGCACCCCAAACTTACCTACCACACCCTCTCTAAAAGTTTCTCCTAACTTTAGCATTCAAGTCCCCTACCACATTACTCTCTCACTTGGTTCAAAGGCTCCTATACATTCACTTAACATCTCCCAAAATCTCTCTCTCTCCTCTGCATTCCTCTCTTCTCCAGGTGCATACACGCTTATTATGACCCACTTCTCGCATCCAACCTTTACTTAATCCACATAATTCTTGAATTTACACATTCATATTCTCTTTCTCCTTCCATAACTGATCATTTAACATTACTGCTACCCCTTCCTTTGCTCTAACTCTCTCAGATACTCAGATTTAATCCCATTTATTTCCCCCCACTGAAACTCTCCTACCCCCTTCAGCTTTGTTTCGCTTAGGGCCAGGACATCCAACTTCTTTTCATTCATAACATCAGCAATCATCTGTTTCTTGCTCCCGCACACCCCACGCACATTTAAGCAACCCAGTTTTATAAAGTTTTTTTCTTCTCTTTTTAGTAATTGTATAAGAGAAGGGGTTATAGCCCTTTGCCCCCGGGCATTTTAGTCGCCTCATACGACACGCATGGCTTACGGGGGAAAAGATTTTTTTCCATTCCCAGGGACAATAGAAGAAAAAAAAAAAGAACAAGACTATTTAAAAAAGGAAAAAAAAACCTAATGTATGTTATAATATATCCATGTCGTGTTGTGAAGTGTGACCAAGGTAAGTAGGAGTAGAAATAATTCCCTGTTATCTTAGCGGTTTTGGACAAAAAAAAGAAAAAAAAAATATAGTAAAAAAAACAAAAAAGAAATGAAAAGAAATAAACGGGGTTTTAAAAAGTACAGTGGCCCCCCCTGATTTTTCGTGTTTAAATCCATTCCAGAGACCTCCCAAAAGTCAAAATTCCGAAACTTGAAACCATTTTTCCCCGTAAGAAATAATGGAAAAAAATTAATTCGTTCCAGACATCCAAAAATTAAAATAAAATTTTTTTTTTTAAAATTTAAATAAAGATTTATTACTGAAATAAATTAGAAATCAAGTCATGCATATAAAAAATAATAACATTACACTTCCCTTTACTGAAGACTTCTGGGTGGATGGAAAAACAGGAGGAGGAGTTTGGGGGGAAAGGTGTACACTTTTGTTTGGAAGGGAATTCCTTACATTAGGACTTTAGGAAGCAAGTCCTTATCTGGGGTTACTTCCCTACTTTTTTATCCCACGGGAAACAATTGAGAGTCACTGCCCCCCTGTCGCACAAAAACTGTCCAGGAGGTTTTTTTTTCGGGCGTTTCTTTAAAAGATTTTCCTGAAGGGGAAAAACATTTCATTGCAATGTTGCAGTTTTGGCTTGTTTCGCTTGGTCGGCTAATTCCACGGGGCAAAATCTCCTTAATCTTTGAAAAAGGGCACCTCTTTCACTCCTCTTCCTCCTCGGCTGGGGTCTGATGCTGTTCCAGTTGAAGGTCTTGCAGTTCGTCATGGGTTTCTCTTCCCTGTGGTCCTCCACCCAAATCTTCCACATCCCCCACTCCCTCCAAACCCCCGGGCTTTCCCCAAAGCCCCAAAAACCTTCCACAACAGGAGAGGTCGGCGGGGCAGGGCCCACCTCAAACCCTTAAAATCCCTTGGATTGTGTTCCTCACTTTATTTACCAAAGGGGTGCACTAGCTTTCCCTTGGGTCCATGATGACTTATTTAGCAGTTCAAGCACAAAAAACAATGGTTTTTTATGAAATGTATTATGAACCCACGGGGGTGGTCACGTGTTGGTAAAAAAAATGGCACACTGACATGAATGACGTTGGAGACTGGCTTGGTGTGCGCGTGACGGGGGACGGGTTCCGGGCATTGCCGAACACAGTTAAAACACGAAAAATCAAGGCCAAATTTGCCAAAAAAAATCGCCCAAAGGGCAATTTTTCCCAAAGTCGAGGTTGCCGAAACTTGAGGGGCCACTGTATACATACCTGGCAGAGGGGGACGGTGGAAAACAAATACTTGCTACAACTCATACTACCCTTTCAAACAAACCCCCACACCTCACTTGTTTTTCTATGATTTCATCGAAAATTCCCTGGACACCCTTTTTTTTTTCTCAGACTGTCCTTTGCACTTATTTTTTCGGACGCATGGTTAGAAAAAAGAAAATTTTGGGAATAAAATGAGAAATGCTTCCATGGCAACAAACACTGCACACTCACTGATGTTATAAACATTTCTATGCCCTATGGCAATGTTTGAAAATCCCCCCATTTAATAATATTATTAATATAATAATAAATAATAATAAAAATAATAATAATTTTTATTATTATTAATTTTGGGGCCTGGAACACAGATCCAATTCTTCAAGAGCCCCTCACCAGCATCAAGGAACCTTGACGCTGGTGAGGGGCTCTTGATCTAGGGAATTGGATCTGTGCTCCTGTTCCCTAAATTAATAATAATAATAATAATAATAATTAATAAATAATAATAATAATAATGAGGAGCTTCAGAACGTTGCCAACTCAGTGCACTGTTCACCTCGCTGTGGAAGCATTTCTCTCGTGTTTGCTTGCATTTTGTGCAGTTACTTTGCCAATTTTCTTTTTTTCTACACATGGGTCCTAAGAAAATAAGTGCAAAGGACAGTGCTGAGAAGAAAGAGCAGATGATGTCCATGGAATTAAAGCATGAAATCATAGATAAACAAGCAAGGTGTGCGGGTTGTGGGTCGAGGGGGAAGCGGGGGAAGCTCGCTCATAACTTGGATGTTGGCTTGTAACTCAGAGCAAAAAACTGATGAAGTGACAGCTCATATCTCAAAAACTCATATATTGGGACACTCATAAGTTGAGGTTTCACCATATAAAATCTCCTCAGTGGGATATGGCTGGTGTGTTTTATATAAACTAACTAATCAATAAAACAATCTATAATAAAGGTGACCTCTCACAGCAAGCATGCTCTCTCTTGTGTGAAATTCCAAACTAACAGTTTCAACTTAACCAAGAAATTAATTTAAAAATTTGAATACAATATGACAATATGACAACAATGTCCAGCTTACTTGGTAAAATGATAAAGCCATAGGCTCATCAGTTTTATAGTAGTTTGTATACCTTTAAAACTAGTGTGAGTGCACCATTTAAGATCATGCAATAGTGCTGGTGATCATGTTAGTCACAGAGAGCATGCAACCCACAAGGCTAGCTGCTATGCCAGCCAGCATGCACCACACACCAACACCACGACAAGTAACCAGAACAAAATGGCAATAAAAAACAAGTTACAGGGTATGCCCTGACTTGTATAAAAAAAATCTAAATAATGAGAAATGACTTTTACTAACATTATATTGTATTTACTGAGTAAATATTAATAAATCATAATAAATTTTGAAGTTGTCTAGGCTGTAAATTTAAAGTAAATATTTAAATATGATGTATGAAACTCAGCTTGTAAGAGCTGATTTTATGGTTGAAGATGTGAAGAAAAGACGCTTTGCAGAATGAGCTTTCATTTGGTAGAATATGAAGATCTTAATACAGATAAACAGTCTAAAAGAAGACAAAATGCACACACAGATATACTCCTAGGTGTGAAGTACGAGGTGGGAGTGTTAGGGAAGAGTTGAGGAGAGTGAAATCATCGGTGTGATGGGTCTAGGGTTGATGGCACACGAAGAGGTATACTGGACATAGTTCTTGTATATAGTTCTGGTTTCTGAACAACGTATTTGCCCAACCCATTGCCAAGAATGTTTCTATGGTATGATATGAGGCAGTGGTCTAGATACACCTTGATTCCATTCAATAGTATTCTGTGTATTAATTAAAGCAGGATAGTTCATCAATATAATTATCCTGATGGTAAATGTAAGAATACAGCCATCTGCATACATATGGGATTCTGGGATAAGTCGAAGGTTATTGAAGTAGACATTCCACAATAGCCTAAACATACTTCCCTGTGGAACACTGGCACCAACAGTGTGTCTTATTGACTGTCCCACTGAGAACTACTCTACCTTGAACGTAATCACTAAGGAGGCATAGCGCAGAGCCTGAGACTCCTAGTGCTTGCAATTTTGCCAAGAGTCCCTGGTTCCATACTCTGCTGAAAGTCCCAGCTATGCCCAGTGCTACTACACAGCCGATCTTGGATTCATCCAGTGACTGATGCCACATAGTGGAGAGGTTTAACAGTAGATCAACAACCCAGTGACCTTTTCTGAAGTCATATTGACAGTCATAAAGAAACAAGTAGTATTCAAAAAAATGCTGTCATTTGTCGTGGGATTATTGTCTCAATAATCTTGCTAGTGATTGACAGGAGTGACACCAGTTTGTAGTTACCAATTTCCACTCTGCTCTTCTTTTTGTGAACAAGGACTACATTTGCCTCTTTTCACAGTGAAAGCCATTTACATTGTGCTAGGCTGTGCTGACAGATGCAAGTTAGGAGATGTTAGCTGGATTGCATATCTACTCTGCAATCTTGGACTCGCCTTATCTGAGCCCACAGCCTTTTCGTAGTCCAGGGTTTTAAGGAGAAGCTGCACCTCCTCTTGCCTTATTGTCACCTTTGACAACTTTGGCACAGTTCATGCAGCTAGCAAATGATCAGGAACTTGGATCTTGATCAGGAATTTGTCTCTTGGCAGCAAAGTGTTCAGCAAAGAGGTTAGCTTTCTCCTGACTGCTACCAGAGACAATCCTATCCTGCCAATTTAGAGGTTGAATAATATCAGACGAACAACTTTGTGGTCTTTAGCCAAGGGCCACCAGTTTCGGAGCCCACTCTGATGCCAAGTAGAGTGGTCTCCCACCTAGAGATAGCCTACTTTTCGATTTCTTCCATTTGTCGGTGAAAGATGAATTTGTGTTAGAGATTAAGGACGTGTTGGAAAGATAGCATCTGTTACCATCCCTGTGAGCTTGGTGTCTTAGAGTCATGATGATAAGTGATGCCTCTGACTCTTTTGTGTCACTCCTTCAACTTATTCATTATTCCATCAGCACTGGTGTACCATACCTTCAGCTTCCTCTCCAACACTATTCTGGAGGGCCTGTGAGGGTGGGGGTGGGGACCTGGCAGTGTGCTGTGGGATTCTAAAGTGAAGTGTGGGGTAAGGGCTGTAAGTGTGGATTGTGGTTTGTGTTGGGATAGCATGTTTGGTTGTGGGGTTCTGGGGGTGGTTGTGTGTGTAGTTGTGCTTGTTGCTCTGCTCTGTTCTGGTTGTCCTCTGCTGATTCTGTCCTTGTCTCTCTTCCTAGCCCCTTTCACTTTTGTGTCCTCTCCCTCAGCTGCTGCTGTTCTGTTTTTGTTCTGTCTTGATCTAAGAACACCCTCTTGTACAATGATGAGTCCTTCAGCCATGGTTTCTCTTGCAGGATTCTATTTCGCACTGTTTCTATCTTGAAAATCAGCTTGACCGGCCGATTTCTCCCCTTCAGGTACCCCCCTATTCTCTGAAAATTTACCATATCATTCATGTCCTCTGCCAATTTTTTTGATGTTTTCAATCTCCTGTTTTTCTTCCTGCCGTCTTTCAGTGTGTATCCTCCCCTTGCTCGCCTAAAGCCCATGAATAAATAATGATTTCTCCCTCTCT
>NC_069461.1:29392496-29395177 GCF_026875155.1 Cherax quadricarinatus
GTGTGTGTGTGTGTGTGTGTGGTGTGTTGTTGTTGTGGTGTGTGTGGTGTGGTGTGTGTGTGTGGTGTGTGGTGTGTACACACACAGCTAATTGTGGTTGCAGGGATCGAATCAGCTCCTGGCCCGGCCTCTTCACTGGTCACCACTAAGTCACTCTCTCCCTGCTCTGTGAGCTTTATCAAACATCGCTTTCTACACTATTCCACTTCCTGACAACTCTGTAACTGAAGAGATGCTTCCTAACATCCCTGTGACTCATCTCAGTCTTTAACTTCCAATTGTGACCCCTTGTTGCTGTGTCCCATCTCTGACACAGCCTGTCACAGAACATACATATATATATACCTATTATGCCATGTATGAATTGATAGAAACAAAATAGAACAAAATGTTGTCCCATTGAAAGCTTGTTCTGCAAAGCGTGTCTTTTTTGTCAAAACTCCATTTAGATCCATGATTGGAGACGACGAATACTGGACTTTAGGTATGAGAGATCTGAACTAAAGAACCTCCTGTGCATATTAAGTATTTTACTTTAAATTCTTAAGACGGGGGATATTTAGTTCCAAATGCTAATTTTACCATAACATTGATTTTGTCAGTGAAATGTTTAACAATAATAAAATCAACAACTTCAGCTATTATACTCTATTAAGAAATGATTATTGGCCTTTTATATATCTAGGTATGATATGAAAAGAAGAAAGTATTCTATCTAAAACTTCCTACGGGCTTACCCTGTATTATACTGGATGATATACGAAGTGTTTAAAGTAAAATCAGGAATGTATAAAACTTAAAAATGCAAATACTATTACTTATGCTTAAGGCAAATTACTTAAATGAAATATTAAACAAAACTATCTGCATACATGCTGAGTTAATGGTATTAATTGCTCTGCTGGTTATCCAGTTTCAATAGGAAATAACACATTACAATTTTAAAGAGCAACTTAAAAATAAATATAAAATCTTGAGTGACCCACTTATCTCTGCTTGAAAAATTAATATCTGATTATGATATTAAACAGTTACACTAAGATTTCTAATAATATACTCTTAGCAGTATAATACAGTTTACTAAACTGAACATCAAATTAGGGTTTAATTTTTATTAAATTTAATTTAATAATTTTACAAGATAAAATAAAAACAGATAGTTTCCAGAAAGTTACATCTGAAATTACAATGCTACTTTGAAATATTAGTAAAGTATAAGAGTAAACGAAGTGCTACTTGTGCAAGTGGGTGTTGGTGTGGGTGAGGTCACCTACCTGAACAGGAGGATACAGTCTTACCCCGCCAGATGGAGGACCCATACCGCCACTGCTGCCATACCCCATGTCTGCCATTGGTAATTCTTGACCCTGAGCAATGAAATAAAGTTAAATATAAAAATGTTCTTTCAATTTACACATTCATACACATTTCAAAATCTGTGCAACTTTTACATAAATACAGCTTTACTTTGTTGTTACATCTAATCTAAGGCTTCCTCTTTTGTATTTGGATTTATCTTCTATCATTGTTTTAAAAGCTTTAACAGAACCTTAGACTTTTAAATCAGACTTTAGAAGATAATTACTTTTCTTCAACAAACTGGCCATCTCCCATCAATGCAGGGTAAACATTTTGTTTACTGTATATATGATAATGTATTTTCATTTCATTTCCCATTTGTCCCATACTTGAATGCAAGTCAGTGAATATTCTTCAAGTGTTAAAATATTTCAGTGCTCACTGTACACATTAGTGTGAGAGAGGTACACAAGCCACCACCTGTATGCAAGATGAAAAGCAAGCCCCCCTCCTCCCTCCTCATGTGCAAGAGGAGACTCAACCCTCTCGTGTGTAAGACGAGTTCCAAGCCCCCCCTTCGATGCAAGAAGAGTTCCAAGCCCCTCCTCCTATGCAAGAAGAGTCCCAAGCCCCCCTTCTGTGCAAGAAGTCCCAAGCCCCCTCTTGTGCAAGAAGACACCCAAGCCCCCTACTCGTGTGCATGAGGAGTCCAAAGCCCCTCCTTGTGTGCAAAATGAAACCCAAGCCCCCTCCATGTGTGGGAGATAAGACCCAAGCTCCCTATTGATAAAATCACCCATTCTGTGCACTCACTGAGATGAGACCTAATCCCTTACTGTAAATATAATCCATGAATATTTACTTATGCTCTTCTCTAATAACATTTACCTATTTTCACGATTCATATTTCACCTAGTAACCTTTCTCCTGTATATTTACTAAAATGTATAAAAGAGAAACTTTTTCTTCTTTTTCAGGTCACCCTGCCTCAGTGAGAGATGGCCAGTGTGTTAAAGAAAAAACTTCACTTTGTATCCTTTACTACACTCCTGTATTATTATTTCTTTCTTTCAACAAACCGGCCATATCCCACTGAGGCAGGGTGGCAGAAAAGGAAAAACAAAAGTTTCTCCTTTTAAATTTAGTAATATATACAGGAGGAGGAGTTACTAGCCCCTTGCTCTCAGCATTTTAGTCATTATTATTATTATTATTATTATTATTATTATTATCAATATTTCATGATCTACAGTGTACTTCTTTTTTAAGACCATCACATTGTGTGTTCTCATTATTTTATGCTTTTTTGAAACCTTGGTATATTCTCTGGGCACATTCTGTAAGGTCACTGTAGCACCTTCTTTTGTGATATTAACAAATCA
>NC_069461.1:29395677-29410677 GCF_026875155.1 Cherax quadricarinatus
AATCCCTTTAGTGCAAAAGGAAAAAATCAAAATTTTCCCAATCCACGGGTTTTTTTATAAGCCCCAATAGAAATTTAAAAATGTTGCTTTTGGGTTTATAAAATGCGGAGTATACCATTTTAAAATTATTGGTAGAAAACCACAGTTGAATGTACAGAAAACATCTTTGAAACGTTTCGCTAACAGTAGGCTTCTTCAGTCGGTACAGAAAGGTTGATAGAGGAGAAGATACTTGAAGACGATGTAATCTGCCATCACCCTTAAAGTTTTGAGGTGGGTCGCTCTCAGGAGAAGAGCATTGTCCCGTGATTCTGAAACATATGAAGTTGAAGTGACAGATGGGGCCTTTAATAGTGCAGGAGGTGAGACGTAGGTTGATTTGGGAGGGCAGGTCCTCTTCAAACCAGCCGTTTCCTATGGGGTTGTCGAAGGGGTTTCTGTACCAAGATACCCTTGTGTTGCAGTGTCTGACAGAATGAAACTTAAAATGGTATGAAATACCGACAGATTGTTAAGTAAGACACATATGCAACAGTTAGGTATCTTTATTCCGAAACGTTTCGCCTACACAGTAGGCTTCTTCAGTCGAGTACAGAAGGTTGATAGATGAATACTTGAAGACGATTATCAGTCCATCACCCTTAAAGTTTTGAGGTGGTCAGTCCCCAGTCCTGGAGAGCATTGTTCCGTTGTCTGAAACAATATGAAGTTGAAGTGACAGAATGGGGCCTTTATATAGAGGCCTTTATATAAAGATACCTAACTGTTGCATATGTGTCTTACTTAACAATCTCGTATTTCATACCATTATAATGTTATTCTGTCAGACACTGCAACACAAGGGTATCTTGGTACAGACCACTTCGACAACCTCTACTAGTGAGAACGGCTGGGTTTGAGAAGGACCTGCCCTCCCAAATCAACCTACGTCTCACCTCCTAGGCACTATATAAGGCACCTATCTGTCACTTCAACTTCATATTGTTCAGAAAGGAACAATGCTCTTCCCCAGACTGAGGGACTGACCCCTCAAAACTTAGGGTGATGGATGATTACATCGTCTTCAAGTATCTTCCTTCTATCAACCTTTCTGTACTCGACTGAAGAAGCCTCTGTGTGGCGAAACGTTTCGAAATAAAGATACCTAACTGTTGCATATGTGTCTTACTTAACAATCTGTCGGTATTTCATACCATTTTAAATGTTACATTCTGTCAGACGCTGCAAACACAAGGGTTCTTGGTACAGACCACTTCGACAACCTCTACTGAGTGAGAACGGCTGGGTTTGAGAAGACCTGCCCCCCCAAAACAACCTAGTCTCCCCTCCTGGCACTATATAAAGGCCCCATTCTGTCATTTTCAACTTCATATTGTTTCAGACAACGGAACAATGCTCTTCTCCAGACTGAGGGATTGACCACCTCAAAACTTTAAGGGTGATGGACTGATTACATCGTCTTCAAGTATCTTCTCCTTCTATCAACCTTTCTGTACTCGACTGAAGAAGCCTACTGTGTAGGCGAAACGTTTCGAAATAAAGATACCTAACTGTTGCATATGTGTCTTACTTAACAACACTATCTACCCATAGCTAACGTTCCTACCTGAGCAACTAGAGAAAGTTCTATGATAACGGTCTTTAATTTGCAGCACTCAGAAGGAAATTGGTCCTAGAAATCACAAACGCTGATTATGACAGCTCTTGATTGCTTGATCTACCGTGGAAAGTTGATTATATATAGACGTCACGTGTGGGATTTATGTTTTATTGTAAAGTGCTTACACCTAGATACCCATCAATTACACAACTCAGGGCAACACGGGTTTAGTGGAGGTCGCTCCTGCCTGTCCCAGCTACTGGACCATTATGACAAAATTCTGGATGCTATAGAGGATAAACAAAATGCAGATGTAGTACACAGACTTTGCAAAAACCTTCGACAAGTGTGACCACGGTGTAATAGCGCACAAAATGCATGATAAAAGAATAACAGGAAAAGATGGTAGATAGATCTATAATTTCCTGACAAACAGAACACAGAGTAATAGTAAACAGAGTAAAGTCTGAGGCACCTACAGTGAAAAGCTTTGTTCCACAAGGCACAGTACTCGCTCCCATCATATTCCTCATCCTTATATCTGACAGAGATGTAAGCCAAAGCTCCGTGTCTTCCTTTGTGGATAACACCCGAATTGCCACGACAGTGTCCTCCATCGAAGACACCGCAAGACTCCAAGCGGACATCAACCAAATCTTCCAATGGGCCACTCAAAACAATATGAAGTTCAATGAAGAGAAATTTCAACTACTCAGATATGGAAAACTTTATGAAAATTAAAACTATCAGGGTATACAACAAATTCTAACCATACAATAGAGCGAAAAAGTAATGTGCAGGACCTGGGAGTGATAATGTCAGAGGATCTCACTTTCAAAGACTACAACAATATATCTACCGTATCTGCTAGGAAAATGATAGGATGGATAATGCGAACCTTCAAAACTAGGGACGCCAAGCCCATGATGATTCTCTTCAAATCGCTTGTTCTCTTAAGGCTGGAATACTCAAGGCAGGCGAAATTGCTGACTTGGAGAGTGTATAAAGGACTTTCACGGCACACATAAGCACGATAAGGCACCTAAATTACTGGGAACGCTTGAAGTCCCTTTATTTGTATTCCTGGAACAGGCGAAAGAGATGCATAATATACTTACACACTAAAATCACTCCTTATGAAAGCAAAAGACTCGACAGGAAATACAACATCCCTCCAATGAAAAACAGGGGCGCCACGAGAACACAGAGACAACACAATAAGTGTCAGGGACCCAAGATTGTTCAACTGCCTCCCAGCATACATAAAGGGGATTACAAATAGACCCCTGGCTGTCTTCAAGAAGGCACTGGACAGGCAATTAAAGTCAGTACCTGACCAGCCGAGATGTGGTCCATACGCCAGTTTGCGTGAGGCCAGCCTGGTTGATCAGACCCTGATCCACCAAGAGGCCTGGTCTCAGACCCCCGAAACCCTCTCCAGGTATGTAGTTAAGGGAGAGAGAGGAGAGATGCCAACTCAAGCACTAAGTACAGTGGTGGATCAGATGATGTTCATAATATCTGCTGCCGACACATACTGTCTAAGGCAGTTTCACTCTTTCGTACTAGTGAGTGCATTACCATAGTAGCATATATAATACCCGATTCCCCTTAATGGAAGAAAATCCATTGGGTTGTTAATCCTATCCTTGTATACAAACGAAGCTGAGAAGAAAGTGTTTTCAATATAATTGTCAAATTTATTAACATGCATTAACCCAGGAAGTTTCATTTTGAAAGAAAATGCAAGTACAAGCGATGAGGAAAATAACAACAATCTGCTAGACAAAAAATAATTTTAACGTAACCAGTATAAGATTTTCAATGCTACACTGCCCTCAAATACAAGTGAAGAGGAATCTCTTAAGTAGGCTAAGGTTCCAGGATTATTATAATCAAAAGGCATCTATAACTGCTCTAGACTCGAATTCATCCAGACTCTCTTTAGCACTCGTAGCAAAACCAATCCTTGTTTGGAGGAACATCTGAATAGTCGTACTTACACGCGTCTGGCGTATTGAATGATGGTGAAAGTGTTTCTTTTTCTGGGTCACCCTACCTCAGTGGGAGACGGCAATATATATATTATAATATATATATATATTTATATATATATATATATATATATATATATATATATATATATATATATATATAATATATAATTATAAATGTGTGTACGAGAGAGCGCTTTCGCAGTGAACAAACCAGCCCTAAGTACTGTACTAAAGTGTAACATCACTAGCGTAGTCAACAGAAGCTGACGCTCGTGCTATCAGAGGTACAGTGGCCTGTCTACTCGCTCAACCACATCACCGTGGTCACAGTGTTGATGTTGCCTCTTGTAGTCTTGTGTACATACGCAGTGCCATCAACTCTCATGCTCAGACTAGGCTAGAATTTCTAATCACAAATATTTCTAAGTTCATGGTGGCTTCCATTAAGCTAACAAACAAGTTAATAAATAAAAGTTAACCAATGCATCGAATGTAACATTATATCCTTCAGATAATTTTATACATAAAAAATTTTGACTTTTGGCTAGGTCAGCAAGTTTATCTAGTAACTATAAATTGTTTCGACTGTAACAAATATTCTGACTAGGCTAATTTTCCACCAGGATAACGTAATGTTTCATTAACAATGATAGTTTTGCGAATTATTTACTACATGGCAAAATGAATGAGAATCCCTTATTAAGTTGTGGAGTTCCTCAGACACCGGTTGGGAACCCAGGATGCAACAGGCATTTCCCCTCTCTATTACTACATTGAAGCACAACAACAAATAATATTGTTCAACAGAGCAATATTGTTTGCCGTCGACTTAACCAAGAAATTCGCTATCATAAAGCACACAATTTCACAAGAGAAATTCTCAGTATACATAGACACGAATTTATGCACCATCACCTTGTTAAACAATTAATACACTAATGCAAGCCACACGCACAGGCACCTTGAAGAACTTTACTATATAACAATTCAGGTGCGCTGAATAATCCATAAGAGTTTTAAAATTATTTTTGTAAAAGAACATTGGTTATTTAATAAGACTGGAAAGAAAGCGACGTTGACCCTTAGCCAAAACGTTGGTTTTGAGTGGTTAATTAACACTGACTTGCTCTAACTCAGCTAATATAGATATACAGATAAATCGGCTTTAATCCATAGTAAAAAAAAAGTTTTGCCTTAGGATGGGTTAAAATATAATAGTCCCGCCTGTTTTATGCTGCTAACACTCGCGAGAGCCTCAGTGTGAGGCTGTTAGTCTCTGAATAAAGATTCGTATCTGTCGTCTCACATCACAGCATCTAGGTCAGTCACTACTCACCTACTTAGTGTGTTGGATGAGTTATAGTTCCTGGACCCCTCCTCGTAACAACCATGCTGAGAGAGAGGAGAGAGATAAAGCGATTACGTTAAAAGATTATTACCTGAGAGTAATCTGTAACAAAGCTACGAGATTTGAATATTTTTTTAAATATCAAAATTATTAATATATTATTGCCCTTGTTTAGGGTCCTCCGTCATTCAGTTGCAGAGGCTTACTTTAACAGAAATCATACCTGGGGTGACCTTATGTTTGCTTCATAGTTTCTTCCTGTCATTTGTGGGCTTTAACAAGGTCAAGATCCGTCAGATTTACATTAACATAGTCACAAGGAAGAGAATTATAAAAGGTTATACAATCAAAACTAGGAGTTAAACCCACAAGGGTCATACAGAATACATTATACAGTACACCGATAACCTTGGCCATGTGTTAGCATAACTAGGGGGAGATTTTCTTCAAAAGAATAAATAAAAGTTCAAAGAACCGGACAACGAACTCAGCAGCAAAAATACAGAAATTACCAGCAAATGCCAGTCATTGTAGACTTGCAACTTCCGCTTTTTAACGGGGGGAGGGGGGTTCATGGATACTTTTTAACAGGGGAAGGGGGGTTTGTGGATACTTTTTAACGGCGTATAGTAATATTCCAGCCTAGATAGAACAAGTGACTTAAAGAGGATTATCATTGACTTGACATCTCTTGTTTTGAAGGTTTTTAGTATCCATTCTGTCATTTTCTTCGCAGTTGTGATGACACATAGTTTTCCGCTCTATTGTGTGGTTAGAATTAGTCTTATACTGTGTTCTAGCTTTCAATTCCTCAAGTTTTCAATAATGGAGTAGATGGAATTTGTCTTTATTGAACATATTTTCTGCGGCCCATCTGAAGACTTGGTTTATATCAACTTGAAGATTTGCAGTGTCCTTGTTGGATGACACTCATGCAAATTCTAGTATCATTTGCAAAGGACGACACGGTTTTATGGCTTACATCTCCGGATATGAGGATAGAGAAAAGGATGGGGGCGAGGACTGAACCTTGTGAAATAAAGCTTTTCACTGTGGCAGCCTCTGACTTAACTGTTTACTATTACTCTTTGTGTTCTCTTAAATACAAAGTTGAAGATCCATCTGTTCACTTGTTCAGTTATTCCCTTTGTACGTATTGTGCGCACTTGAAGAATTTTGCAAGGTCTGTGAATGCTAACTACATCTGCATTCTATTTGTCTTCCAGTGCATCCAAGACCATGTCATAGTGGTCCAGTAATAGTGAGAGGCAGGGGCGACCTGCTCCGAACTCATGCTGGTCAGGGTTGGTGACATGTTGGGAATCTAAGGGGCTGGCGATCTTGGTGATACCATACGTTAGAACTATCTGTCTATAATATTATCCTTACTGACACCTTTGTGGAGCGAGACAACATCTGTCGTTTTAGCGACTGTGGGATGACCCGTGCCCATAGAATACTTAAGACATGCTATATAGAGGTCCCTTGTAATTCTTGTTGAACACAAAGTTCAACGAGTCTGGGCCTGGAGCAGTGTGTGATTATAATGAAAGAAAGCGCTAAACCGACAAGGGTCATGCAGCGCAAAGTGTGTGAGCATGTTGTCAATGGCTTTTTCAAAGTCCAGTGGTTAGGTTAGGGTGGAAATTTTAGATGTCAAGATTTTGGTTACTATTCATAAAAAAAATCAACTGTCAGTCTTTAGTCTAATTAACAGCTCACTAAATGCAATCATTTTGAGAATAGTATCTCATTTATTCGCTGTCATCGGTGTAAGTCCAATGTTGAGCAACAATACCACACGAACATCCGGTTCGTTGGCCAATCTATCGCACTTGAAAGACAAAGTAGAGGAAAAGTACTAGATGAAAGCCAGAGACGTAGGGGAAGCCAGAGGGTCAGGTGAACAGAGGGGGAAGACCCAAGGTTGAATGAAAGTGAGTGTGTGACCCGCACTCTGCCCACTCCTGCCTGAGTCAGTAGCAAGCTTTGCACTGGCAAGCGTGCACCTCAAACGAACCTCTCAACCTGTTTAGTGTCTTAGTCTGTAATACTCGCAAAGTTTATAAGGTAAGTAGTATACACTGTGGACTATTCTCGCGTTAATTACGAAGTCAATCATGCTATTGTGCAAGCTTCCGACAGTGTGGGTTTTGAGTTTCCTGCTAATATAAATATTAATGTCGTGGTTACTTTAATTTTTCAGTAGCCTAACTAGAAGAGCATAGGGCAGACAGGGACAGGCTGTTTTAGAGGCGAGAAACGAACTCTGAGATACAGAGATGTCAGGAAATATTTCTTCAGTCCCAGGGTAGTTGGAAAGTGGAATGATCTCGGCGAGGTGGTGGTAGAAAGAGGCAACATACATAGTTTCAAGAACAGATATAATACGGCCCACGAGGCTAGGAAGGAGTAAATTTAACAAGCACCAAGTTGAGGCGGGGCTAGGAGCTGGAACTCGATCCCTGCAACCACATATAGGCGAGTATATAGAGCTCCGTTTGTGTTTAGAGGTAGGACCAGGAGCTGTGCATTAGTCCCTGCAGATGTAACTAGATGTGGGTGACGGTGAGTACACACACACACAAATAAGTTTCATATACAAAATGTTTAATTAACTGCTGACTTTCATCACGATACTTCGCTTAATAAATTCTGTTGCAACCGGTGTAGGCGCAGGTCGAGGCAAGTGAGGCCTCACATGGGTTTAACGGGTCAGGTTGACTCACAAGTTGGCCGGGAGAGAGTTACGCTCCTAGCCATCCTCTTCGAGGAGAGAGGGAACCAGTCACACGGACTGCAGGGACTGCTAGTCAGCTAAGGTTAACATGAGCGACTAAATGCTCGTCAACACTAATCAAAATGTCGGTTTCTCTATTTTTTCGATTTCTGTGTGTACGACCTTTTAGGTTACGTGAAAATAAATTTACTAATTATAGCAGAATGTTAAAAAAGTAAAGTACTTGGTCAGGAGTATATTATTGAAGCCTGGTCACAGACCTGGCCGTGGAGGCGTTATCCCCGAAACCCTCAACAGGTGTCTCCAGGTATATAAGGGCAGCCATGTAGCTTCGAAGACACTTTATGGGTGTGAACGTCTGATAACCAGTGTTATATTCATTGGTGAAAGTAATTCTTCCAATCGCTTTTTAAAGAGTTCATAAGCAAGTTTCCTTACGAAGTTGCTACTCTACTGCAGATACTTAGTTTTGTTAGTGCTGAGAGGGTGACTCGAAGATTTTATTTTAATCAGGAAGGAAGCACTAAACCCATAGAGGTCATGATGCCTGGGGAATAGGAGGCATTCAAGTTCAATCGACCCTCTCACGGGAGGTTCCTTGAGGCTGGTAAGGGGCTCTTGATCTAGGGAATTGGATCTGTGCTCCAGTTCCCCGAACTGAGCCTGAGTGCCTTCCATCATCTGCCCCCCCTTCCCCCGGCGCTGTATGATCCCTACGGGTTAAACGCTTCCCCATAATTATAAAGTTCAATCGAAAAGGGAGGAAAAATGCCTTGATGCATCAAGGCACGTTCTTTGAGAGGCGTACATTGTGGAGTGAGTTGGCATTAGTTACAAGTTCACTCTGGGGCATTTGAGACAGAAATAAATCTAACTTCTCAAGGCCTTCGTATAGCCAAATGCAAGGTTAAGGTCATGAGATCACTCAAAATTACTGACAGACCAACTACTGCATAACCCGAGTGATGTAACGACGCACGTAACATCCAGTGCTACTGGCTGCGAGTTCAATGTTCGCTAATATTTGGTTGTCTTCATATGAATATTGTATTTATAAATTCTGTCTTTCATTTAAATATTTACAGACCTTCTAGTTTGTATTGTTTTTGTCTTTACATACTATAGCCTCCTTAGGCAGCCTGTTTTCTAAAGAGGGCTGGTGTATTCGCAAACACATTATCTTTCATGGATTTATGCCAGATATAAGCCTCTACATGAACCAATATTTGTCATTCTCAGTTAGATTAATGCAAATTAACCTATATTTACATACGGCTGATTGAAAATAATGGGCGACTTAAGTCAGGCGTTCTAGAACGGAACATATTGCAGACCCTTATAACTGCGCTTAACACAATGAACTTCAAGTGCATTTAACATTAATAAAAGTGGGGATATGTCGTATGTATTTCAAGTCTATACTGTAGAATATGGGGGGGGTATATGATTAAGTTTACAGATGCAAGAAGGGGATATAACTGTTATATCGAAATTGGTAGGCGGGTTGAACTGTCAAGTAGTGTCATTAAAACAAATGCCAGGGTGCCATGGGCTTAAAGCTTGGTAGCTCCTCCCTTTTGCAATTGTTGGATCATTGCGATATGTCTGCCAATGCATCTAGAGCAAAGGAAAATGCACTGACGTTGTAAAAGCCTTCGAAAAATTCAACCACGGTATAATAGCACACACAGTGGGTGCAAAGGGAATAATTGGAAAAGTGGGCAAATGGATATTTAACTTCCTAAATAAAACCTAAGATCAAAAGTAAACAGTGATATTGGGGGCGAAAACTGGAAAAACTGATCTTCAAGGTATAATACTTGTTAAACTTCTCTCATTCTAATATCCAACATAAACATATAGAAATCATAGCACAGTATCGTCCTTGAAGACGATGTTAGAATTATGAGTGGCGTCCATAGAGGACAGCGAACCTTCACACGCTGATATAAACCAAGTTCAACGACGACAAATTTCAGTTACTTCTCTATGAAAAAAAAAGAGGAATTAAAGGCTGAAACGAAGTACAAGACAAACTCTAATTGTTCAATAGTGAGAGACTTGGAAATGACCATGTCAAAGGATCTCGCATTCAAGGCTCACAACACTTACTATCGCAACCACAACGAATATAATTGGTTGACAAGCTACGTGCTGCTGGCAACAACATCCAGGTCGATCAGGCCAGGTCTGGGACCGGGTGGCGGGGGTGCTGATCCCCGAAATATTCTAGGTAGACCTTAAAAGGAGTTTGGGCAAATACTGAGCAGAAATGGCTGGATGTAAGACCTGTCTAATGTGTCAGGAGGCCTACAGCAGTATTCGTTAGTGCCTTTGCTTTTTATTATTAATGTTAAATCATAATCTGTTAGAGGAGAAACATTGTTAACAGTTACAAGTCTGGCTCTGAAACCTACATTGTTAGACCTACAAGGAAAAACTTAACCATAAAGAGACAAACCCAAGTGTAGTGGACAACATTAGGCTCAAGTCTAGGCTTGAAACAGTCCTAAACAGGTGTTGATCAAGTCTCAAACTAACACTCAAGTCAAATGTTGTTCCAAAGGAATAAAATTAGTTTATATATACTCCCGTATAAATATAAAATTCACCATATACTGATATTAAGAATCCAACATGTTCACGGGACTGAACTGAAGCTGGAGAAGTCCCACCCATACATGCTAGCAATTGCCTCCGACGAGGTTAAACAAAAAAAGGACGCTTGAATAAAAAATCCAGTATTACAGAAAGTCATCACTCGTGTCATAGATAAGAATAACCGAGGTATGCGGACAAATATTTTATATATTGTAGTGTGTGTGTGTCGTGCCGAATAGTTAAAACTGGTCAATTAGCAAGAACTCATTTAAAACCAAGTCCTTTCTAAGAATTTCTCTTATACGTTTAAAGATAAAATTTTCACTTATTTTAATGTAAAAATTAAATTTGCACCAAAAGAACCTTAGAAAACTTACCTAACCTTATTATAACAAACGCAATTTAATTTAGCCTAAGTTTACAGTAATTTAATAATAAACAAACACAATGAAATATATCTTTCGTTAGGTTCAGAGCGGTTTTTGCTAAATTACTGCATACACAAATTTTCGCTTGCCGTATTCGGCAAGAAGAGCGTTGCTACTTAAGTCAAAATAGTAAGTAGTTCCGTGACCTTCAGGCTGGGTTTGCAACTAACAGGCGTTCACTGTTGTTTATCATGTGTGTTGAACGTCCCACACGAGGCCTTGTGGCAAATTTATCAAATCTCATGTTACCTTACCTGTCTTCCAACTTCCTAACCTTCCCTTCTTACTACCCTTCCTACAGTATCTAATCACTTTTTTTTTAGTTCTCTTACCCTCATATTTGGTTCCCTTACCTATCTTGTCTATCTTCCTGCATTGTTCATTTTATCTTAAGCTAAACATGTAGAGGTCATATAGCACCTGGGGGACTGAAAGGCATTCAGGTTTGATCCAAGGAAGGGAAAGATAAGTCCAGTTACCTGGATGAAGAGCCCCTCACTGGTATCATTTCCCTTGAGCCGGTTTTGAAGCTTCGGCTGCTCGTGATAGGTGCACTCTGTGGTTGCTGCTGCCGTGGCCCACCATAGAACGGTTAGGTTACGTAAGGTTCGTCAGGAAACAGGACAAATGTTTCCTGACGCGGGTCTGAGTCAGATGATGACCCGCCTTTGGAGCTTTGGCCATCTGACCGAGGCCTTCCGCTGGCATCTGCTACCCTTGCTGCAACGCCCACGCCATCTGCCAGAAACACTGAAAAGCTCATCTTGTAACAAAGAACCGTAGCAATGCTTTTCACTGGCGAATAAGTTAGCAAAAAAGTAGCAATGCTTTTACTTTTCCCCTTCATCTCCTTTGTTATTACCTGGAGTTTACCTGGAGAGAGTTCCGGGGGTCAACGCCCCCGCGGCCCGGTCTGTGACCAGGCCTCCTGATGGATCAGAGCCTGATCAACCAGGCTGTTACTGCTGGCTGCACGCAATCCAACGTACGAACCACAGCCCGGCTGGTCAGGTACCGACTTTAGGTGTCTGTCCAGTGCCAGCTTGAAGACAGCCAGGGGTAGAAGCCCTTTTGATGTTATATTATTCATGACAGGCTTGAACAAGAAATATAGACGTTATTGCAATAACCGAGACATGGTTCAATCTGCAAAATATAGACAGGCCTGCTGAATGGCACATACTGGGGTATAAATTATTCTACAGATAAATCAACAAGAATGGAGGCGGAGTTGCTATGTATGTTAAAGAAAATTTAAAATAGCATTAAAAACTATATAAAATCAGGAGGGATGGAAACAAACTATACGGCTGCAGTTTCTTGAAGGGCCTAAAACACTATTGTATATGATTCACCGGCCTCCGAACTTATATAGTGACATGGGTAAACTTTGGGACGAAATTGCCAAGGCGTCTTGGTACGAAAATGTCATTCTAATGGGAGATTTCAACTGAAGCCAAATTTATTGAAACAATCTGATAGGAAACCTACAGTCTAGCGGCTTTCTAGAATTAGCCCAGGATAGTTTTTACACCAATTTGTAACAGAACCAACTAGAGCAAATAATTTGCTGGTTCTGTTAAAAATCTCTGACAAACAATCTTGAGGTTAATGAAGATCTTGGAGGAAACCATCATAAATCGCTGTTCCAAAATTTCACGGAACTACCTAAATAACGACAGTAAAGATAAGGTTCCTGATTTACGTATCTCAAACTTCGTCGGGATGAGGGATTGTCTGAGCAGCATCGATTTAGTCACCTCTTGGGATTATCAGGCGGAAGACCCGACTGATGGGGAGGGGAGGGTGACAGTTGCCAATACATTTTTCAGATCATACAAGCTGCTCAATGCACATATTCCTAATACAGAAATCAGATCAAACAAACGAACCTAAATGGATGAATAATAGATTTAAACATCTGGGTAAAGAGAGGCGTTTATAGGGGAACCAACATAGGAGAAGGCAACTTTATGGACCAATATATACATTTCAAGAAGGAAGTAAAAAAATAATGAATGTAAAGAAAGATTACGGATGTAAGGTTGGGAGGGAATCAGACCAACACAAGGAGTTTCTTTCAGGTATACAAGAACAATATTAAATTTCTTTATTAACCCACGGTTAATAACAAAGAAATGTGTATATATTTTTTAACGCATTTCCTTTCCATTTACACCCAAGAGGACATAAACGAAATCCCAGAAATCAATAATTTTACAGGTCAGGACGAAAACAAATTATTCAGGATCAAAGTCACTAGTGACATGGTCCTCCATCAACGATAAGATTTCGTTTGGATTTTTAACCCCGGAGGGTTAGCCACCCAGGATAACCCAAAAAAGTCAGTGCGTCATCGGGGACTAACTTATTTCCATTGGGGTCCTCAATCTTGCCCCCCAGGATGCGACCCACACCAGTCGACTAACACCCAGGTACCTATTTGCTGCAAGGTGAACAGGACAATAGGTGTAATGAAACTCGTCGAAATTTTTCTACCCTGCCGGGAATCGAACCCGGGCCCTCCGTGTGTGAAGCGAGAGCTTTGCCAGCCAGGCCACGGGGTCACCCCATGGCCCATGTGACCCCGTGGTCACATGATGTGTATATATAATTTATATCACTTATCTCATTCTGGGTCAGGTGAAGGGGACTCCGGATCCTGTATTAATTACTCGCCTAGTTGTTTGATGGGGTCGACTCTAAGTTCGTAGCCCTTCTTTAATTCGTATGACTTGAATACTTACTAGTCTATGGGGCCTAGTCATACATAATCTTGAAACTGTGCATATGTCATGCACCTTGCATGTGCATATTTAAGTTAGGTTGGTTAATGGGGTTTAAAGCCTATCGACTGCACGAGGGTCATTAAGGTTGTTAGTTAATGGGCCATCAAGAATACCTTGATCCCTAATGATTAAACTGTCATCACATATGCTGAGAGAAATACACCTTGAGGGTATGTATGTTTTTGTACGTTGGTCAGTTTATGCGTACAAGTTCCTGTTCCTGTGTATGGGTAGTGAGAGCAACACACTGGCCGGCCTTATAAGCTTTCCACACCGCCCTGACCTCACGCCCACAATCACGTAACAAAACCCGAAAAAACTGGTAGGTACCCTTGGCCTAAACTCCTACAGACACATTCCTGGCACTGGCATGCCTCTTACCTCCGGAAGAGGACGGGGAAAGATGATAAACGTATGCAGCAGCAGGAGCAGCAATAGCAGCAGCAGGAGGAACAGCAATAGCAGCAGCAGGAGGAACAGCAATAGCAGCAGCAGGAGGAACAGAAGTAGACAGCAGGAGGAACAGCAATAGCACAGCAGCAGAGGAACAGCAATAGCAGTAGCAGGAGGAACAGCAATAGCAGCAGCAGGAGGAACAGCAATAGCAGCAGCAGCAGGAGGAACAGCAATAGCAGCAGCAGCAGGAGGAACAGCAATAGCAGTAGCAGGAGGAACAGCAATAGCAGTAGCAGGAGGAACAGCAATAGCAGTAGCAGGAGGAACAGCAATAGCAGTAGCAGGAGGAACAGCAATAGCAGCAGGAGGAGGAGGAGAAGCAGGAGGAGAAGCAGGAGGAGCAGCAGGAGGAGAAGCAGGAGGAGCAGCAGGAGGAGAAGCAGGAGGAGCAGCAGGAGGAGGAGGAGGAGGAGGAGGAGGAGTAGCAGCAGCAGGAGGAGGAGCAGCAGGAGGAGGAGCAGCAGCAGGAGGAGGAGGAACAGCAGGAGGAGGAACAGCAGGAGGAGGAGCAGCAGCAGGAGCAGCAGCAGGAGCAGCAGGAGGAGGAGCAGCAGCAGCAGGAGGAGGAGCAGCAGCAGGAGGAGGAGGAGCAGCAGCAGGTTACTAGCAGCTGTCACCCAGTAACACTACAGAAACATGCGTATTTACACGTGATGTTCCTTCCACTGGATGGTAGGTGCGCCGGGAACAAGCTACTTGCACACTTGTTACACTAATATACCTACTGCCGGTGAACAGCTTTTTATCAAAGAAATTGAACATATCCTCCTTTTTCTCGGATCAGACCTGATTTTCTCCTATTCCCCAGGCGCTCTATAACACTCCTATGAGTTTAAGCTCTTCCCAAGCGAAGTTGATAATAATAATAATAATAATAATAATAATAATAATTATAATAATAATAATAATAATAGTTATAGTTATTATTATTATTATTCACCTCATTGTTAATTTTGTGGAGTTAGAATGTATTTATACACTACAAAAGAGGTGCATGTAACCTATATAATGTCATTCAAGAATACCATAATTACTAAAATA
>NC_069461.1:29415677-29451218 GCF_026875155.1 Cherax quadricarinatus
CACTGCCCTTCTTTGGATCATTCCATTCCGTTCCCCAGATGCTGTAAGACTTATGATTTCAACGCTTCCCCAGGCAACACCCAGGCCCCGTTGCCTGGCTGGAAAAGCTCTCTCTTGACACGCCCACAGGATGGTATGGGGTGCATAATAAACATATTAAACTAACTAACTTGACACGCGGAGGGCCCAGGTTCAAGTCCTGGGTGGATGAAAACATTTCGACGCGTTTCTTACACCAGTTGTCCCGTTCACCTAGCAAGCAGGTACCTGGGTGTTAGTCGGCTGGTGTGGGTCGCATTCTGTGGGACAAGACTGAGGACAGAGTCCATCGATGACGCACTGCCTTTCTTGGGTTATCCTAGGTGGCTAACCCTCCTGCGTTAAAAATCAATAATACTCAAATAATGATACACTACTGCATCTGTTTTTCATTATAAACCCTGCAAAACTGACCTGGTTCTTTAAGTTCAGTAACTCCCTCTGATGAAATTTTACTTCTTTCTTTTAATATTCAATAGGCCATACTAGATTTTTGAATGATTTTTCTGCATGACCTACATAAGGCAGTTTTTCGTCCTAATGGAGTACAGGATGTCTTAAAATTTGTGAGTGGGTGGAGGTTCCTGGTGTGGCAAAGTACCTTGGAAGGGGAGAAAGGTCGCCCAGCCCACTGACTCACCTTTCACCTGCCCACACAACACTTCCTCCAGTAGGTAACCTACAACTGAAAGTGATACCCCCGTTCTTTCTCGCATGTAATTGCCTATTTGTAATTCTCTTTGCAATTACCTATTTATATTTGCCTACTAGTAATTGCCCATTTGTAATATATTTGCAATTACCTTTCTGTAATTACATATTTATAATTGTTCGTAACTATTTGTGATTTTCTCTCTCTCGGATACGAATAATGCCTGTTCAGTTTAATTGGCCATTTGAGTATATATTTTATATTAGCCTAACTATAAGGAATAAATTTAGACTGTCTTGCTGGTTAATTGTTGCAATTGAACAGAAACACATTACAGAAACACACTTGTTATTCATATAAGTTTGTGAGTTTATGAATTGATGACATAAAACTAGCAGAAATAAATCCTTCACTAAGTTTTTTAGCAAAATATATAGAAACTCCACACGAGTCTTAACAGTTTAGAAGATACTGTTCGGTAGAAAATTTACCACTATAAGGGTATAATACCAAGAGGTTTATCTGTCAGTGTATATACCCTGACTTTAATTAAGCTGTTTCATGGATTCAAGTATTCTTGATTAGCGGCGCACGACATCCTCCATTTATGATCATTGTGTGGTTGATAGCCTTTAAGCCTAATAAACCAGCTTGGCTACTCCGGTTCATCAGTAGGCTGAGAGGAACGCCACTGTTAATTCCCGGAATAAATCAAAAGTAGACTACTGGCACAAAAAGTTAACTGAAAACTTGACGAGGAAGCCCATTGTGACAAAAAATAATCTGTGAAAGTCAGTACAACAGAATTTTGAGTTTAATGGACGAATTAAACAGTTGGTAAGCCATTAAACAAGCACATGCTTTCATATTTTTATAACGAGTAATTCTTACTGCATCTTTGCTGTGAATGATTCTTCTCCCATACCTCAGCTCTAGAGCATCGGCCAGTTCTCCAACCCTCTCACCTCTGTAGCCCAAAACAATCTTATATTCGCATAGTATTTGCAGTTTATGAAAAATGCAACAAATATACGCATGCAGAGGGGGCTGCAGAAGTTTTATATAGGAAAAATCAAATCAGGGAACGGGTGGGGCTTGAACCCATGACAGTCTGGTGGGGAGAGGAGGCTAGGGGAATTGTCTTAAGGCAGTTATTATCATTATTATTATTATTATTTGGGAAACTTTGGCGGCTGATGAAATTTTGAAAACTTTGCACAAGGCTTATTTCTGCTAGGGATCGGCCTTCTTCGGTATTAACTTACCCTACATTTTCGTTGATAAAATTACCAGGCAGGGGCGCCATTATCACAAATAATTTAAGGGGCTAAGTTTGGCTTACTATTTATCTTTCTTTTATCTCTCCAAACTCACTTTTAATGAAAAAGGTATTCACCCTTCATGGAAGGGGGCTGCCTTGATACCAGTAAAAGGCTCTTAATTCAAGAAATTTGAGTTACCATCTCCTAGAATCAAACCTAATTACCCCTTCACCACCCTTCCCGTTCCCAAGGCGCTATATTACTTTTAATCTTTTCGCGCTCCCGTATGAAGGCGTTAATAATACTAGTTAAGACCTAGAGCGAGGGTGATAGAGGATGGAGTGGAGGAGAGTTGAGAAGGGAAAAGAATTCTCGAGAATAGGAAAGGGTGGAAGAGGAAGTGGTACAGCATAGGAAATGGAAGGTGGGTGAGTTGGGGAAGGTAGAGTGAGGGTGAGGGATGGTGTTGAATCAGGAAGACAGAGTGGTAAGCGATGATTGGAGGATTAGCAACCCAGGACGACTCAAGAAAGCCAATCAGTCTTGCTTATTTCCTTTGGGGTTCTGTGATTCTCTTACCCCTTAACGCGACCTAAAGCAGTCGGCTAACACCCAGGTACCTACTAACTGCTAGGTAACAGGTGTAGGAATTGGTTCAATCCCATTCGAGAGGGGACTGAACCAGTTCCTTCAGATATAAACCAAGGGGACTATCACATAAAACTCGGGTTGGATCGCCTCTGTGGGGGTTATTAGCTTTTCCTAAGTTCATGCCCCTGATGTGTGCGTGTCTGTGTACACGAGGAATGTGCAGGTAAACATATTTCTCACTGACTATGGCATGCCATAAACCGGTCCTGTGATGCAAGTAGTCACGCAGGAGCAAGGTGTTGTGTCATTACCTACCTCCAGGACGCACTCACATGCACACACATAAGCAAACTTTCACTATAATTGCCCACAACTTGTCCAGTGTCATCATATACAGCTTTATAAAGATTTTCCCGGAAATTGCGCAGCACCGACTTAAAATATTGCAGCATTCTTTCTGCAATCGACTGACTCAGAGACAGTTTCGAAAAATGGTGGTAAATACTAAATATTTTTAAGAGGATGGATGATAGAAAGTAACGCTACATGATCAATTAGTATACTTTAAATAGGAACAAGTGACCTCAGGGGTAAATTCAGAAAAAAAGTGGAACCGAAAAGATACTAGAATTTTTTCAGAGACGGACTAATGAAAATTATTTTTTTTGACGATGAATTAATTTCTGAAGACGGGATATGATCATCGAGAAATACAGGCAACTGATAACCTTTATATTGGAATATTATTATTTTAATTTAAACCGTAAATTAATGTGTGTGCGTGTGCGTGTGTGCGCGTGCGTACGTGTTGTGTGTACTCACCTAATTGTAGTGGCAGGGGTCGATTCATAACTCCTGGCCCCGTGTGTGTGTGTGTGTGTGTGTGTGTGTGTGTGTGTGTGTGTGTGTGTGTGTGTGTGTACTCGTCTATATGTGGTTACGGGGATCGAGTCTCAGCTTCTGGCTCCGCCTCTCAACTTGCTGCTTGCCGGATTCGCTCTTTCCTAGCCTCGTCTGCCCTATCGTACCTATGTTATGGAGTCTACCTACACTACGAGACAGTTCCACTTCCTGACCACCCAGAGAATGAAGAAATACTGTGGCTCATGTCTTTAATTTCCAACTGTGCCCCAAAGTGCCTGTTTCCCGCCTCTTTAACAGCATGTCCTTATCTACCCTCTGAGTATTTTGTATGTTGTTATCATGTCTTCCCACGTCATTCTGTCATCCAGGGTCGTTAGATTCAATTTCTTTAGCATCTCTTTGTAGCTCATTCCCCTTCAATTCAATTCAATTCAAAGTTTATTCTCTATAAGGATTACAATGCTGAGTTTACAGAAATTTGGTTATTGTTTGGTTTACATGTAGTAAAATTGTGATTACAGAGTGTACCACTAGAACGCTTAGCATGGCTAGGCATTTCGGGCATACTTAGTTTTATTCTTAATTGTAAAATATTACAAATTATGAGGTAAGTTGGTATTATGGCTAAGTGACTAAATACTAGTTTGTGAGTTTAGCAATGTGAATGCTTTTGTTTTGGCACAGTACATAGTTTCAGTATTGGAGTATCACAGGATTCATTATTTTAAGACTGAGATTAATATTTCTGTTTGTTTATGGTCAAATGAGTGAGTGAGTGTAAGTGTGAACCACCAGGTGGTATTCGTGTAGTTAGTTGACGGGGTGTATTAGGGAGATAAGATGTTTTCTAATGGTAGTTTTGAAGGTGATGAATGTGTCTGCAGTTCTAGACTGGGGCTAGTCTCGTTGCATTACAACTTGCATATTTTTGCACTTTCTCCAGTTGCCAGCATGCTTCCTCGGGTGTTGGTTCCATGCTGGTGCTACATATGTTATATAGGCCTGTCATCTGTTGTATAAAGCGGCCGTAATGACGCTTTGTTGTGATTCTTGAAGGCCATCACTCTCAGTTTTGCTAAGCCAGAATTGCCTGCAGAGGCTAATAGGCTGATGTGAGCCTCTGGTGATGTACTGGTGCCTAGAATATCAACAGAGAAAGAAAAAATATTATTATTAGTAGTAACTGATGCTTAATTATCAAAACCATGTGAGGTTATATACCATTTTAGGTGATAGCCCAATAGGCATACCTGGAGAAAAATAAAGTATAAAATTTTTCTTGGTTATATACTAAGCTTTCGTTTTCACCTAGAGGATGAACTGTTTTTTTGTACTATATTTTTTTTAATTAATATCATAAGTGAGACTTGAGTGAAAGTGACATGACTTTTGTGGTTCAGGATATGATGCGGTGGTCAGCGCTGACGGCGGTGCTGACGGTGGTGATGGTGGTGACGCAGGTGGAGGCCACCTGGAAGTGGAAGGAGGAGCAAACTCCAGCTCCTGGCCCCGCCTCCGCCTCCTCTGTCGTCACTTCCTCCTCCTCCACCTCCACCTCCTTCTCCTCCTCCTCGTATTCTTCTGTGGATGAGGTGAGTTGCGTTAAACTGTAAAATACTACAATGTACCTTTGTCAGCAACATTAATAATGATATAAAATGTAAATAAACGAATAATTATATTTCAACAATCATCAGGTATAATTACCATCATAGAAAATGTGATTATCAATGTTAAAAATTAGAACATCTGTTCAGTCACAAAAAAGTTGGTGTCTACACAGGATGGATCGTACGTGTCACCAGTGTCTACAACCTCCCCAGGACCAGACACGGATCCAGGGTCCTTAGAGGTGGCGTCCCCAGGACCAGACACGGATCCACGGTCCTTAGAGGCAGCGCCCTCCGACACGGAAGCCAGGTTCATTGGTCCTCTCAAGAAAAAATTATGCTCCGTTGGCCTAGGCTTTAATGTGAGTGCCGAGGAATGGGAGTAAGTAGGAAGACATAGCAGACCTTACAGCCTACACACGACAGATCTAAAACGAACTACCAGTTCTCGAGATTCTTCTGTTTCTGTCTAGAATCTAACTGAGGTTAGGGGGTAATGGCTTGAGGAATGCGGTAAGGGATGGGAGAAGGGAGAGGAAGAATTTATGAATAGTGAGAAAAGGGACTTGGGATGGATGGTACATAGGAGTTACCTGCAGTTTACCTGGAAAGGGTTTCGGGGGTCAGCGCCCCCGTGGCTCGGTCTGTGACCAGGATCTAATCAACCAGGATCTTCCTGCTGGCAACACGCAAACTGACGTACGAACCACAGCCCGGTTGGTTGTTAAAAAGGAACTGATAATGGGATTTGAATCATCGTATAGCAGAAAAATATGCGTAGTGCTGGTGTGCCATTAAGATGTATATCTAGAGCACAAAAAAGGATTCTGGGATAGAAGGTTAGATAGCTAAAACCATCATAGTTTTGGATTTAAAGACTAAATGGTAGGTAGGGGGATAGGAGAGAATGTATTACGCTCGAGCTGTTGAAAAAATCTATTTCAAGATTTACTCTTGGATATCCAGACATTTGTAGATGAATGGTTCAGAGAACCGACATGTTGATAAATTAGACACATGTGCAACTCTTGGGTATCTTTATTGAGGAAACGTTTCGCCACACAGTGGCTTCATCAGTCCATACAAAGGAGAATCTTGAAGAACAGGAGGAGAATGAGGTAATCAGTCCCTCAACCTTGAGTCGATGTGGTCAGTCCATCAATCTTGAAGCCACTGTGTGGCGAAACGTTTCCTCAATAAAGATACCCAAGAGTTGCACATGTGTCTAATTTATATCCAGACATACCTGGAGAGGGTTTCGAGGGGTCAGTGCCCCCACGGCTCGGTCTGAGACCAGGCTTTAGTCACATCTGACCCAAATACGATTTTATCGAGCGTTTAGTGTTAAGTTTCACTAGACCCTGATCAGCAACGCGGGAATTTCAATAGAACTTGAATAGTTTGGTTGCAAAGGACTACATAGAATAGGTTTTGAGATAATAAGAAACTAATGGCTTGACGAAGACTGAGTATGTGTAAGATAGACACAGTTACCAGGGATACTTATGCGGGTAATTAAACATGTGCAGTAATATATAGGGATCTGTTTATGGTGGAGAACAAAACAGGATAATATCAGTTGTCTTGGTGACACTACACTGTGAGAAAGGGAGGGGTGGATGGGTGGGGCACAAGAGGGGTGAGTGATGTGGAAGAATATATGTACAGTGATGGTGGGAGGGAGGAAGGGGTGACACCAGCCACTTTCACTTTTTCCAGACATGCTCCTTGATTCTTTTTTGTCTGATAATATATAGTATATATATTATATTTTTTAGTTTACATCATAAAATTGTATTAAATTGCAGTTTATTTTTGAAGATTATATTAGAATTGGGCCTCTTCTGGGATGATTTTTAGTTATATGTAGATCTTAGCTTACGTCTGGCAGCTCTGTCAATGAGGACGCTGCCAGAAACTTTTGTTTTGTTTAGCAATCTTTTTCTTGCTTCCTGTATTTTTTTTTTTTACAAACCTGAGGATGTCATACACAACCTGAATTGTTAACTTTCTCTTGCAGAACAATATAACGGTAATACATGTTATTCAAATCTGAGTCTTCGAGCCACTTTTGGTATATCAGTGTAAGAAATAATTTAAGATTGAAGTCCAGGAATTTTACTAATTATTTAGCAATTATTGAGAATTTGTTTGCCAAACTCAGGAAATCATAGCTTGAAATAAATACTCAGTTTAAGTTTGCAAGACATATATAATCAATGTTCAGATTCTTGATTATGTTACACATGAAAGTATATGTTATTAAAACCGCTATTAATAAAGATCCGGTATCATTAAGGCATGTGATATTGCATAATGATACCGGGTCCAGTCTGTATTTGTTTTATGTACTAATAATACTAACATGAAGACTGGCACATAGTGTGGAGACAAGGGGCACAAACTACCCACCCATCACTACGGCAAGCCGGCGGACCCCCACGAGATTCGGTACATCCAGCCTGTTGTGATCCGGCCTATGGGTAAGCCTATCCCAGCCCTCCCATATAACCACGGCAGCGGTGGCAGCTATGGCGTCGGTGGCAGCTATGGCGTCGGCGGCAGCCATGGTCTCGGCAGCAGTTACGGCACCACTTTCCACGGTAACAAGCATCGCTACGTCTCCTACGGCGAGACACCCCCAAGGCCTGTTGGTGGGGGTAGTGGTTCTTTCCATGGTGGCTCTTCTTACAGCACTTCCAAGCAAGTTGGCTCCTTCCAAGGTGGTTTCTCTCATGGTGGTTCCTCGCAAGGGAGCTTTTCCTATGGTGGTTCTAAGTATAGTGGCTCCTCACATCCTGGTTCCTCTCATGGTGGTTCCTTCCATGGTAGTTCTTCCCATGGTGGTTCCTTTCAGAGTGATTCCTCCCATGGTGGTTCTTCCCATTACAATACCGCCAGTGCCCCGTCTGAACCCACGTACGGTGCTCCCAAGGCTTCCTCCATTATACACAGCACTCCATCACCTGTGTCATATGGTGGGCCACAGGGTCCCTCGGCATCGTATGACGGATCCTCGGTATCTGGGGGCAACACGCAAACAGTCAAGCACATCCACATCCATCAACACACTTACAAGCTAGAAAACGCTGGCTCAGGAGGTCTCTATGGAGTCGCTAGTCCTGCCACCGGATATGGTATCAACGGTGCAAGCACTGGAGGAATTGGCTATGAAGTTGCTAGTCCAGGTAATGGGTATGGTAACAGCGGCGGTAGCACCGGAGGATCCAGTTTTGGGGTTGCTGTTTCAGGAGATAAGTACGGTAACAGCGGTGGTGGCACTGGAGACGCCAACTTTGGGATCGCTGGTCTGGGCACTGGGTATGATAACAGTGGTGGTGGCAGTGGAGGAGTAAGCTATGAAATTATAGAGGGCGCTAATCTGGGCACTGGATATGGCGGTGGGGGCACCGGAGGAAGCAGCTATGGAATTTCAAGTCTGGGCACTGGGTATGACACAAATTTTCTTTCTAGTTCTGATACATCCTTCTCATCAGCTTCATATGCTTCGGGAAAAAAGACGCAAACATCAAGAACTCCATTTACAAAATTGAAAAGGAGAATGACTTGAGTGTGAAACCCCTGCCACCGCCTCTTAATGACATATTTGGCATGCCATTTAACGAGTACAGTTCTGATTTAGATGATGTCAGGGAGTTCGTCAGGAGCGAGAGGGAGCCCTTTGGAGAAGGTCGACCTAGGGAGCTCTCCTGCACCTGCGTCCCTGTCGGCCAGTGCCCACAACAGCAGTATCCCACTGCTCCTTCCCATTTTGCCCGGCAAGATCTGAGCGCCCTTCAGGACCCTCGTAACTCGCCTTCGGTTAACGGGGTACTATCCAACAACAGTAATTCCCAACTGCGCAATCGACGAGATACCCAAGTTTTTTTAGATCAGTTAGCTGTGCCTTCACAAGACCGCCCACTGAATCAAATGGCTATGCCCTCACAAGATCGTTCATTAGACCAGATAAATGTGACCTTAAAGGATCGCTCGCTAAAACACAGCAGAGAATTGTTTCCCGATGAGTCTATATTTGATTCTGCTTTCTTCATACACGATGCAGATATTATTACTCTTGAAGAAAGCTTTGCAGGTCTTCAGAAGACCCCTTATCCCAATATTAACATTGTCGGCAGTGCCCTGACTGTTCAGGGCCCCGCCAATGGCCCTGTAAAGCCTTCAGTGGCTTTGTCTAAAGAACCTCTTCCAAGCACAACACCCAGACCCTTGGAGCTCCCAGCGGACTCGAATGATCCATCCAGCCTTAGCAACCAGAGAGAGGGCTTGGTGCATGACGTGACCCAACAATACCTCAGAAGCCAAAAGGATGCTTTGATGCAGGGTACGATCCAACAACACCCTAAGAGCCAGCAAAATGCTGCGATGAAGGATATGACTCAACAGTACCCTAAGAGCCAGAGAGAAGCTTTGGTTGTGGACACTACTCAACAATACCCTAAAAGCCAACGAGAGGCTTTGGTTCTGGACGCTACTCAACAATACCCTAAGAGCCAGCGAGAAGCTTTGGTTGTGGACACTACTCAACAGTACCCTAAAAGCCAGCGAGAGGCTTTGGTTCTGGATACTACTCAACAATACCCTAAGAGCCAGCGAGAAGCTTTGGTTGTGGACACTACTCAACACTATCATAAAAGCCAGCAAGAAGCTTTGGTTGTGGACAGTACTCAACAATACCATAAAAGCCAGCGAGAACCTTTGGTTGTGGACAGTACTCAACAATACCATAAAAGCCAGCGAGAAGCTTTGGTTCTGGACACTACTCAACAATACCCTAAAAACCAGCCAGAAGCTTTGATGCAGGACACGACTCGACAGTACCTTCAGAGTCAGCGAGAAGCTTTAGTTCTGGACACTACTCAACAATACCCTAAGAGCCAGAGAGAAGCTTTGATGCAGGACACGACTCAACAGTACCTTAAGAACCAGCGAGAAGCTTTGGTTCAGGACAAGACCCAACATCTTAAGAGCCAGCAGGCGGTGAACCAGCAGTATCTCAGGAATCTACTCACTAACGTAAGAATTTTACTAACAGTAAAGGTTTTTGCACCTTTTTAGTATTATTTATCATGTGTGTTATGTTGCATGTTTCAGAAAGAGGTTGTTTATAAAGAATGTAAAGATGTAGCAAAGAAACTCCGCTCGCGACGCGAATCTCCCGCTTCTACTAAGGAAGAAGTTAAAGAAGAGACGACACCCGTAAGTTATTACCTGGCATAGGTTTTCCTTAACAACTAACAATGCTGAAATATACTGGTTGTTGAGTGAGGCATCTCACACAATAACTAGACGCATTTTAGCAGCTCCAGCAGCTGAGTAGGATTTTGTAAAGCACTCTCAGTAGCAGTTTCTCTCACAGTATTTGCACCCACAGTTCGTTACCAACAATTTTTTTTTCATCCTTTCACTCTTGTGATTATAATGTTTATATAATGTAGCCACTGCATGCTGTGTGGCTTTGATATTTTGTTTCACCTTGTTCCCACTGCCTCTCATAAAAATGTCTTCTTGCAGCGGTTTCTTAGTGGACTATTAGGTGGTGCCTTCGGTAATCCCTTAGGTGGTGCCATAGGTGGTCCCTTAACTGGTAGTGGGTTGGACGGCTTCAAGGGGCCAGGCCTGGTTCCTTCTTTTGGGGTTAATTTTGGTAGTTTACCCACTGGTGGTGGATATGGTCCCTACGGTGACAGCAATCCCCTGGGCTTGGATCTTGGCCCCGTCTCTATCAATCCTTTCGTCGGATTTAAAATTGCAAAATTGGATGGACGACCCATCTTGAACCCATCACTGGACCTGTTGGTAACACCTAATGCTAAAGGAATCGAGGCCATTAAGGGTCTTAAGGATAAGATCAAATATGGTTTAGATCCTCATAAAGACGGTGGTTACTACCCCGGTGGTGGCTACTACCCTGGTGGTGGGTACTACCCCAGCGGTGGGTATTATCCTGGTGGCGGATCTTACCTAGGCGCTGGCTACTACCCGAGTGGGGGGTATTACCCTGGAGGAAGTTCGTATCCTGGTGGGGGCTACTATGCAGGTCAATACGCCGGAAGCGGTTATTATCCAGCTACTGTATATGGAAAGAACGAAGCTTTTGGAGGATACACCCCTCCTTATGTACCTGCCAAGCCTTTATACACGCCTCAGCCAGTGCTCAACTCTGGCTACCAGAAACCTTTGGGAACCGTCCACCAGCACCAACACACCCACTTCCACGACCAAGACGACTCCTTTTACAGTAACAGCTTCTCTCCCAGCTACAGCCCATATGGCCGCTCTGACCTCGAAGACAAGGCCGCTCCCTTCTCTCTTCCTCTTTCCTCACGTGTAACTCCAGATTCTCGTCTACCTGCTTCCTCATCCTTCTCTCCGTCTTTCTCCCCCTCCGATCCCGTGTTTTCTGCGAGGTCCTCGGCGAATAGCACACCCGATTCCGGGTTCAAGTTCCCCGACACGTAAATATAGCATTTTTCCTAAGTCATAACGTACGCCACCCTCGTCTTAACGTATCCCATCCACTTCCACAAATTATTTTGCTACAAAAATCATAAAATTTAAAATGAAAACAAAGGGTTCCCATGTTATTTTTGTTGTTGTTCACTAACGTTTGTATTAAATGTTTCAAAGTTCTTGATAGGCATTTCTTAAAAGAATTAACGGCTATGAATCCTGGGTGTTAGACCGTAATAAATGGATGGCAGAACCAGCAGGTGTCGCTAACATTTCAAGTCCTCGGTGTTGGTATCATTAACTTAAGCAGTACCATCACCACCATTAACTTTTTTTTTTATGTCAACACGACTTAACATTCGACATTTTAACTGAGTAATAACTTTAAATCTATGCAACAACTTTTAAACGTTTAATAAAGCTTCATGGACAACACACAAGACAATAAGAACATCAGACATTTTTGTATATTTATTACGTCGCATTAGGTTAGGCAAGATTTGTCAGGAATGAGGACAATTATTTCCTGACGTGGGTCTTAGTCATATGATGACCCGCCGCTGGAACTTTTGGCCATCTGACGAGGATCTTACCCTGGCTTACCGGTACACCCCTTTAAAATTTAATCCTTAATTACGTCGAGTTTTTCGTAAACATTTGTTCTGGTATCATGTCACCAGAATCTCAGCAGTGAAATGATAGTTATGTCATCACTTATATTAATTTGTATAATATTTAGCAATAGCAGGATAGAGCCTGTAATATTTTTAATGTGTTTGTATTTTGTTAGTGCGCTTTTCCTCGTATTTATGTATTAAATTATTAAGATATAGATGCACTGTAGAAGAGCCAATCGTAGAATTAGAAAATGCACCGTAGTTCCCACACCCAGCTGACTCTGCTTTGGTTATACCAGTAGTTTATTATTGTTGTTATTAAGATAACATTAAGATTTGTAATTGTAAATATCGATGTCATTTTGCTATTTACATATCGCATATGAATAAAATATAACATTGATATACGGTATAATATAGCGTGTAGTTTTTTATAAATAAAATTTTGCAGTTAAAAGTACATAGTGTTCAAGCCAATCCGTGTTGTAGCGATAATGTCATGTAAAGGGGATTCCCTGCTATAGTGGAGGCTTCTTGCTGTATTAAAACATAGCTGTAGTCAGCAAAATCCAAGATTAGAAACCCACAACTGTAGAAGCGTGTGTGTCTCACAAGGTATCGTCGAAGAATGTAGAGAAGAATTCTGGTCTCTCCGAAGACGACGAAGCTGCTCCACGCTTCCTCGGACCCTTTTTTAGCAACCTACCTATCGACATCACTCACAGTAGCAACCCATCCTTGTTCCTTACACATTCCCTACCCTCCACCCGTCTTTGCATCGTGGGGGTCCCCTCCAAATGCCTCCTCGTATAGGTTCCTCTTCGCTTTCCTCCCTTCCCCTGGGATCTCTCACCCTCTAAATTTCCGTCTTCCCTCTCAGGATCTCCCAATGGTCTTTCAGGTTCCCTTGCTTCCATTCTGTCTCCCGTTGGGTTTCCCTCACCCTTAGAAGGGTTTCTCTCGCAACTCAATCCCTCTGTGTCTCTACCTATGACCTCCCTGTCTCCTAGTGCGGCCTCCTCTTCTGCTTTCTCTCCCTATCGACCTCTGACATTAGTCGACAAGGTAGGGTCGTCTGCGGCACTGCATGGCCCTGCTGGCTTGGTGCCTCTTCCTCTGCATGACAGTCATCTCCAGCAGTATCTCCTCCCTGGGCGTCCTTCCCTCGATCTCCTTGGTCTCCGTGAAAGCCTCTGCTACTACTTCAGATGCAAGACGCTAGCCACCTACTGCCAGGTATGCTATGGTAGATGTAAACCTTCGATAGATGTGCCCTTTCGATAGACGTATTATTATTATTATAATCAAGGGGGAAGCACTAAACCCGTAGGATTATACAGCGCCTATGGGGGGATGGAAGGCATTCAGGCTTAATTCAGGGAACTGGAGCACAGATCCAATTCCCTAGATCAAGAGCCCCTCACCAGCGTCAAGGAGCCTTCCTTGAGGGATTCGATAGACGTAACACATGTTAGACTAACCTCTGATGTTTTGTGACTTTCAAGCATACAGTATGTTCAGGGAGAGTTATACAAATATATAAAGGAGCAATATTTATTACATAAGTTTTTCTATCAAAGGTGAGCATTGTTTTAAATCATGACTTGCAAAATAAGTCACTTTTGAGAGATGTTTTCAAATAGTCTTGCTCTACCTTGTCTTTATGTTGCCCTTCTTGTCGCCATTTTAACCTCCCATGTCCACGTATGGGTCCTGCGGCCTTCACCAGAGCTCATAAACACAAAACAATATGTCCAAAGTTATGTGTGATGTCACCGTGGTTGTTTAATATATTTATAGATGGGGTTGTAAGAGAAGTAAATGCGAGGGTCTTGCAAGAGGCGTGAGTTAAAAGATAAAGAATCACACATAAAGTGGGAGTTGTCACAGTTGCTCTTTGCTGATGACACTGTGCTCTTGGGAGATTCTGAAGAGAAGTTGCAGAGATTGGTGGATGAATTTGGTAGGGTGTGCAAGAGAAGAAAATTAAAAGTGAATACAGGAAAGAGTAAGGTTATGAGGATAACAAAAATATTAGGTGATGAAAGATTGGATATCAGATTGGAGGGAGAGAGTATGGAGGAGGTGAATGTATTCAGATATTTGGGAGTGGACGTGTCAGCGGATGGGTCTATGAAGGATGAGGTGAATCATAGAATTGATGAGGGGAAAAGGGTGAGTGGTGCACTTAGGAGTCTGTGGAGACAAAGAACTTTGTCCTTGGAGGCAAAGAGGGGAATGTATGAGAGTATAGTTTTACCAACACTCTTATATGGGTGTGAAGCATGGTGTATGAATGTTGCAGCGAGGAGAAGGCTGGAGGCAGTGGAGATGTCATGTCTGAGGGCAATGTGTGGTGTGAATATAATGCAGAGAATTCGTAGTTTGGAAGTTAGGAGGAGGTGCGGGATTACCAAAACTGTTGTCCAGAGGGCTGAGGAAGGTTGTTGAGGTGGTTCGGACATGTAGAGAGAATGGAGCGAAACAGAATGACTTCAGAGTGTATCAGTCTGTAGTGGAAGGAAGGCGGGTAGGGGTCGGCCTAGGAAAGGTTGGAGGGAGGGGGTAAAGGAGGTTTTGTGTGCGAGGGGCTTGGACTTCCAGCAGGCGTGCGTGAGCGTGTTTGATAGGAGTGAATGGAGACGAAAGGTTTTTAATACTTGACGTGCTGTTGGAGTGTGAGCAAAGTAACATTTATGAAGGGGTTCAGGGAAACCGGCAGGCCGGACTTGAGTCCTGGATATGGGAAGTACAGTGCCTGCACTCTGAAGGAGGGGTGTTAATGTTGCAGTTTAAAAACTGTAGTGTAAAGCACCCTTCTGGCAAGACAGTGATGGAGTGAATGATGGTGAAAGTTTTTCTTTTTCGGGCCACCCTGCCTTGGTGGGAATAGGCCAGTGTGATAATAAAAAATAATCACGGGGATGCGCTAAACCCGTATTATTATTATTATTATTATTATTATTATTATTATTATTATTATTATTATTATTATTACCATAAAAAAGAAGAGCTGAACCAGCTAAACCCATAGGATTATACAGTGCCTGGGGGGGAGTGGTCGAAGGTATTTAGGCTTAATTCAAGGAACTGGAGCACAGATCCAATTCCTTAGGTCAAGAGCCCCTCACCAGCGTCAAGGAGCCTCCCTTGAGGGGAATTAGTTATTACAACAATATTAATTCTGGCAATTAACAATAATTCAAATTCTTTTTACAGCTCCCCATCAGAGGATTATACGAACAAGTTATATTGTTAAAACCTGGGGTACAACATTAATTATATGTGTACAGAACACTTAAATATGAAATGTCAAAAAATACTTTTAATAATAATTGAATAGTTCCATTGACAATCTGGTTAATTTATATAAATCGTGTTGGTTGCAGGATGATCATTAAGGCCGTGTTGTACTTGTTTTATTATCGACTAATTTAATACCTAAAACTGGGATTAAAATGACTCTCAGCATATATATTGAAATATATACACTTCTCTATAATATACCGTTTGGTCTAGCTCTTCAACATTATTAGGTAAGTAAACACGATGATAAAATAAATCAACGTTGTATATACTCAAGCCTGTGTCTAGTCTTTAAACTAATTTTTTATGTATAAAAGAAAAGTGTGGCCTTATGAATAATATTTTTGTGAAGTTTAAATACATGTATGTTGCGGATCTGCTGTACACCAATTTCTTCATATTTAATGCATCAAAGAGCAACCAACAATCAATATATATTCTAAACCTTAATTTATGTTAGTGTTGTGTTCTCACTTGATGTTGGTGTTTGCCAGTATTTTAAGTGGTTATTACTGCAGCAGTGTCAGGTGTATGTACTGTGATACACATCATTGTAGCTAAGAAGGGAGGTAGTCATGGATAATGTTCTTAGTCTTAAGTAAATGTAAAGTATTAATTAAACCAGTGTGGGTCATTCAGCACTGTATAATAGAGGAGACATTGACTTTTAACAAGCCAAAATGGTGTTCTACTTCCCCTCAAAAACTAAGATCAACCAGAACACAACATAAGACAAACTGGGGATTTTTTTTTTAATAAAAAATGAAAAAAAAGCACACACTGCAGCACAAGATTTTAATAGGACAACGTTTTGTTTTGTGTGGGAATTTAAAATATTTGACACATTCTTCTGCAACTTGCACTTTTTCTTCACAGTTGTCGATTGCATCTCACTTGAATCCAACTTGAGCAAAGAAAGAAAAAATATCAAGGATTATCCTATGCAAGAGATAGACCTAAACTAGGGTATATTTGATTAATAACTTTTATTTTCTTAAGGTACTTCACAAATGGAGTTACAGGTCGGTAGTCCGTATATGTACAAACGGTAAAGCTCATAAATAGCATTTCGATGATATAAAATATGTGATGGACTCCCAGAAAGTTAACAGTTTAATCAGCAGGTAGAGAGGACGAGTTACGTACACGTCTCCTCCCCAGTTATTCATCCCTGAGTCGTTATCATGAGTATTACGAGTTATGTACACGTCTCCTCCCCAGTTATTCATCCCTGAGTCGTTATCATGAGTATTATGTTTATTTACACGTCTCCTCCAGTTATTCATCTTCTCTGTGAATTTAATAAGAAAATGTTTTTACTTAAATATAGTATGAGCAGGAAATAAATAAACAATAATAAGAAGAATTATACGAGCCGGAAAATAGTATATTGAACTGTGTCATTTCTACCATTGATAAATTTACATTAAGCTTATTTTTTTCTATAAGAATCAAACTTTTAAGTCTGTAAATGTCACTCAAACTAATTAAAGTGGTATAAATATCAATATCTTAATACTTATTGTATAATTACATCAGAAATGGTGAGCAGCCATATACTAACTATATTACCATGACCACCATTGAAATGGTAGAAATAGCACAAATATTTTCGGTCTGTCCAGAAGCCCTTATTAGATGAGTCATTAAAATAAATAAATTAATAATGTTACAATAATAATATCAGAAATAGTTGCATTAATGTTTATGTATTTGTTTTAAGTCTAGAATATAAACAGAAATATTATATATTCTGTATTAATGATAGTGTATTTGTTTTAATTTTTTAATACAGATCTGAAATATTTTAGTCATTAATATAGCAGTACATGTTTGCAGCGTCAGTCGGGAGGTGTTGCTGGCATGAACTGTGGGATTTTTGAGGTGTGTTGCAACCCAGAACTTTACCAGGGAGCCTTCTCCTCTAACTTCAACTCCTACAGCAGTCGCAGAGGTGCCTGCGGCCTTCAGAACAATGCCAAGGTCAACGGGCGCATCAATCACCCGCGTCACGAGGAAGGCGACGCTGAATTCGGTCAGTTGACGTACTTTTAGCAAGCAGTGGGTTTAATGTTTTCCATAGTTCGATGATAGGGGTAAATCATTATAATTAACATATATGGGTTAAAATCTCCTATTATACATTCCTAATAACTGTATTTTTGAGGAAATGTTCATGCATAAATTCCTAATACATTAACTCACTTAACATTTCTTAGCTTGTAATCACCTTGTAATAACCTTAGCTTATAATTACCTTAGCTGTAATAACCTGAGTTAAAATTATTTTATTTTCAATTTAAGTGAAGTATTAAATCCGTGTGTGTCATTCATCATTAATACAAAGAGTAGAGGAGGTTCGAGCCTTCATCACTTTAAGTGAGTCAGACACGTTCTACCTAGATACACCTTCAGGTCCTTCAAGGGAGGTGCCTAAATGCTGGGTAAGGCAGCAAGGAACTGAATGGAATAGACAAGGTAGCTTGTAATAATAGCGTGTTAATTTCTCTGATGGCAGGGGAGTACCCGTGGCAGGCAGCGGTGCTGAAGAAGGAAGGCTTCGACAACGTGTACGTGTGTGCTGGAACACTGGTCGACCACAGACATGTCATTACCGCCGCTCATTGTGTCAAGGGGTATGTATGAATATATATATGTATATACATATATATATATATATATTATATATATATATATATATATATATATATATATATATATATATATATTATATATAAATATATATAAATATATATATATATAATATATTAGTATGTAACCACGAAAGAGTGGTATTGATCAATAACAAATGCGACTAGCCGGGTTAAGATCAGGAAATTCGCTCACAACGAGGCGGCTAAACAACATGGTTTCGATCCTCCGGCTAGTCGCGTGTTATTGTGAAATACCATTGTTCGTGGTTTACAATACTATATATATATATATATATATATAATATATATATATATATATATATATATATATATATATATATATATAATATATATATATATATATAAAGAAAGGGGAGTGTAAAATTTTACTAAGCTAAAAATTTTTGTTTATGATAAGTTTTCCTCCTTATTTGTAGTCTTCGGACTCCCTTGATTTCTGCTGAAAACTCTAAATTAAGAAAAAAAAATAGAGCTCTCATATTTCCTTAAATCAAACCTAATGATAATCACCTATTCCTCAGGCGCTGTATGATTGGTAGGGTTTAGCGCTTCCTTATGAACACAAAACTATTTTTTTATTATCATGAAGAAGTGCTAAACCTGTAGGTCCCAGCACCTGGGGAATAGAAGACAATCTTATTTAATCAGAGTCTCCTTTCACCAGCATCACGGTAACCTAGGGACAATGCACAGGTCATGGTGTTCTAGATGACCCTCAAAGGATTTTTTTCCTTATGATGAAGAATGAAACCCCTCAAGTAGGGTCCGCCTGTGAATGAGCATAAATGAGCCCTTCAAGGTAGGTACCTTGATGAGTGCTAAGATGACCCCTCAAGGGAGGTTCCTTGATGATGCTAAGATGACCCCTCAAGGGAGGTTCCTTGATGATGCTAAGATGACCCCTCAAGGGAGGTTCCTTGATGATGCTAAGATGACCCCTCAAGGGAGGTTCCTTGATGCCGGTGAAGGATTCTTGATCCTTAGTATTAGCTGTGCTCTTCCCTTCCTTGCAACCATCAAGCCTAACATTCCCTCAAGCGTTTATGATAATCTGCAGGTTAGAGCTTCTTCATGGATGTAATAATATCATAGTAATCTGAAGTGAACCCTCTGAATGGCAGTACAGGCTTCTGATTGAGGATCCCTCGGGAGAATGGGAAGTGACCCTGGGAACAGATTCTACCCTTATCGATAGTGACGTCAGTGCTCTCTTCGTCAACCCAGACTTCTACTCCGGCAACCTCATCAACGATATCGCCATTGTCAGAATTGAATTTCCAGTCGACTTTTTAAAAAAGTAAATAAATTCTTGAGGAATCTTTTAACTATAAACCAGGTGTGTGATATAGTATATGTATGTATGTATGTATATAATATATATTACTTATACTAATATATATTTTTATATATCATATATTATCATACTATAATATATCCCATATCATAATATAATTTCATATATATTATTAAATATATATAATAAATATTATATAAATTAATATTAACTATATAAAATGTGTGTGTGTTGGTGTGATATATGTATATTTATATATATATATATATATATATATATATATATATAATATATATATATATATATATATATATATATATATATGAAACCCCTACGGATTTAGAAATTCCTATTAATATAATAATTTTTAATAGGTTTGTTATAGCATTTGCAAATTCGTCTCTTTTATCATTAAAATTGTTAGGTTTTATCATTTAAAAACGTTGCAGAATAAGAGTCACAGTACCGTGGGTGAAGTCACAGTTATCCTACAGAACTTAGATAAGTCAAGGAAGGATTGATCCTTCCTCTGAGATCTTTTAACATTTCTGTATTTATCCCATCAATCCCAGCTGCCTTACCCCCCTTTCATTCTACCCACTGTCTCACGAACTTTTCCCACACTCTCAACTGGCTCTTCCTCACTCCTACAAGATGTTATTCCTCCTTGCCCTATACAGTGTTCACTTAATATTAAATAAATAAACGTTCCTAGGAGTTAGTCAAGTGTTGTGTGTCGGATCATAGGGAAGGACCCAAGAATTTCAATGGAATTAAGTCACACTACTTGGTTTACTTGAGTTATCCTTGAATCAATATGAACCTTCGGGGTTACTAAACCAAAGAATATCGTCTTTTCCTAGCAGAGGGTATATACCCTGAGAAGTGTATGTCTCTTGTATATGCCCCGAGAGGTGTATGCCTCGTGTATATCTGAGAGATGTATATCTCGTATATCCTTAGAGGTGTCTCGTATATCCTTAGAGGTGCTCGTATATACCTCGAGAGGTGCATGTCTGTGTATTACAGAGTTCATTCTAATTTTGTTTAGGGTTTCGGGTATTCTTGATATTAATGTGCGATCATTCGGTTTTAAATATAGGCTAGGAGAGACATAGCTGCATGTAAAAACAATACACGAATATCCCGCACGAAGGAGAGGAGAACTTACGACGACGTTTCGGTCCGACTTGAACCATTTACAAAATCCCCTCTCCTGTGTTCGGGTTATTTGTGCATTGTTCCAGTGACGGTATTGTGCCTTTTTCTTATGTAAATACAATAACAAGTTGAGACGAAATAATTCACATAGAGGCAGCAGATCTGCTGCCTCCATGTTGAAGCCGAAAGTCGAAATATATTTCCTCTCATTGACAAGTGTTCTTTATACTTCGATTTACCAACAGGGTATTTAGGTGGGTAGCTTTGAAATGAGTTACAGTAGGATAACATCTCTTGTGCTGCAAATTGAACCTTGTAAAAACTGAAACACTAACTAGCCTCTTGTTCAACAGCCCTCACATAGGACCAGTTTGTCTGCCCAGTCGAGTCGACTTCACTGGTCAGAGGTGCTGGGTATCAGGCTGGGGCAAGGATAACTTCGACGAGACAGGACAATACCAAAACATTCTCAAGGTTAGTACCAGAACATAATTTTGGTTAGTAGCAGCATTATTGGTTTCTGGTTAGGGTCTAGATGAGTACCAGAGCATCTTCAATTTTAGTATCCACAGACGAGGCTATAGTGGGGGTTTTACCTCTTCATTGAGAGATTGTTTATGGCGTGGCCTCCGAGCTGGTTTTGAGTTTCCCATAAATTGTTAATTAACGGGAAAGTTGCAAAGTTTTGAAGTTACCATAAAACTTCCCACAGTTTGGTTATTTTAAGATTATTATTAGCTGAATCAAACGTCACTCACTATCTCTTAAATCTTCAGGTACTGAAGCCACTTGAGAAATTTAATGGTTAACTCATCACGTGTCATTGCATAACTCAGATCATATTAAAAATTTCAGAATCCATCCTAGAAACATCTGCTATGGTGAGATTTGCTATCACTGCTTCATTCACGTTGAATAATGACTTAAAAATATTTTTACAGTGGATTATTATTAGATGATTTTGTACTGTAATGACTCACGGAAGTGCGGCTGGTGATGTTGTCATACAGAGTGATGGCTCTCATAAAGAAATTGGAGCACGCATCAATACCTTGGCCTCTACCCTTCAAACAGAACTGTTGCCATACTCCTTGCACTCTCTGTTATCCATAAATGCTCTCCGCTCATTTATTATGAATTGTGGCATACTTGTGTCAGAAGTCAGACACAGGTATGGTAGGATTGTGAACAATGGAGTCCGAGTACACCTGTGGATTCCGTCTCACATTGATCTTCAGAGGCATGATAGAACTGATGAATTGTCTAAGTTATATGCCTTCAGAGAGGGACTGGATTACAGTCTTGGCTTGTCAGTTTACAGTTTGAGAACAATAATACGAAAAGAACTTCAACTGAACTTTATTAAAACTGAGGAGACTGACACAGTCAGTCCATCTGTCATCATTCCATCATGCAGGAGGAGCCACATGTCTATGGCGCATCCAACAAAATAAGCCGAGTAAAAGGACACAAGTGCAACTAATGTGACATTTTATTGTGGCAACGTTTCGCTCTCCAGGAGCTTTATCAAGCCATTACACAATAAAATGTCACATTAGTTGCACTTGTGTCCTTTTACTTTACATATTGTCGGTAATTCTACCAACTTTATTACAAAATAAGCCAACTCTTGGATGTCACTACCGCCCGGCTCCGGGTGGGTTACAAGTATTTTTGGAAGGTTAAATCACCACCACCAGATGTAGACCAAACGAAATGTATATTTGCCAGATGGACTTTTGTCACGTGAACTTGCAGCATTATGCACTGGAATGCAATAAAATTAATGAGTTTAGAGAACTCACTCAGAGATGTTCAAGATATGTCAAAGTATTTCATCCACAGTGGTATATTATAAACTATTCCGGAAAAATACCCAGGCTTTGCTCACTGTAAATAAAGCATTACCACTAATGTCTGCATAAAAAACTCATTACGATTGTGACCAGATATAAACATGCACAGTAAATAGTTTATTACCACTGTAACTTTTTCAGATATCAAAACTTTGCGGTCCAGTCCCTGGACCCATTATGTACCTCTGTAATCTTTTGACTACCGCCCACAGGATTGGTATGGGGCGCATGATAAAAATATTAAACTAAATCACGGAATCGTATCAACATAGTTGCAAACGAATCACAGAGTGGGTGGGACTCAAACCAATTTGGGAAGCGAGTTCTAAACTGGCATGCCAGTTCTGGGATTTGTACTGTAATATTAAAGCCAATAGTGAACAGAGGATCAAACCTCCATCATTGTGCCGAATGACCTACACGGGCTTAGCGCAAATATAATCTGTAGCTCCTCAGTTTATAAAAGAAACGGGTTATGTTCTTGTAGTAAAACCCTATAGGTTATACAGTGCATGGAATGCTGGAGGCTCGATCTTCCGTTTGATAATAGTACAACCTGTGTTCACCAAGTCATTAACAACAACAACGGTGACAATAATAATGTTACTACTACTAAGCTATAGAGAACTAATAATAATGCATATGGTGGGTTGTTATTTCAGGAGGTGGACCTGCTGGTGGTGCCACGGTACGCGTGTGAAGCAGCGCTGCAACAGACGAGGCTGGGCGCCACCTACCGCCTCCATCCTGGCATGCTGTGTGCTGGTGGGGAACCCGGCAAAGATGCCTGCAAGGTGACATACAGTATTTCCTCAAGCACTGTATAACCCCTACGAGCATTGCGTTTCCTCACGAATATAATAATAATTGAATGTTTCATATTTTATACGTTCTCGCTCTGGTTTATCTTGGGCATTATTACTGACCAATAATGTTATGGCAATTTGAAATCTCCTCGTATATTAGCTCTACCCTCATACCCATTCTGTGGTCGGTAATGATCCCATCCTGTGGGTGGTATTCACATCATGCTAATCTTGTAATGGTAATTCCAGTCCCGAGGGTTGTCACATTTGCTGGTAATTCGACTGTCGGCAAACCTAACTTAACCTAGACTTTCATTTTTTTAACTTTATTTCCGTTCATTGTGGTAGTCATCCCTATACCCTAGTACTAAGGATGTAGGATGTAGTCAAAAGATTAGAGGCACATAATGGGTCCAGAGACGGGCGTCACTGATACAAAATATTCCTTCCTTTCTATGTGCTTCAATGTGATTGGTTTTAACAGGTTTTGCAGCGTCAAAAACTCACTCCAGCGAGAACCTTAAGGATCCAAAATGTGTATCACGGTGATATCATGACCGTTGCAGGTCACTCGTTTAATTTGAAGAGAAGACACATGTTGCAGTACAAGCTTTTATTGATGCAACTTTTCGCTGTGTCCCAATAAAATGCTTGTTCTGCAGCGTGTTACTTTTCTTTGTAATAATCGGTGGTGCGTCATCTGCATTCAGAGATTTACCAATCATGTGTGCGATTCTAAACGTTAATAATGCTAGTGCTTGTATACTTTCTATATCAAAATACCTTTTTTTCTACTAGACACTGATATAAATACTATATATATTCAACACAGAAAAAAAATTACCAACATGAAAACCTGTGCAATATGCAAAAATAGTTCCAAGTGAGATATCGCTTGGGTTGCATGTAATTTCTGTAAAAAAGGGGTCATGGTACATGTGCAAATATCCACCAATATACCACTACTGATATTAAAACAGGGAAATGTTTCTGGGTCTGCCCAAGCGTCAGAACACATAGAGAAAATTTTCATTTATACTAAAAGACAGAAACACGAAAAAAATCCTTTTTTTTGAGTAATTTGACAGTCTTGTATGACAGTTGGGAAAGTAAAGAGAGTAGGGCAGTTGGAGCTGTCACCCCTGGTACTGCCTTGGAAGACAGTACCTGTAAAGATATGGAAATGTAAGACAGTGAACCAGGTGGAGATAGTGGACCTGGTATTGAAGAAACAGGTAAAGATCTAGACTTACAAGATCCAGAAATACAAAACAACAGTACTGCTGGAGATGAAAAAAAAAGGGGGAGGATGCTTCAGGGAATGGTGTTGGTACATTACTAGTACTAACTGGTGGTAGTACTGATGCTAATACAGGTGGTACAGATAGTAGTCAGAAAAAAACTGCACCAGTAGGAAACCCAGCCACAAAAAAGTCCTGGCAAACAGAAATCGTATCTGTGCAAATTCTATGCCTTGGGTATCTGTAGGCATGAAATATCTGGAAAAATAGGTGGGACGTGCAGTTTTGATCATCCAAGAAAATGCTGCGACCTCATGACCAAAAGAGTATGCAGTTCTTCTTGTAAACTATTTCAACTTGAAATGTGTTATTCATCAGTCAGTGAAGACAGTTACAACTCATTACAGTTATGACCGAGTGTGGACGTGTGAATTGCTCATTACTTTGTAATGTGTTTATGACTGTAACCATGTATAGACGTGTAGATGATTCATTACCTTTGTAACTTGGTAAGTAAGTAAATAAGTTTATTCAGGTATACACAAATACAGTTATATAGATTATCATACATAGCAGCATATGTGTGTAAAGTACCCAGGATAACCCAAAAAAGTCAGACAGAGTGACTTACTTCCATTGAGGTCCTTACTTATTTCCAGATCTACCTGGAGTTCATTACCTTTGTAACTTGTTCAGCTATCAGAACTTTGGGGCCCAGTCCCTGGACCCATAATGTACCTCTAATCCTTTGACTACTGCCCACAGGATGAGTATAGAGGTGCATAATATATTAAACTATGACCCCTTACTGGCGTAGGCCTATTCCAGTGATACCTAGTCAGTAGACCTAGTCAGTGATCCCTAGCCAGTAGGTCTACTACAATGATCCCTAATCAGTAAGCCTACATCAGTGATCCCTCGCCTTAGGCTTACGCTAGTGATCTTGTATTCTTATGTTGCCTCTAAGGAGCCGGGTGTACCCTGATGTCGGTAAAGGACTCTTGTTCCAAGGAATTGAAGCTACCCCCGTTTTTCATTGGATCAAATGCGATTGCCTCTCATTCCCTAGGTGCATTATGACCCCTATGGTTTAGCGCTTCCTCCATAAATGTAATAATATTAATAATAATCATATTTTACAGGGTGACGGTGGGGGCCCCTTGGCGTGTGAGGGTCCAGACGGACGGTACCAGCTGGCCGGGATAGTGTCTTGGGGGATAGGCTGTGGTTCCTCTGGTGTTCCCGGCGTCTATGTCAGCGTTGTTCACTACTTAGATTGGATCACACAAATAATTAAATTCTAGTCTCCACCTTCTAACTCTGAACTCCTCCTAGACCTCCTATCTTAACGATCGTTTCACGAAATCATATAAGATTAACAAGCTCTGAGATGCTCCTGGTTCTATAATCGAAGTCCCATCTAGCACACTATGAACTCGACATAGTTATAGATTTGAGGTTCTCTGCCTTCAGGATAATACCAACCAGATTGGGCCCATTAATTTACAAATTACAGGTTCCATTATCTCTGATCTGTCGTCTGATTTTTCATAAATTTTGAACATCTGCCTTAAGATAAAATACTTTCTTAGTTCTATGTTTGGGTTACCAGAAATCCTAAGTTTTAGAATCCATTTTCAGTCTCATGTTGATTGCTTGAAGGTTTTTATCTAATCTACTCAATGGAGTCCAATGTAGAAGTTTAATTCGTGGTTTGACGTTGAGCACCACATTTCTAAGTTCACAGCTTCATTCTAGCTTCTACAAGGCAGGTTTATTGTGCTAACCTCGTCCTGGTCACACTCTGCAGGTTCACAGGTCCTAGTTATGTAATGGACGATCACCAGTCTGTATTATTTACATTTTCTAAGCTTTTAAATTAACTTTTCTAATTCACAAAGTTCTTTGGCCTAGATTCTAATTTCATAATTCCAAAGTTTGGGTTCTAGGCTAACTGAAGAAAAAAAAACACGACTCACGAAATCGTAATGACACGATTGCAAACAAACCATACCACATTGTCTCAATAATTTGTTTTACGGTGTGGCCTTTCTTCAATATTTTCTGCAGTACGCCTTGTAGATACATATAGGTAAATTGTTGTAGGGTCTAGTTGAGGATGTATAACCTACACTAGGCTGGTTGAAGCATGGCGTAGCTGACATGTGGTCAAAGGATAAAGCAAAAAGAGACCTTTAGTAGTAAACCTTTTTACCTACATGTTGTACTTGGCAAAGCTTCATGTAGGTGAAATATCGTACTAACAAGGGTTTCCTTTCGTTGGATATCTTTAAATTACACTAGGCTGGTTTCCTGCACTAATGGACATTGTATTGTTGTCCTCGGATCTCTCTAAAAAAAAAATCAGTTGTTTTACCTTTGTTATCGAGTTGTTATTTAGTTATTTTAATGTCAACATTTACAGGGAGAGGTGAAATACCTGATCAGTGTTAGTATCTTATTGCAATCAAGAAACCCTAGGGTTTCGGGGGTCAACGCCCCCGCGGCTCGGTCTGAGACCAGGCCTCATGGTGGATCAGGGTCTGATCAACCAAGTTGTTACTGCTGGCTTATTCTTAATGTGCCTTTGATATACCTTCGATGAGTTTCGAAAGTTACTACTCACGGAGCCCGGCCATGGGTCAGGCTCGTCTGGTGCTAGCCTGGTCAACCAGGCTGTTGCCCACTGCCTCACATATCTATCACAGCTTGGTTGATCTGCGGCCTGGTGAAGATACTTGTCCAGTTTTCTCTTCAAAACTTCTACACTTGTTCCAGCATTGTTCCTGATATCTTCTGGTAAGATGTTGAATAGTCTGGGACCACGAATGTTGATACTACTTATGTATCAAGACCAGCCTTGATTCTGGTCAAGAACTAGAACCAAGAAATTGAAAACTTCCATCGCCTTCCGCGGCTCACCTCTCATTCCCCTGGTGCTGTATGACCCCTAACGGGTTTAGCGCTTTGAATGTAATAATTATTTGTATCAGGAAGTGTATATAACATGAGTGAACACTTGATCAGTTACTCATATTCATTATTACTTATGAATTCTGCACTAAAAATAGTTATATAGCATGTATACTTGAGTCTCGCTGCAGGTCAGCTGGTCTGTGTTTGTAAATAATAAGCCTTTATTGTATTGCCTAAAGCCAATAAAATGTTGAATTTATGCATGTATTCTGTTTATTACTAGTGATTCCGTGTTTTACTGTATAAACTAATGTATAAACATGCGAAATATTAAAATAAATGTATATTATGCATTTGGTACTGCTTTTGGCTTACAACCAAAGACAGGGTTCGATCCTGGGGTGGGTAGAGACCTGGGCATGTTTCCTTACACCTTTTGCTCTTGTTCGGTTATTATTACCATACTCTAGAGCTGATTTGAGAGGGACATGACCTCCCAACGACTATATTCTTACCTCTACTAGTGGCCTACATCTCACCTCCTGGTGGTATATAAGGCTCCTTCCTGTCACTTCAACTCAAATTCAAATTAAAATTCAAAGTTTATTCTCTATAAGGATTACAATGCTGAGTTTACAGAAATTTGGTTATTGTTTGGTTTACATGTAGTAAAATTGTGATTACAGAGTGTACCACTAGAACGCTTAGCATGGCTAGGCATTTCGGGCATACTTAGTTTTATTCTTAATTGTAAAATATTACAAATTATGAGGTAAGTTGGTATTATGGCTAAGTGACTAAATACTAGTTTGTGAGTTTAGCAATGTGAATGCTTTTGTTTTGGCACAGTACATAGTTTCAGTATTGGAGTATAACAGGATTCATTATTTTAAGACTGAGATTAATATTTCTGTTTATGGTCAAATGAGTGAGTGAGTGTAAGTGTGAACCACCAGGTGGTATTCGTGTAGTTAGTTGACGGGGTGTATCAGGGAGATAAGATGTTTTCTAATGGTAGTTTTGAAGGTGATGAATGTGTCTGCAGTTCTAGAGTTCTCAGGTAGGGTATTCCAGATTTTAGGGCCTTTGACATACGTTGAATTTTTGTAAAGGTTTAGTCGGACATGGGGAATGTCGTAGAGATGTTTGTGTCTGGTGTTATGCCTGTGGGTTCTGTCACAACTATCAAGAAAGCGTTTTAGGTCAAGGTTGATATTAGAGTTTAAGGCCCTGTAGATATAGATTGTACAGTAGTAAGTGTGGATGTACTGGACTGGGAGTAAGTTTAGATCTATGAAGAGTGGGGGGGTGTGTTGCCAGGGATGGGATTTAGTGATTATTCTTACTGCAGCTTTTTGTTGGGTTATTATTGCTTTAGGTGTGTTGCTGCAGTTGATCCCCAAGCACAAATAGCATAGGTGAGGTATGGATAAATAAGTGAGTGGTATAGTGTGAGAAGGGCATTTTGCGGGACTTTAGTATCGTATCGGGGAGAGGACCCCAATTTTTTTGGGATATTTTTTTTGGCTATATGCGGGGAAGGGGTGCAAAAATTAGGTTGTTGTAAGGTAAAGCCTGGGTTTTTTTCCCCCCATTATTTCTGGTAATTAAAATTTGTTGTAAAATTTTTAAATTTTTAAAAATTTTGGTGAAACTTTCCCTCCCTCTGTACCAAACAAAATATAATAGGTTTTGTCAGTGTTAACGTAAGTTTATTGGGGGTCATCCAAGTCGATTTTTTAAATCAGCCCCTCATTCAAAATTTGGTTTGAGGGTGGCAAGATGTTAAGTTGTGCACCCAGAAAAGGGAAAATGGGTTTCAGTTTTGGGGAACTTTTTGGAAAAAAAAAAGGTAAAGGGATGTATATGAGGAAAGCAGGGGACCAAGGCCTTCCCGCGGAACTCCAGTATAAAGGGGCCCGTGTTGCAAAAAGCGTGTCTTTAATGGTGACGTACTGATACCTTTTAGTAAATAAGATTTGAAAAAAAGCAAGGCATGGCCTCTTATACCATAGTAATTAAGTTTGTGGAGTAGGTTTGTGTGGTTACTGGGGTTAAAAAGCTTTTCTTGGGTCAAAAAAAAATTCCCTAGGGGAAAACCCTTTTTTTTCCCAATGCTTTTAAAAAAGCAGATCAAACTTTTTATAAATTGAAATCATTAGTGCTTTTTTTTCCTGAATCCAAACGGGGGGGTTGAGTTTTTTTTTTGAGCTGTTTAAATGAATACGGGTTCCTGTGCACGAGTTTCTCAAAGATTTTGGATACCCAAGGAAGTTAATTTGGGCCCAAAAAGTTTTTTAAAGTCTGTAGGGTCACCCCCTTTTAAAGAAATTGGGTTTGAAACCCTTGCCATCGGTATTTTTCGGGAAGGTGCTAGCCTTACTTGTTAAAAAAAAATGAAATAGCATGCGAAAGGACAGGGGGCCGCTCGTTGTCCCAGAAAATGGTGGGCCCTGAGACAGATTCCCCGAGTTATTTTTAATTGATTTTAAATAAATCCAATGATTTCCATGGGCTAAAGTTGGTGCAAGATAAAGGTTTTGGGGAAAATTTCCCCCATCTAGGTAGCCCCGGGAAAGGGCATTGGAAAAGGGGGTTTTTTACTGGCAAGATTAGATCCTATATTTGAAAAAAAGTCTTTTAATTTTTGTTACCCCTGTGTCAGGGGGAATGTAGTGGTTTTCATTAGGTTTAGTTGGCCCAAAAATTTTTGGGTTTTTTCTCATTTTGGGGGGGTCCCTAAATTGAGTGTTTTCCAGGTCTTTTTTTATATTCCTTGGGTGTCTAAAAAACCACGGAGTAGTATAGTTTTTTTTGGCTTTTTTTTTTAATTTTGGTGAGAGCTGATGAATATTTTTTTAAAAGATTTCTTTTGTGTAAAAACCCCTGTCTATATTGCTTTTATTTTGGGGTTTTCTTGTCAATGGTTTTCAGAAAGGGTGCGGTTACCATGGGCAACCAACCGTTTTTTTGTGATTTTTTTTGTTTTTATAGGAAATGTTTGTTGTATAGTTAAAAATTTTTTTAAGAAAAATTTTCTGCCGGGTCATCAATCCCTTTTGGCCTTGGAAAATTTTCTGTAGGCCAATCAACAGTCTCTGGGTTTCAGCGGGAACTTCCTTATGGGGCCCCGGCCCATGGGGGTCTAAATGAACTTTGTTGTATTCAAGGGGTGGTTTACAAATTTTTTGCCCGGAGGAAAGTGGGGTTAGTGGGTCTGTAGTGCTATCTGTGATTATCCCTTTTTTAAAGGGGGGGTAGAAATATTGGTCCAATGGGTTTTTTTGGGTTTGACTTGTCTCAGTGGGGCCTGGTTGGTTTATTTAAATAGTTGGTATGAAAAGGGTTTTGTTGTTCTTTATTTTTATTGAAATCAGTTACAGGCTGATCATCTAGAAACCCAAGGGGTTGATGTTGAAGCCCTCCAGCAAAGAAAAGGGTTCCCAATTTCATTTGTCTTTTTTTGTTATTAGTGCCCAAATTTCTCACTAAAATTTGGGAGGGTTTGTGTGGGGGTACCCGGGTAAATGGCACCGATTGTTATAGGCGTCTTAAGTTTTTTTACAGAAAAATTAGCAAAAATGTTTCCCCCAAATTCATAAACAAAACCCAAGGGGTTTTGGGGCAAGACAAGTTTAATTTGGTTAGAGTATTGGGATTGCAATACCCCCCCCCAACTTTTTTGGTCTGCAGTTGGAATTGTTGTGTATCCTGGAAAAGGGTTTAGATACCCTTAAAAGTGCCCCCTTTTAAACCCAAAGGTACAGTAAAAAAAAGCAGGGGGAAAGGGTGTCTTTAGTGATTAAGGAAAGGCTAGGGGGTTTCATCATAGTGTTTGTTTAAAGGAAACCTGATGTTGTTTTAAAGTCCTGATAGATTTTTAGCATTTTTTTAGGTTGGGTGGTGGTTGTGTTCTGTGAATACAGCATTTTTCTTTCCAATATTTTGATTGGGTGTCAGATTATGGGGTTTAGTTTCAGGGTCAACGTAAATAAATTTCATCTTCTGGGTTTTTAAATTATGGTTATTTATACCCCTGAGTTTTTTGTGTTGAAAATTTTAGTACGATAACGTAGTTTGGGAAAGGAAAATTTTGGGCAAGTATATAGCTAGAGTATTTTGGTCATGTAGGGTATAGTCACTACTAACAAATGAAGTTGATGTTGTCTATGTGTTGTGCGGAATGAAACTAAAGTACAAATGGTATAAACTAGGGAAAAAAAAAAATACAAAATTTAAAAAAAGAACAAACTCTCACTTGTAAAAGCACTAAGGTCTAATAATGACTTTTGTGGGTCTATGTTTTTGGGGCTAGAATAGCCTAAAGTACAAAAAGGTTTAAAAATAAAAAAATTTAAAATACAAATTAAAAATGGGACTAGTCTCTCCTAGTTTAAATTTCAAATATGGTCTAAATTTGTGGAAAATTTGGGATTGACTATGGGAAATTTAGTTAGAATGAGCTATGGGACAACTTAAATTTTTCTAATAATATAAAAATACAAATTAAAAATAGCACTAAAATCTCTCACTATAATTCACTATGGTCTAATAAAAGTGAATTTTTGGGATTGAAATATGTATTGGGGCTAAAAGAGATAGTAAAAACTAGGGTTTTGTCCCAATAATAAAAAAAATACAAATTACAAATAGCAAACCCGTCCCCACCCCAGTAATTTCACAAGGTCTAGTATTGAAATTTTTTATTGACTAAAGTATTGAGCTTTTGAATACTAGAGAAAAATGTGATAAACTAATAATATAATAAAGGGGAAAAAGACCTCAATTTTAATTGCACTAAGGTCTTATATTTAAATTTTTTTTTTTAAAAAGAAATTTGAGTATAAAAATTTTTAAAATTTACGGATAAAATAACAAATTAAGGGACAAAATAATAAAAAAAAATGATAAAAATAAAAATGGGGAATGACTTGGTTTTTAAAATGCTAGTAAAATGGCAACAGGATAATATTAAAAAATTTTAGTTGAAAAATTTCTAGGTTTAAAAAGTATGGAAAAAAAGGGGCCCAAAAAAAAAAGTTTACAATAAGTTTGATCAAATGTTTTAAAAATAAAAATTGGGGGAAAAATTTTGGGGTTTAGAAAAAAAATTGGGCAATTGAGTATTTTTTAAAGTGAGGGAGAATTTTTGAAGACAAGTTATGGTTAGTTTTTTAAAAAAAAAAAATGGAACAGTTTATGTGGGGAAGTTGGGAAAAAAGGAGAAGATTTTGTAGATATTAAAAAAAACAAATTTAAAACTATGAGGTAGAATGGTCGTTGAATACAACAATACAATTTAAAAATAAATTGGGGTATTAGAATTTTAGGGGGGGACGAATTTAAAGACAATATAACACTAACGGTGGGCTTTTGGGTATTATCTGCACTTTAAATCTGATTCTGTTTAGTCCAGCCTCACTTAGGAATTTTTAAAGGCATTTCTGTGGATATGAAGTATCTCCCTTTCCCCGTGGGGTTTTCCCCAACTATTTTTTTTTCCAAACCCTCACAAAGCACTGGTGGGTTTTTTTTGGGCCCTGCGCAATTTTCTTAGCCGATAAAGAAAGGTTTTTTTCTCGTTTTTGGGAAGGACTAATTTACGTAAACATCGTTTTCAAGAAAAAAGATGTTTTTAGTAGGTTTTTTTCTTTGTAGGTAGTTTGGAATTTTAACGCACGTTTTTTTTAACCCGCTTGGGGGCCCTCAGTTTTTTTTAAACCCTTTTAAATCATCACTACATAAGTTAAGGGGGAAAGGGGGTCCTTTATAAAAAATGTAGGGTGGGGGCTCCCTGCAGGTCTGTTTGGGGGAACCCGTGAGTGGGAGATGTTTGCTGTTTAAATTTCAAAACGGCAGTTTTGCTTTCTGTTTTGGGCTTTTTGGTCTGGAAGGGTTTGGGTTTTGACAGTGGCAATTGTTGGGCCCCCTCTTGATCTTTCCTCTGTAAAATTTGGGATAAGAGGGGACTTGGTCTTTTAGAGTGTTGATGGTTTTCTAGGGGGCCCGGGGTGGGGGTTGCCCTTTTTTGTTCAGAGTGTCTAGTTTATGTTCTAGAGCAGTGATCTTGTTGAGGTTTAAACGCATTGCTTTGCCCCCCCTTGTTCCTGCATTTCTTTAGTTAAATTTGGGTGATCGTTTTGGGTTTTGAAAACATAAGGAGTTTTTTGCTAATTTTTTGGGGGCGGTGATCTTCTTGAATCAAATAATGAAAGGGGTTAAACTTTGGAAATGGAACGGGGAGCCATGTTTGTTTTTGTCTGTGTGTGTTTTTTGGTTTGGGGCCGGTGGGTGATTTTAGGGTTGTGTCCCGGGTGGCAAATACCACAAAATTTTTCCCCCCGTGTTATTTCTGCCTCACCTTTGTGTTAGGAGTCCTTTGTTTTATTGGAAACTTCTTTTATTGGGGTTTTGGGCCCTTGTCCATTGGGGGGCTTCGGGTGAAATTTTAGGCGATGGGTGAAGGGTTTAAGTAGTGGAGTATTTTCCCCTTCCCGTGGCAGCGGGTAGGAGGTTTTTGTATTTAGCCTATTTGTTGGTTTTTTTTGTGAACCTTTTTGGGGGATTTCTGCAGTTGGGTTTATATCATTTTGGGTATCCCCTATGTTTAAATGTTTTCAGGGGTTTTAATTTGGTCACACGGGCTGCTGGGAACCTCAGGTAAAGTAAAAAAAGAGGACAAGTTCCTGTTGCCCCCTGCCGCTCCGTTACTCTCCATATTGAATTTAGGGCTATTGGGAAAAAAGACTCTTCTCCAGGGCTGAGGGACTGACACCTTTAAAACTTCAAGGGTGAAAGGACTGATTACCCTCGTCTTTACGCTCTTCTGCCTCAAACAACTTTTTTTGTACTGATGGGGAAAAAGCCTACTGTGTAGGCGAAACGTTTTTTGAAATAAAAAATCTAACTGTTGCTATGTGGCCCTTCCTAACGCCTGTCGGGTTTTTTTAAACCATTTTGATGCTCACTAAAACCTCTTCATTGAAAACTCTTAACTCTCTTTTAAAATTCAATATTCTTCAAGAAAACTTAGTAAGTTTATTCAGGTATACACAAATACAGTTACATAGATTATCATACATAGCAGCAAGTGTGTAGATTTTTAGATTTTGCCACCGAAGTGGCTAGTTTATTGTGCACCCCATATCCATCCTGTGGACGGTAGCGCGAGAGCATATGGATACACAAAAGGCCTAGGAACTAGGCCCCAAAGGGTTAACAGGAATACATATGGATTTATATCTACATATCTATAGTTCACTTATCTGTTGCAAGCAAATTTAGGAAATTTGCTTAGTATATCTGGTATCTTATTTTCATTAATAAGATATCTTGACATGTCACATAGGTTATTATACTGTCTGTCTCTGTATAACTCAATAAGTGGACAATTAAGCACATAGTGTTCAAGAGAGTGACCATATGCCTGATCACATAATTTACATTTAGTTTGATATCATCTGGTGTCTCCCAAACTGCCAGAAGTACTTGTAACCAACCTAAGCCTGGCCACTACAACATCAGTCAGTCTGTTCACATTGCAAGTTGCTCCATAAACATACTTATCTACGTTGATGATATCAAAGTGGGTTATAAATCTACTCAGGCTTCTAACTGCATTCCTATAACAATCATTTTCATTATTTGCTTCTCTCCTAATATTATTCCTAATGCTAGACACAGTTATACCAAAGTTATATTCTACATTCTCCTTCTGGGTACTCTTCTTGGCTAACATATCAACTTTATCATGAAGGAGTAATCCAATGTGATGGGATCCATAGCAATTGTACATTAATTCCTTTGTCCCTAATTTTTGAGTATCTATACCTGGCTTCTCCAATGAGCATGTTGTTGGAGTCATTATACGAGTCAAGAGCCTTCAATGATGACATAGAATCAGTAATGATGATAGAGTCAAGCTCAGTGTCATAGGTTAGCTTTAGCGCCATTAAGATTGCAAACAATTCAGTTTGCAGTGTAGACGCCCAGTTAATTCTTATGCCTAACTCAACAAATTTATTATCGTTCTTAACTGTGTAGAGAACCTGGGATAACCCAAAAAAGTCAGTGACTTACTTCCGAGGGCGGGGAATGTGACTAGGCCTGGGGACAGTTGATCCCAACGATGAGGAGGTATTTGTACGTCCTCCCATGGCAGCATTGGAGACATTCCC
>NC_069461.1:29451718-29471136 GCF_026875155.1 Cherax quadricarinatus
CAGAGCCCCCACATAAAGGATCATTTGGCAATGAAATAGGACCAGGTTAAAACCTATACAATGTGAAGAGTGAACGGAAAAGGGGGGGGGGGGGTTGGGCCTGTACATCGCGAGTCACTTGTTTGCAAAAAAATGCTTAGTGCCTCAAATGATGTAGGGGAAAGTTTTAGCAGTAAAGTTGAGAAAAAACCTGTCTTGGGGTTGTCCAAGCCCCCCGGAAAGCAAGTCCCAGAAATTTCCCAGGAACCTTTTAAAAAATTGCCCATTCGGGAAAATCGCCAGCCCCTGCCCCCAAAATCTTGCCCCTGGGGGATTTCAATTAAAGGGCACCAAATGGAGGAATAAGAAATAATTTGTTGCGTGATAACACCGGGAGGCAGCTTGACAAAAACTCTCTATCTTATCTTGTCTATATCTTATTTTTTAATTCTTATATTACTTATCTTATATATCTCTATTACTTTCTATCTCTCTTCTATATCTCTTCTCTATATCTCTTCTTTACCCTTTATCTCTCTCTTTATATCTCTCTCTCTCTATATCTCTTTCTTATATCCCTATATCTCTCTCTCTATATTTCTCTCTTTTTATATCTCTCTATATCTCTCTCTTCTATATATCTTCATATATCCTCTTTATCCCTTCTAATATCTCTTCTCTATATTCTCTTTATATATAATCTTCAAATTCTTTTTTCTTATATTTTCCTCTTCTATATACTTCTCTTATATATCTCTTCTTATATATTTTCCAAATAATCCCTCTTTTTATTCTCTATATAATATCTCTCTATTATATTCTTATATATCTCTCTATATTTTCCCCTTATAATCTCTCTATACTCTCTTTATAATATCTCTTCTTATATCTCTTTTATATCTTTCTCTATATCTCTCTCTCTTTTAATACCCCTCTCTATTATTCTCTTTATCTTCTATACTTCTTTATTCTCTACCCTTCTCCTCTCTATTTATTCTCTCTCTTACTCTTCTCCCTTTCTATCTCTCCTCTCTCTCTCTATATATATATATTCTTTTCTTCTCTTCTAATCTTATATTCTCTCTTCTATATAAAAACTCTATACTCTCTATATTATTCTATTCTTTCTCTCTATATCTTTCTTCTTCTTATATCTCTATCTTCTTTTTCTCTCTTCAAATATTATATATATTATTTTATATTATATATTATATCTCTATATTCTCTTAATATATCTCTCTATATTCTCTCTCTCTTATATTCTTCTCTTCTTTAATTCTCTCTCTTAAAATTTTCCTCTCTTATATCTCTCTTTCTATTCTCTTCTTACCTTCTTCTATTCCCCTTTCTATTTTTTCCTATTTTCTTTTTTATATCCCTTCTTTTATCTCTCTCTCTATATCTCTTCTATATACTTCCTCAATCTTCTTATATTCTTCTTCTCTATTCTCTTTATATCTCTCTTCTCTATAATCTCTCTCTATTTCTCTCTATACTCTCTCTCTCTAATATATTTCTCTTTTTCTCTCTCTTTTCTCTCTTATCTTTTATTTATTTTCTATATTCTCTTCTTTTATCTTTACCTTATATATTCTATATTTTATATTTCTTTTTCTTCTCTTTATATCTCTTATTCTCTCTCTATCTTCTTCTATTTTATTCTTTTTATTTTTCTATCTCTTCTATCTCCTTCTCTTTCTATTCTCTACTCTATTTCTATCTTATCTCTCTCTCTTATTCTTTTCTTTCTTTTTATCTCTCTTCTAATATATCCTATATCTCTCTTTCTATTATATATCTTTTCTCTATTCTATTATATATATATCTTTTTCTCTCTCTTCTTCTTTATATTTTTATATTTTATATATCTATTCTCTTTTATATCTCTCTCTATCTCTCTCATATCTCTCTCTTATATCTCTCTCCTAATCCTCTCTCTTTATATCTCTCTCTCTCTATTATTTTTCTCTCTTTATATCTCTTTCTCTCTTTTATCTCTTTCTTCTCTTCTCTCTCTCTCTCTCTCTCTCTCTTATTAATATTATATTTTTAATATATATATAATTATAATATATTTTATATCTTTTCCTTCTCTCTCTTTTCTATTCTTATATTTATATCTTTTCTTCTTTTATATATCTTATTCTTCTCTCTCTCTTTATTCTATATCTTTCTCTTCTCTATATCTTTATCTCTCTTTTTTATTTCCTATATTCTCTTCCCTAATATCTCTATATCTCTCTTTATATTTATATCCTCTTTATATCCTTACTTCTCTCTCTCTCTCTTTTTTAATATAATTATAATATTATAAAATTTATATATTATATATATTATTTCTATATCTCTATTCTCTCCTCTTCTTATTCTATATCTTTATCTCTCTTCTCTATATATTTTATATCTCTCTCTCTTCTCTAATCCTATTCTCTCTCTCTCTCTCTATCTCTCTTCTCTTCTCTCAAAATTATATTATCTCATATCTTCTTCTTATATATATATATTTAAAACTCTCTCTCTCTTTATATATATTCTATATCTCTTCTTTATCTTATACCCCTCTTTTTATCTCTATATCTCCTCCTCTTATATTCTCTTTCTATATTCTTTCTCTATATCTCTCTCTCTTATAACTCCTCTCTATATTCTATATCTCTCTTCTCTATATCTTTATCCTCTTCTTTTTATATCCTCTCTCTATATCTCTAATCCCCCTTTTCTTATATTCATATCCTCTCTCTCTAATTCTATATATCTCTTTAATCTCTATATTTCTCCTATATTCTAATCTCTCTCTATATCTTATATCTCTCTCTATATCTCTTCTCTATATCTTTTCTTTATATATCTCTCTCTCTCTAAATCTCTCTCTCTTATATTCTCTTCTCTTATCTTTCCCTATATCTTCCCCTTTATCTCTCTCTCTAATCTCTCTCTTATTTCTCTAATCTCTTTCTATATCTCTCTACTTCCTTTCTCTCTCCTCTCTCTTCTCTCTCTCTTCTCCTCTTTTCCTTCTCTCACACCACACACAAAAGTTTTAAAAATTTTTGCACAAAATTAAATTTTAAACAGCAAAAAATAACCCTATAGATGGAGAATACATGCCCTATTTACAAAACAATGATTGATCCCAAATGTCACCATACAAAAAAATTACATGTCCCAGTCACAACATAATCGAGGTTCAGACATGTATGCGTGGAGCCCCGCCGACTAAGGATTGTCACAGGGAGCTTCACCAAAAACAACTTCAATAACAAAAACATAAAGTGGGACCAAGTCCCAATGATATAAAGCGGGGGGATAGACTAAGCAAAAACAGACCCCCAACTTATGCCTAGAAAAGATTAAAATCGGTGGCACTTTATGTAGCACGAGGCTTTTTCCTCTAAGAAAAGGGGTAGATGTAAAATAGAAAGAGACAGGTGCTTCCTTTACAGGCGATGGAAAAGAATAACAGAGCGGCTAAAAGAGGCCAATATATCTGAAATGCATAGGGAGTCACTGGTCAGAGAAATAGCAAACATCGAACTTAAGCTAAAGGAATCTTATAGGAGTCAGGAATCACAGGAAGAACTAAAAGCCATATGTGAAATCGAAAGAAACCCGAAGTATTTTTTTTTCCTATGCCAAATCAAAGTCGAGAACAACGTCCAGTATTGGGCCCCTACTTAAACAAGATGGGTCCTATACAGATGACAGCAAGGAAATAAGTGAGCTACTCAAGTCCCAATATGACTCGGTTCTTAGCAAGCCGCTAACCAGACTGAGAGTTGAAGATCAAAATGATTTTTTTATGAGAGCCACAGAATTTGGTTAACACAAGCCTATCTGATGTTATCCTGACGCCAAATGACTTTGAACAGGCGATAAATGACATGCCCATGCACTCTGCCCCAGGGCCAGACTCGTGGAACTGTGTTCATCAAGAACTGCAGGAAGCCCCTATCACGAGCTTTTACCATCCTATTGAGAGGGAGCATGGACACTGGGGTCATCCCACAGTTACTAAAAACAACAGACATAACCTAACTCCACAAAGGGGGCAGTAAAGCAATAGCAAAGAACTACAGACCGATAGCACTAACATCCCATATCATAAAAATCTTTGAAAGGGTCCTAAGAAGCAAGATCACCACCCATCTAGAAACCCACCAATTACACAACCCAGGGCAACATGGGTTTAGAACAGGTCACTCCTGTTTCTCTCAACTATTGGATCACTACGACAAGGTCCTAGATGCACTAGAAGACAAAAAGAATGCAGATGTAATATATACAGACTTTGCAAAAGCCTTCGACAAGTGTGACCATGGAAAAATAGCGCACAAAATGCGTGCTAAAGGAATAACAGGAAAAGTTGGTAGATGGATCCATAATTTCCTCACAAACAGAACACAGAGTAGTAGTCAACAGAGTAAAGTCCGAGGCAGCTACGGTGAAAAGCTCTGTTCCACAAGGCACAGTACTCGCTCCCATCTTGTTTCTCATCCTCATATCTGACATAGACAAGGATGTCAGCCACAGCACGGTGTCTTCCTTTGCAGATGACACCCGAATCTGCATGACAGTGCCTTCCATTGCAGACACTGCAAGGCTCCAGGCGGATATCAACCAGATCTTTCAGTGGGCTGCAGAAAACAATATGAAGTTCAACGATGAGAAATTTCAATTACTCAGATATGGTAAACACTAGGAAATTAAATCTTCATCAGAGCACAAAACAAATTCCTTCCACAAAATAGAGCGAAACGCCAATGTCAAAGACCTGGGAGTGATCATGTAGGAGGATCTCGCCTTCAAGGACCATAGCATTGTATCAATCGCATCTGCTAGAAAAATGACAGGATGGATAATGAGAACCTTCAAAACTAGGGATGCCAAGCCCAAGATGACACTCTTCAGGTCACTTGTTCTATCTAGGCTGGAATATTGTTGCACACTAACAGCACCTTTCAAGGCAGGTGAAATTGCTGACCTAGAAAATGTAGAGAGAACCTTCACGGCGCGCATAACGGAGATAAAACACCTCAATTACTGGGAGCGCTTGAAGTTCCTGAACCTGTATTCCCTGGAACACAGGCGGGAGAGATACATGATTATATACACCTGGAAAATCCTAGAGGGACTAGTACCGAACTTGCACACGAAAATCACTCGCAACGAAAGCAAAAGACTTGGCAGACGATGCAACATTCCCCCAATGAAAAGCAGGGGTGTCACTAGCACGTTAAGAGACCATACAATAAGTGTCAGGGGCCCCCGAGACTGTTCAGCTGCCTCCCAGCATACATAAGGGGGATTACCAATAGACCCCTGGCAGTCTTCAAGCTGGCACTGGACAAGCACCTAAAGTCGGTACCTGACCTGCCGGGCTGTGGCTCATACGTTGGTTTGCGTGCAGCCAGCAGTAACAGCCTGGTTGATCAGGCTCTGATCCACCAGGAGGCCTGGTCACAGACCGGGCCGCGGGGGCGTTGACCCCCGGAACTCTCTCCAGGTAAACTCCAGGTATGAGTGGTGTAAGTGATTGTAAGTAACTTCTATGAGTGGTGTCTTGACTATGTGGGTGATTGCTGTGGCTTAAGTAACTTTATTTAGGTACAGCTACACAAGTATAATTATTGTACATAGTGTAAATTACCTAGGATAACTCCCAAAAAAGCCCATCAGTGACTTATTTCCATTAGTTTTCTTACAACTGGGCTTTAAATAAGAAGATATTACAAGGACTCTAATGGAAATAAATCACTTTGATCTTTTTTTTAGGGGGGGTTAAGTAAGTTTTTATTTAGGTACAGTTGCACATAAATACAATTGCCAAGGCTTATCCTAGGTAATTTACACTAGTTACTATGTATGATAATTGTACTTGTGTGTACCTGTACCAAAATAAACTTGCTTCTTTTGTGCCAACTTTACCTGGAGTTTACCCGGAGAGAGTTCCGGGGGTCAACGCCCCCGTGGCCCGGTCTGTGACCAGGCCGCCTGGTGGATCAGAGCCTGATCAACCAGGCTTTTACTGCTGGCCGCACGCAATCCAACATGAGCAACAGCCCAGCTGGTCAGGTATCGACTTTAGGTGCTTGTCCTGTGCATTCTTGAAGACAGCCAGGGGTCTATTGGTAATCCCCCTTATGTGTGCTGGGAGGCAGTTGAACAGTCTCGGGCCCCTGACACTTATTGTATTGTCTCTTTAACGTGCTAGTGACACCCCTGCTTTTCATTGGGGGGATGTTGCATCATCTGCCGAGTCTTTTGCTTTCATTGTGAGTGATTTTCGTGTGCAAGTTTGGTACTAGTCCCTCTAGGATTTTCCAGGTGTATATAATGATGTATCTTTCCTGCCTGCATTCCAGGGAGTACAGGTTCAGGAACTTCAAGCACTCCCAGTAATTAAGGTGCTTTATCTCCGTTATGTGCGCCGTGAAGGTTCTCTCTACATTTTCTAGGTCAGCAATTTCACCTTCCTTGAAAGGCGCTGTTAGTGTGCAGCAATATTCCAGCCTAGATAGAACAAGCGACCTGAAGAGTGTCATCATGGGCTTAGCATCCCTAGTTTTGAAGGTTCTCATTATCCATTCTGTTACTTTTCTAGCAGATGCGATTGATACAATGCTAAGAACATAAGAAAGAAGGAACCTGCAACAGGCCTACTGACCCATGCGGAGCAGGTCCATGTCCCCCCCCCCTGGATTAGACCAATGACCCACCCCCCAGATTATCCCAATGACCCACCCAGTCTGGTCATCCCCACTCAAGGATGAGCACTGTACCAGACCCAGCAGGACAAGCTAGTCAGGTCCAACTCACACCCACCCTTTCGTGTATTTATCTAACCTATTTTTAAAACTACACAAAGTTTTAGCCTCAATAACTGTACTCGGGAGCTTGTTCCACTCATCCACAACTCTATTACCAAACCAGTACTTTCCTATATCCTTCCTGAATCTGAATTTTTCCAACTTTAAACTTTTGCTGCGAGTCCTGTCTTGGCTGGAAATTTTCAGCACACTATTTACATCCCCTTTATTTATTCCTGTTTTCCATTTATACACCTCAATCATATCCCCCCTAATTCTACGCCTTTCGAGAGAGTGCAGATTCAGGGCCTTCAGTCTATCCTCATAGGGAAGATTTCAGATGCATGGGATCATCTTTGTCATCCTCCTTTGTACATTTTCCAGAGCATTTATATCCATTCTGTAATACGGTGACCAGAACTGAGCAGCATAGTCTAAATGAGGCCTAACCAAGGATATATAGAGTTGAAGAACAACCTGAGGACTTCTATTATTTATACTTCTAGATATGAAGCCAAGAATTCTGTTAGCTTTATTGCGAGCACTAATGCACTGTTGTCTTGGTTTTAGGTTACTGCTAACCAGAACTCCTAAATCCTTTTCGCAATCGGTAGTATTAAGATCTACATTATTTAGTTTATATGTGGCATGGTTATTTAACTGTCCAACATTTAGAACTTTGCATTTGTCAATATTAAACTGCATCTGCCACTTCTCCGACCATTGCGTCAGTCTATTCAAATCATCCTGGAGTGCTCTAATGTCCTCATTAGAATGAATTGGATGGCCTATTTTGGTGTCATCAGCAAATTTGCTTGTGTTGCTATTTATTCCCTCATCAATGTCGTTTATGTAAATTGTGAACAACAACGGGCCCAACACTGACCCCTGAGGAACACCGCTTGTGACGTGCCTCCATTCTGATTTCTCCCCATTTATGCAAACTCTCTGCTGTCTATTTGTCAGCCATGCCTCTACCCAGGAAAAAATTTCTCCTCCTATTCCGTGTGCCCTAAGTTTCCTCAATAGCCTCTGGTGTGGAACTCTATCGAAAGCCTTACTGAAGTCCATATACACAATATCATATTCATTACCATGATCTACCTCCTCGAACACCTTAGTGAAAAAAGTTAGTAAATTCGTAAGACAGGAACGCCCCTTTGTAAAACTGTGTTGAGAATCTTTAATCAATCTGTGCCTGTCAAGATGGTTAAGAATTGCTTCGGCAATTATTGATTCCATAAATTTTCCCACTATGGGGGTAAGGCTTATTATGGTCCTTGAAGGCGAGATCCTCCGACATGATCACTCCCAGGTCTTTGACATTGGTTTTTCGCTCTATTTTGTGGAAGGAATTTGTTTTGTACTCTGGTGATGTTTTAATTTCCTCATGTTTACCGTATCGGATTAATTGAAATTTCTCATCGTTGAACTTCATATTGTTTTCTGCAGCCCACTGAAAGATGTGGTTGATGTCCGCCTGGAGCCTTGCAGTGTCTGCAATGGAAGACACTGTCATGCAGATTCAGGTGTCATCTGCAAAGGAAGACACGGTGCTGTGGCTGACATCCTTGTCTGTCAGATATGAGGATGAGAAACGAGATGGGAGCGAGTACTGTGCCTTGTGGAACAGAGCTTTTCACCGTAGCTGCCTCAGACTTTACTCTGTTGACTACTACTGTGTTCTGTTTGTGAGGAAATTATAGATCCATCTACCCACTTTTCCTGTTACTCCTTTAGCACACATTTTGTGCGCTATTACGCTATGGTCACACTTGTCGGAGGCTTTTGCAAAGTCTGTATATATTACATCTGCTTTCATTTTTGTCTTCTAGTGCATTTAGGACCTTGTCGTAGTGATCCAGTAGTTGGGACAGACAGGAGCGACTTGTTCTAAACCCATGCTGCCATGGGTTATGTAACTGATGGTATCTAGATGGGTGGGGATCTTGCTTCTTAGGACCCTATCAAAGATTTTTATGATATGGGATGTTAGTGCTATCAGTCTGTAGTTCTTTGCTATTGCTTTACTGTCCCCTTTGTGGAGTGGAGCTATATCTGTTGTTTTTAGTAACTGTGGGACGACCCCAGTGTCCATGCTCCCTCTCAATAGGATGGTAAAAGCTCGTGATAGGGGCTTCTTGCAGTTCTTGATGAACACTGAGTTCCACGAGTCTGGCCCTGGGGCAGAGTGCATGGGCATGTCATTTATCGCCTGTTCGAAGTCATTTGGCGTCAGGATAACATCAGATAGGCTTGTGTTAACTAAATTCTGTGGCTCTCAAAAATTAATTTTTATCTTCGACTCTCAGTCTGGTCAGCGGCTTGCTACAAACCGAGTCATATTGGGACTTGAGTAGCTCACTCATTTCCTTGCTGTCATCTGTATAGGACCCATTTTGTTTAACCCTTTCAGGGTCCGTCCCGTAGATCTACGGCTTTATGGTGAGTGTCCAAACCGTAGATCTACGCCATGAGCTCAGCTCACTCTGATAAACTGTGAGTGGTACATTTGGGCCTAGATATGAGAGAATACATCTATGTGGTATGTGTGCACCACATAAAACAGATCCTGCAGCACACTGTGTATAATGAGAGAAAAAAAATGAAATCATGATTTTTCGATTAAAACAGCAACTTTGCAGTGTTTTTTCGTATGTTTTTTATAGTTGTATTTGCGATTTCTTGGTCTCATTGATAGAATGGAAGACATATTACAGAAATAGAGATGATTTTGATTGGTTTTAGCACTGGAAATGGCTTGAAACTGAGCTCAAAGTAGCGGAAATGTTAAATTTTTTGCCGATATTCAAGAGTAAACAAACGACCTCACACGTCTAATACACGTCAGCTGTGGGTCTAATATACATTCACAAATATGGTGATGATATTTTATACAATTATTACAGTATTGCATAGCAGTAAATCTTCTATTTTTTGGTGTGAATAAAAATTCATTATGTGAATAAAAAATCAAAATGGAATTTATTTGTAAAGCCTCAAAACATGACTAATGAACAGAGGAAATGTTATTTTAGTGCCAGGAATCCCTACATTGTTTATTCTGGACCCTATTTTGAAATTGGAATATTTTGAACTTTGTGTTAAATTGGCCAAATTAACAATTTCCGATCACTTATTTTGTAGTTGAAACAGTTGACTTGGCGATTTCTTGTGCTCAATCGATAGAATAGAAGTAATACTAGTGAAATAGCTAAGAATTTGGTTGATTGGAATAATGTAATTGGCCTAAAATGGGAGTCAAAGTCGGCAAAATCGCCGATTCGTAAATATCGCTGACACATCAAAATTCGCGAGAGCATAATTTCGTCAATTTTCCACCAAATTTCGTACTTTTTGTTTTATTACCTTCACAAAAAGATTCTCTACGATTTCATAAGAAAAAATAAATTTTTTTTTTGAAAATTCTTGGACACTGGTGTGTGACTCCAGATTTGGGCCTTGGACCCTGAAAGGGTTAAGTAGGGGCCCAATACTGGATGTTGTTCTTGACTTTGATTTGGCATAAGAAAAGAAATACTTTGAGTTTCTTTCGATTTCATTTATGGCTTTTAGTTCTTCCCGCAATTCCTGACTCCTATAATATTCCATTAGCTTAAGTTTGATGTTTGTTATTTCTCTGACTAGTGACTCCCTACGCATTTCAGATATATTGGCCTCTTTTAGCCACTCTGTTCTTTTCCGTCGCCTGTAAAGGGGGCGCCTGTCTTTCTATTTTACATCTACTCCTCCTTTTTCTTGAAGGAATAAACCAATTCATGTATATCTACTGCATTCCTTGTATGACTCTGAGAATTATTGTTTTAATGTGACCTATGACCTAGGAGATTGTGGGGATAATAAGTGACCTCTGACTTTAGGATTGTTATTGAAGTGACCTTTGATATGGAGGGATTATTGGAGTCACAAAATAGAGGATTAATAGTGAGGTCTGTACAGCTCCTAGAGCTTTAGTAACAATAATAATATTAATACAACAATACTCCAGTAGGTTTTGGATTGTATGTATTTTATTTTTTATTATTATCACACTGGCCGATTCCCACCAAGGCAGGGTGGCCCGAAAAAGAAAAACTTTCACCATCATTCACTCCATCACTGTCTTGCCAGAAGGGTGCTTTACACTACAGTTTTTAAACTGCAACATTAACACCCCTCCTTCAGAGTGCAGGCACTGTACTTCCCATCTCCAGGACTCAAGTCCGGCCTGCCAGTTTCCCTGAATCCCTTCATAAATGTTACTTTGCTCACACTCCAACAGCACGTCAAGTATTAAAAACCATTTGTCTCCATTCACTCCTATCAAACACGGGTCATGCATGCCTGCTGGAAGTCCAAGCCCTCGCACACAAAACTCCTTTACCCCCTCCCTCCAACTTTCCTAGGCCGACCCCTACCCGCCTTCCTTCCACTACAGATGATACACTCTTGAAGTCATTCTGTTTCGCTCCATTCTCTCTACATGTCCGAACCACCTCAACAACCCTTCCTCAGCCCTCTGGACAACAGTTTTGGTAATCCCGCACCTCCTCCTAACTTCCAAACTACGAATTCTCTGCATTATATTCACACCACACATTGCCCTCAGACATGACATCTCCACTGCCTCCAGCCTTCTCCTCGCTGCAACATTCATCACCCACGCTTCACACCCATGTAAGAGCGTTGGTAAAACTATACTCTCATACATTCCCCTCTTTGCCTCCAAGGACAAAGTTCTTTGTCTCCACAGACTCCTAAGTGCACCACTCACTCTTTTTCCCTCATCAATTCTATGATTCACCTCATCTTTCATAGACCCATCCGCTGACACGTCCACTCCCAAATATCTGAATACGTTCACCTCCTCCATACTCTCTCCCTCCAATCTGATTGTATGTATGTAGTTAGGAATTGTTACAGTATATCATTTCATTTATTTTAATAGCTTGGGTTGCCTGAGATAATAAATTTTTCATCAGAAGAATTGATAGATTATATTGTGCTGGTATTTCCTTGGTCCAAATGTGAGTTTTAATGGGATGTTTAGAGGAATTTGCTTTGTGGAGACAGACAAAAAATGTGATACACTATTAATTTTTTTTTTTTTTTTTTTTATGGGGGATGTGTGATCATAAGCTCTACTGTATCAGCAGTGGTGCAGCCATGTACATATAGGGGAAAGGAGGATTGAGCAAAAGCACAAAGGCAAAATATTTTAAAAATTTTCACGTGCAAAAAAACGTTTTTAGTTAGGGCATAATCCGTTCCAGAATTTTTGGCCCTTTAAAATAAAAAATGGCCGAAAACCAAAATAATTTTTCCCCATAAAAATTTAAAAGTAAATAAAATTAATCTTTTTTTCAGCACCCAAAAAATATTAAAAAAAAAAATATTTTTTTAAAGATTAATTTTTAGTTTTACATAAACAAAAAAATGATACTAAATAAAATAAACATTTAAATCATATTTTCATTTCCCTTTCTGAAGACTCTAGTTGGCTTATGGGAAACAGGGGGGAGAGAGGGAAGCTGATTATTGTTTGGAGGGGGAAAACCCCCCCCTAAGGACTTCAGGGATCAAAGCCCCCTTGGGGGGGCTTCCCTTTCCCCGCCTGCTGCACCCCCCTCCCCCCTTCCACACCCGTTTTCCCGCTCAGAGGTTCGAAAAGGGGGGGGGGCCGCCCCGGGGGACACCCTTTTGGGGGGGACAACCCTAGAGCCTCTAAAAACTTTAAATGGAGTTTTTACCCCCCCTCCCCCCCACCCTTTAATTTCATGAGGGTACCAAAAATTCGCCCTGGGTGACACCAGAGAAACCCCCCCCGGGGGAAAACCCGCTCTAGCGCGCCCCCTGTTTCCCCGTACACCCCACACATGCCTGCTACACTCCCAGCTTCCCTTCCCCCCACAAACCCTTTTCCTGCTACACCCGGCCCGAGAAATGGGTTTGGGTGAAAGAGCAGAAGCTTCCTTAAAACACCCAGAGACAGCCCGGGTTACCCCCACGAGATTACGAGTGACTGTGGCTGCTGGGTGGGGCGGGGACAAATGGCTGATAACGAAATAACGGCCCATAAACCGGGAAGCCGAAAAGCTCCAATTAAACCCAGTTGGAGGAACAAAAAGCCGATAAGAAAGGGGCCACTGTACTACTAAAAATTTTTTCTTTGCGTTTTTTAGCACATGATTTTCTGCCCCTCTCAGATTGATACTGGCTGTGCCACTGTATACCAATCTCTCTTGCACTTACATAGTTGTATCTCTAATGCTTATGAGTGGCCACTACCATTTATGATTTTAAGGTACGTTTTCCAGTACAGTAGACTGGTGATTATCAAGGGATCAACTAACAAATAACTTTACAGATTGGAGTAAAGTGTACAACTGATGTTGAAAAAACTGACATGTACGTATAAACTATTTTATAAAAAGCCCCTAGTTATGCAGAGTATTTTAGACAGCCTTGAAATTAAATTTTGTTTAACCCTTTCAGGGTCCAAGGCCAAAATCTGAAGTCACGCACCAGTGTCCAAGAAATTTTGAAAAAAAAAAAAATTATTTTTTCTTACAGAATTAAAGAGCATATTTTTGTGAAGGTAATAAAACAAAAAAAATTAGAATCTGATCAGTACTTACCGAGATACAGTGCCAAGAAGTTTGTAGAAAATGATGTGGTGGCGGCAACATCGACGAATTCCACATACGCGTATTATATTATTTTGTTGTTTTAGTTGTTTTTTCTTTTCTTTTCCAATTTTTTTCTATTCCTACTAACATTTGGGGCCTGAGAGACCAATACTGTATATATTTATATATATAAACTCACTGTATTGAACACAATAACCCGCACTAAAGTTATTATCATATTATTGTTTACCACTGTTGTTTATTACAATAAACATGCACAAATATTGTATAATACTAATGTTCTATTCATATATTTACATATTTACAACCCACTGGACATGGTTTTAGAAACTGCTGGAGCTTGTGGAACTCCTTGAAACAAGGCACCAATGAAACAGGGGCACCTTACTTTTCCTCACACTTTAAACCGATGTCTTTGCGCTCTTTGTTGCCGTCGTTTTGTTTGTGCACAGACAATGCATCTCTTCTGAGCAATTTCTTTTGAGTTGAAGGAAGTGTATTATGAAATGATCACCTTCTCTTCTCAAACGCTTGGGTAATTGTGATGAATTCGAGGACCATGTTGTTTTTGCAGGTGTTGTTACCTGGTACTTCATTATGAGTTGTCTGACAACAGACAAACAAAATTCACCATACGGTGGTCTTTTACAGTCTTTATTTGGGTACATTTTAAATCTTTCAGCATTGAAATGTCCATGAGATGGAAGAAAATTTTCATGTACCACTTGTAACTCTTACGAACACAGTCAACAAAAACCAATCTGCATGTCACACTTGTCAACCAAGCGCTTTGTTTTGTGTATAATCAATCACTGTCACTGGTTTCGAATACGTTCATTAGTCACTCGATCAACTTTGCCATGTCTTGCATTTCATTACGGTGAATGGTTGTCAACAAGTGACATCTCGTTTGTCATGCCCCCGTAATGCCATGATGTCATTGGCAGTAAACACCTGCACGCCCTAAAACACGAACACCTGCGTTGGGGCCTGGGCATATGTTTACGATTGGGAACGCACTGTCCCCAACACATCTGTCTTGTTCACTCGCATGAAATCACTGAGTAATGGGCTTGTGTACCAGTTATCGGTATAAAATGTATGGCCCTTACCAAGATAAGGTGCCATCATGTTTCTCACTCGTCACCTGGATATACCCAATAACATCTTGGTATCTTTCAATGTTTTACTACCCGTGTATACAAACAATATCCAACACCAGGCCACTGGTCACAATCACAGAGTACAAACAATTTTATACCAAAGCGGTTCCTCTGCTCGGTATATACGCTTGAAGGGACAGTCTACCTTTGAACAAATCAAAGACTCGTCAATTACAAGATTCTTGAATGGTTAAAAGTATATCCTGAACTTTTGTTTGAGATACATGAAAACATTTCTAATCTGTATAACCTGTCACTTCTGTCAGGCCTGGTTTTGTCAGAGAAGTGCAACACGTAAGAGTAAGATAAACCTGTTCACTGGTATTATTTCACTGAAGGATGGGTACAAATTAGCGATCTGTGGACACTTGCTTTTATATTATGCTTATAGACGTGAGGCATAAGCATTATTGTTGCAAAAAGCAAATACATTTCGCAACAGTCGTCTCTTTCCACCGTGTAGTCTTGCCCTGTGGTGATAAGATCGTATTTGCCATGGTGTACTGAAAATACTTATTATTTTCCCCTGAAAATTTAGTTTCCATAAATTTGGCTGGTCAAAGAATAATTCAAAGAATTCAGTTCTTTGGCCGTGGTTCAAGGGGACAGGTGGGTGAATTCCACTTTGCGGTCATCAAAGTGGTGAGGGTGGGAACAAAATTGGGATTTTGCGCCAATCCCAGATACGGTTTGCTGGTGGATACTGGACATCATAGGCTGGTTGTACGGGTGGTTGTGGGGGGCTGGTGGGTGCGCTCCCCTTTTCCTTGAACTGACGAGTCAGCAGCGTGGGTTCCCGCGTGGCCCCAGCGAGTCACGCATGGCGGTTTCCACTACCACCACCAGCCCCACTAACACCATCCACTGATGCTGTGGCCCTCCATGCCAAGTGTAGCCACATCATCCTCACTATCACTACCTAAAACGGGTTTAGGGCCACGGGATGTACTCCGGGATTACTACGGGATGTACTCCGTCCCCTGGGCAAAAGCATAGGGTACACTACCCGAGCGCATGCGGCGGCGCACATACCGACGCTTCACTGGTGAATATGTTTCCTCACTTATCACTACTCGAATGATCGTCGAGCGCAATAAAATCACAATCCACGTCAGAATCATCGTCATTACTGAGTCAGAGGCCAGACCACGGGAAAAATTAGTTTTCTCTTACGTTTAGGAACAACCGACCGTGAGTCACGAGTGCCACACCAGAGGTAGAAGGTCGAGGAAACGTCGGGGTTTTCTGCACTATTATCGATATCCTGGTCATTATTTTTGGCACTAACTCATCAAAGCCGTAGAATTGTCTTCATTTCCACTTCCATCAGTGTCAGAACTAAACAGACAGGAAGAGGAGAGTCCCAATTTTTCCGGGGAGTGAGAGCTGACTTGCGACGAGACATGGTGAACAAGGGTGACTGAGCCGGCGTTCCCACAATGCTATGCAGGCGCCTAGATTTTTTGTTTATGGCGCACACCCACCGCGCAGACCCATTCTCTCATATGTAGGCCTATGAGCGCTTTCGCGCTAAATTTGACGGCGCTAGAATTTTGGCGTAGATCTACGGTTTGGACACTCACCGACCAGCCGTAGATCTACGGGACGGACCCTGAAAGGGTTAACCACAATAGTCTACATAACCATACTTAAGCATAAATTATGTGATGATGCTTTGTAAGACATAATCACAGATAAGTGTTAAAAGAGCATTAACATGGTTATAATGTACCTGTACTTAAGTTCCAAGGGTACAATTCTCTCGTATTATTTTTAAAAGAATTTCAGTGTTGAATGTAGGTATTTTGCCCTATAATCTTTAGTACAGGATCTACACGCTATATATAGACTTGACAAGATTAGGTCACCAGGAAATGGATAGCACCATTTATTTTTGTATCTGATTTGCTATGTTTTAATCTTAAGGGTTTTTTATACTTTTCATGGTTTCGTAGGTTTTTATCGGCCAGTCTAATGTGGATTTACCATGGAATTAGAATGCCTCCTGCCACCTGGTCAAACTAGTGTCGCCTACAGTATAGGATAATGGAATGGGACTTGAAGGTAAGTATGAATAACCTGAGATTTTATTTGAAGTAGAAAATTGTGAAATCTGGACTTGGTTAATTATTTTTTTTTTTTTTTTTTAAGTGAGCTGAAATTCCACTGCTTGCAATTGTGTGGGTAATCATATGATTAACCCTTTTTCTCGCATAGATCTTGTTATTGAGGTCGTGTATCTACGTAGATCTACGTGTTAATCATAGTGCCTCATGTTGCTGCAAGTGGTTTAAAAATTTTTTCCTAGACGAGTGAATGGGTCTGTGCGGTGGGTGTACCACATGCAGTACAAGAAGATAATGGTTAACCTCTGACAGTGTGTTTGGGTTAAAATAATGACTTTCAGATGTTTTTTAAAGCAATTTTCCTTGGTTTTATCTGCTGTTTCTTAGCACTTTTTTTTTTTATCAATTTGAGACTGAAAGTGGCCTGAAATAATAGGCCTCAAAGTGGTAAAAGTATTTGATTTTGGATAATTTTCCTGAAGGATAGGAGCCTTCCCCCAAACCCTGATCTGTTTTAAGGTTTTTTACTAAATCTACTTCAATTATTGGGTTCTCCAAATCATGACCAAGTATTCTTAACCCTTTGACTGTAGCGGTCGTATATATATGTCATGGAAGATACCGTGTTTTGACGTATCTATACGCATAAATTCTAGCGGCTTCAAATCAAGCGGGAGAGGGCTGGTAGGCCTACACGAGAGAGAATGGGTCTCAGTGGTCGGTGTGCACCCTGTGAAAAAAATCTGGGACTCAGCGGTGCATTGTGGGAACGCCATCTTGGTAGTCCATTTTCACCATGCCTCGCGGTAAGAAGTTCCTCACTCCTCGGCGGATTGGAGGTCTTTTGTTCCCAAGTGATAGCTCAAACAGTGATGATGGTGTCAGTGAAAGTGAATTCCCTGGTTTTGAAGCGGGTGTGACCGAAAAAATTACCCAGGATAACATAATTAGTGATGAAAACCCAGATGACCCACAACCTTCCACCTCTGGTGCTGGGCCGGCTCGTTCATGTTCACCTGTACCAGGATGAAAGAGGAAACTATTTGCCCGTGTACAAGACTCGGATGTGAGCAGTGCAAGTGATAGTGGTTTCAAGGTTATTGAAAGCAGTTCTAGTTGTGACAGTGAGGGTGAATATTCCCTAGTGAAGCGGCAGTATATACAACGTCGCATGCGGTCTGGTAGTGTGCCATATGCTCTTCCAAGAGGAAGGAGTACATCTCTGAGCACATCCCGTGGCCCTACACCACGTCCTGATATTGAAGATGACGATATTGTTACGATGGGTATCAATGATGCAAGTGAGGCAGCAGGCGGTGGTGGTGATAGTGATGGTGGCATGAGTCATGTGACACCAGCAGCAGGCCACGCTACTACCCGCGCTGCTGACTCTGCACAACTACAACCAGCCTCACCCGACCCCACACTCCCACAACCACAACCTGCACAACCACAACCACATTACAATATCCAGAATGCACCAGCTGACCGCACCTGGGATTGGCAGCAAGATGACGAGTTTGTTCCCAATCCCCATGACTTTGATGGAGGACAAAGTGGAATACGGCCATCACGTACACTTGGGAACAATCCCACTGAACTGGAATGCTTTCAGTTGTTCATCGATGAACCTCTGATGGACATTATTGTCAGGGAGAGCAATACATACTATGAGTACACCATGGCAAACACTATTCTGTCACCAAGATCACGCCTACACCAGTGGAAGGACACAACTGTGGCAGAGATGTATCTGTTCTTTGCCACAATAATGCTTATGCCACATGTGTATAAGCATAGTGTCAACACATACTGGGCGACAGACCGCCTGATTTCAACCCCTGCTTTCAGTGACATTATACCAGTAAATAGATTTGTGTTACTGTTACATATGTTACACTTTTCAGACAAAACCAGGCCTGACAGAAGCAACAGGTTATATAAGATCAGACATGTGTTTATGTACCTGAAACAAAAGTGCTGTATGTATTTTTATCCCTTCAGGAAGCTTGTTATTGACGAGTCTTTGATTTTGTTCAAAGGAAGACTCTCATTCAAGCAGTTTTATACCAAGCAAGAGGAAATGCTTTGGTATAAAGTTATTTGTTCTGTGTGATTGCAAAACTGGTCTGGTTTTGGATATAATTGTGTACACTGGCAGTAAAAGAATGGAAGATACCAGAAAGTTACTGGGTATCTCTGGTGATGTGGTTAGAACAATGATGGAGCCATATCTTGGTAAGGGGCATATTTTATATACTGACAACTGGCACACGAGCCCTATACTCAGTGATTTCTTGTGAGTGAACATGACAGATGTGTGTGGCACAGTGCGTGGAAATCGTAAACATATGCCTAGGTTCGATGCTGGCAGTCATAGAGGTGAAGTGCAGGTGTTTGCTGCCAATGACATCATGGCATTTCGGTGGCATGACAAACGTGATGTCACACTGCTGACATCAGTTCACCGACATGAAATGGTAGACACTGGCAAGCAGAATAGAGAGATCAATGAACCCATTGTAAAACCTGCAGCTGTGATGGATTACAACCTCAATATGCACTTAGTGGACAAATGTGACATGCAGATTGGGTTTGCTGACTGTGTTTGCAAGAGTTATAAGTGGTACATAAAACTGTTTTTCCATCTTCTTGACATTTCCATGCTGAATGCTTATAATTGTATAAATTGAAGGGGCCAAAAAGAAAAAACCCCAAAATGGTAATTTTTTTTGTCAGTCATCAGCAAATGTA
>NC_069461.1:29471636-29481636 GCF_026875155.1 Cherax quadricarinatus
TTTTGTATCAATCAAATCAATATTACTCGGTTTTTAGATAATTTCCAGTAGTTTTTTTCATGTGAAGCCAAATGCCCCGACCAGTATGTTTTAAAAATGCCCCTGATCAATCCACGGGTTCCGAACCCTTGACTGGAGTTTAACCGGGATTTACCTGAGAGAGTTTCGGGGTCAACGCCCCCGCGGCCCGTCTGTGACCAGGCCTCCTGGGGGATCATGCCTGATCAACCAGGCTGTTGCTGCTGGCTGCCCCGCAAACCAACGTACGACCACAGCCCGGCTGATCAGGAACTGACTTTAGGTGCTTGTCCATTGCCAGCTTGACGACTGCCAGGGGTCTGTTGGTAATCCCCCTTATGTGTGCGGGGAAAGGCAGTTGAACAGTCTCGGGCCCCTGACACTTATTGTATGGTCTCTTAACGTGCTAGTGACACCCCTGCTTTTCTTTGGGGGGGAATGGAAACGTCTGCCAAGTCTTTTGCTTTCGTAGTGAGTGTTTTTTCGTGTGCAAGTTCGGTACTAGTCCCTCTAGGTTTTTTCCGGGTGTATATAATCATGTATCTCTCCCTCCTGCGTTCCAGGGAATACAGGTTTAGAAACCTCAAGCGCTCCCAGTAATTGAGGTGTTTTATCTCCGTTAGGGCGCGCCGTGAAAGTTCTCTGTACATTTTCTAGGTCGGCAATTTCACCTGCCTTAAAAGGTGCTGTAGAGTGCAGCAATATTCCAGCCTAAAAAAAATAGAACAAGTGACCTGAAGAGTGTCATCAGGGGCTTGGCCTCCCTATTTTGGAAGGGTTTTCTCTTTAATCCATCCTGTCATTCTTCTAGCAGATGCGATTGATACAATGTTATGGTCCTTGAAGGCGAGATCCTCCGACATAATCACTCCCAGGTCTTTGACGTTGGGGTTTCCTCTATTTTGTGGCCAAATTTTTTTTTGTACTCTGATGAAGATTTAATTTTCCTCATGTTTACCATATCTGAGTAATTGAAATTTCTCATCGTTGAACTTCATATTGTTTTCTGCAGCCCACTGAAAGATTTGGTTGATGTCCGCCTGGAGCCTTGCAGTGTCCTGCAATGGAAGACACTTCCATGCAGATTCGGGGTCATCTGCAAAGGAAGACACGGTGCTGTGGCCCGACATCCTTTCTATGTCGGATATGAGGATGAGGGAAAAAGATGGAGCTAGTACGTGCCCCGTGGAACAGAGCTTTTCACCGTAGCTGCCTCGGGTTTACTCTGTTTTGATGACTACTCTCTGTGTTTTTTGTTAGTGAGGAAATTAATAGATCCATCGAAACCGACTTTTTCCTGTTTATTCCCTTTAGCGCGCATTTGTGCGCTATTACGCCCTGGTCACACTTGTCGAAGGCCCTTTTTTCAAAGTCTGTATATATTACATCTGCATTCTTTTTGTCTTCTAGTGCATTTAGGGCCTTGTCGTAGTGATCCCCGTAGTTGAGAAAAGACAGAGCGACCCTGTTTTTAAACCCATGTTGCCCTGGGTTGTGTAACTGATGGGTTTCAAAATGGGTGGTGATCTTGCTTCTTAGGACCCTTTCAAAGATTTTTATGATATGGGATGTTAAGTGCTATTGGTCTGTAGTTCTTTGCTGTTGCTTTACTGCCCCCTTTGTGGATGGGGCTATGTCTTGTTGTTTTAGTAACTGAGGGACGACCCCCGTGTCCATGCTCCCCCCTCCATAGGATGGAAAAGGCTCGTGATAGGGGCTTCTTGCAGTTCTTGATGAACACAGAGTTCCATGAGTCGGGCCCCCTGGGCAGAGTGCATGGGCATGTCATTTATTCGCCTGTTCGAAGTCATTTGGCGTCAGATAACATCGGATAGGCTTGTGTTAATCAAATTTTGTGGCTCTTCTCATAAAAAATTCATTTTGATCTTCGACTCTCAGTCTGGTTAGCGGCTTGCTAAAAACTGAGTCCAATTGGGACTTGAGTAGCTCACTCATTTCCTTGCTGTCATCGTGGAGGGCCCATCTTGTTTAAGTAGGGGGCCCCAAAACTGGGCGTTGTTCTCGATTTGATTTGGCATAGGAAAGAAATACTTTGGGTTTCTTTCGATTTCATTTATAGCTTTTAGTTCTTCCCCCGCGATTCCCCGAATCCTAAAGGATTCTTTTAGCTTAAGTTCGATGCTTGCTATTTCTCTACCAGTGTCTCCCTGCGCATTTCAGATATATTGACCTCTTTTAGCCGCTCTGTTATTCTTTTCCGTCGCCGGGTAAAGGGAGCGCCTGTCTCTTTCTATTTTTACATCTACTCCTCCTTTTTCTTAGAGGAATAAGCCTTGTGCATACATCGAGTGCCACCGAGTTAATCTGTTCTAGGCATAAGTTTGGGTCTGTTTTTGTTTTAGTATATCTTCCCAGCTTATATCGGTTAGGATTTTGGTTTACTTGGTCCCACTTTATGTTTTTTTATTGAAGTTGAATTGGTAATGCTCCCTCGTGACTAGTCTCATTTTGTCGGTCTGGGGCCCCAAACGCATACATGTCTGAACCTCAATTATGTTGTGATCTGAGTATATTGTTTTTGATATGGTGACATTTCTTATCAGATCATCATTGTTAGTGAAAAATAGGCTAGTGTATTCTCCAGTCTAGTAGGCTCTATTATTTGCTGGTTTAAATTGAATTTTGTGCAGAGATTTAAAACTCGTGTGAGTGTGAGTTTTCATCAGAGCTGCCTCCTGGTGTTTATTACTTGCAACAATATTATTTGCTAAAATTCCTCCATTTGGGTGCCTTAAGTTGAAATCCCCCAGGAGCAAGATTTGGGTGCAGGAGCTGGAAGATTTTTTCCAGAAAAGTGGCAATTTTAACAAGCTGTTCCGGGAAATTTTGCTGGGATGTTGCACCCGGAGGCTTGTAGACTACCACAATGACTAGTTTTGGTTTCTCGACCTTTACTGCAAAACTTCCACTACTCATTTGAGGCATTAAGCATTTCTGTGCAAACAAGTGACTCTGCAATGTACAGGCAACCCCCCCCTTTTGCCCGTTCACTCTGTCACATCTGTATAGGTTTGTAACCTGGGATCCATATTTCGTTTGTCCAAGTGATCCTTTATGTGGGTCTCAGTGAAAGCCGCGAACATTGCCTTTGCCTCTGCAAGCAGTCCACGGGTGAAAGGTATTTTTTTTGTTTGTTGCTGCTTTAGAACCCTGTATATTTGCAAAGAAGAATGTTATCACTGGTGTATTGTTGTACGGGGGGGATTTTTTTTTCCGGCATTAATATCTGTATCGTTGGTTTTGAGTGGAGGCCATCGACTGTGGGTTCCACTCCAGGAATGACTGGATTTGGGTTACGATTATCTGCATTTCCTCCTGCCAGTTTTTTTCCTTCCGGCACTAAAAAACCTCTCCCTCTTGAGTGGCTGTGGCTACCCAGGTTTTCCCATGGCCTGGATGTTTTGTATCTTTTGTCCCGTTTAGATGGTATGCCCGCAATTTTAAGTTATAGCACAGCTTTCCTGTACTGAAGAGGTACACATTTCAGGGTAAAAAAAGCTTACGGGAAAGGGGAGTTTGCATTTTCCTGTTGTCATATGGGCATGGCATTTTCTAGGGTGGTCATAGTTGCACGTCCCATCTGTTTTTTTTCCCAGATTTCCCATGCCAGCAGATACCAAGTGCATAGTATGTGCACAGCTTGGTTTCCCGCTTGCCTTGGGTTTCTGTGACTGTATTCCCTGTTGGGTTTTGCATGTTTCCCTGTCTTACTTCTATCCTCCCTAGCACCAACAATGGAGCTCCCACCAGTTGTTTTGGTAATTTATCCTCACTATTGCTATTGGAGTCCTCTTGTTTGCTATTTCCTGCGGTATTTCTAGTTTGCAATATTGGTTTTTATCTTATCTTTGACTACACTTGTTTCCCTACTATGGCTCCTGTCCCCCATGAGGTCATTTATATGTATCCTTCCTGCGTATAATTCCCGACTACCTGGACAAAAAACTCCAGCTTCCCCCATTACGTCTCCCCGGACAGTATCTCCACTTCACCATTTCTGTCCCCAGGACAGCACCTCCAGCTTCACCATTACTGTCTCCCAGACAGCACCTCCAGCTTTACTATTACTGTCTCCCAGGACATCACCTCCAGCCTTACAGTTTGTGACTACATGGCCAGTATCAAGGGCAGTACCATTCAGCCCAGACTTTTTATGTTCCCATCTGTTGTAGAAAGCTTCCAGGTTTTCTATGAAAGCAGCTTTGATGTTGTCCTCTTTTAATACCCTTGTGATTTTAGTCCACAGATTTTCCTCATTTGGGCATACCCAGAAACACTTCTCTGTTTTAATACTGCTTGTAGCTAGTGGCCTGGTGGCTAAAACTCCAACTTCACACACGGAGGGCCCGGGTTCGATTCCCGGCGGGTGGAAATTCCGACACGTTTCCTTACACCTATTGTCCTGTTCACCTAGCAGCAAATAGGTACCTGGGTGTTAGTCGACTGGTGTGGGTCGCATCCTGGGGGACAAGATTAAGGACCCCAATGGAAATAAGTTAGACAGTCCTCGATGACGCACTGACTTTCTTGGGTTATCCTGGGTGGCTAACCCTCCGGGGTTAAAAATACGAACGAAATCTTATCTTATCTGACACCAATTTCCACAAAAATGACAATTTATCCATGTGGAAGCCTGTTTGTTTGACTGACCACAGACTACACACAGCTTCATAATGATTTGAATGGTTGATTTACTGCAATTCTACTAGCAACCCTCTTGAATTTATTTAATAACCTTTAAAAATGAAGCTCAGCTATTTTATTTCTGTTTCTAACTTTTTTTTTATTTTGGGGACAGCTTACCGTCACGTTCCTGTTTTTTAAAAGTTTGTGTTTAAATAAGGGCGCCTACAACCCCTCCGTTACAGTCTGCTTTATTGTCCAACGAAACCGTTTGAAACCACCCCGGGGTTTCGGCCAGTAAAGGGGGTTGGGACCAGTAAAGGGTTGGGCCCAGCAAGGGCCGGGACCAGTCTATCCTTGATCGGGGGGCACTTTTTAAAACATACTGGTGGGTGATTTAGCTAACACATGAAGGATCTCGGGAAAATTATCTACCCCAGAAATATGTATTTGAAAAACAAAAGTATAATTCGTTTTGAAGAGCCGGTGAATCTGGCATTCCTACAATGACAAGGGTCACCTCCTTGTTTATCAATCCAGTATCTGGCTTTTCTATTTTTTTTTTTTCCGTCTCCACCACAATAAATGCTATATATCATATATTACTGGAAAATTTTTTGGGGGAAGGGGACGTTTTTTTCTGTAGTAATAATTGCTTCTCGTTGTGTTATTGCGACCGCGGAATACAGGTTATAGAAATTCACAGTAACGTCTCGTATTTCAAAAAAAGAAACTAATGAAAGTCACTCCACTCCACTAAGTACCATTATAATACTGGTTTATTTCTACTACAACCGTATTCTGCTTTTCCCTGGATCACAATATATGCGAGTACACACAGGCCATAAATTTTTAAAAACACTACCTTGGTAATTTCCTGGCGACTTCTGGCACCTTCCTCTATAGCTATCACTTCATTTACAAATTACCTGTTTTAAAATACACTTTAGCCTTTATCATAAATTACGGGGAGCCACGTATAACACTATACACATGTATACTCAATGTTATCAGGGAATTTCTTTTCCTGACTGAAAAGTTCAATTATTATATTATTTTCCACACGGAACAGGGCCTATATTCCCCTCGGCAGTAAACCTGCTACGTATCACACTAATTCCCTTTGGGGGGACTCGGATGCCCCAAGCAAGGTCTACTGTCAAGATCCTCCAAGGAGTTAAAGTTGGGGAGAGCTTAGGCAGAGTGAAGGAGGCAGAAAGCTTGGCTATATATGAAGAAAGAGTCCCATAGAGAAAATAATCCGGGGTGGCTACCAGCAGTCGGGGCCCATTACCCACCCCACCCACTGGTCCAAAACCCTTGACTGGTCCGAACCCTTGACGGTCCGAACCCTTGCCGGTTTCAAAGGGATTCTTTGGGACAATAAAGCATCTGTAAAGCAAAGAAAAAAGCAAACAATTCAGGTAAGATCCCAAGGGAGAGGGGGGAAAGACGGAAGATGAAGAAGGGTCTGGAGAGGATTTCTTGCAAAAAAATAGAGCCAGGGCTTAATAACCCAGCAGCTAAGGCGATGTGGGCAACTTGAAACAGGAATAGTAGGGGTTTGCATCGAACTTGTGGTGTTGGGGTCTTAATTTTGAGTAGCGGGCAACAGCTAGCACATCAGAGGGTAGAACACATAGGGGATTAAAGGGAATAACTGAGAGGCAGGTAAAAAAGGGCCCCATTTTCGAACTTTTTTGAACTGCTTCTAGATAGGGGTAAATTTAGCTTTGTTACGAAGGTGAAACGAGAGGCTTGATAAACCGAGAATTTGGGGTGAGTGTGAAGTGAAGCGATGATTCACAGGCATATTTGACCGTTCCAGCCCGAGGTTTTTTAGAGTTCATACAGATCAGGTGTCAGTATTTGAAGAAGTGTAGAAGGGGGTTTTTTCCCATGAGGGTTTAGGGAGCGCGCTATCTTGCTCTTCTGGAGTTTTTCTTGGGGCGATCACAATGGGGTATGGGTGCTGAAGGGTTACAGGGCAGGGGGGAAAGGGGCAATGGTTGTGTAACAGCAGGGGGGAGAGGTGGGGGGAAAAGTGGGTTTAGGGAGCATGATCAATTTGTGCGGGGGAAGGGTTGTTTGGTAAGACACATATGCAAAAGTTTGGGACTTTTTTATGAAACGTTTTCGCCTACACAGTAGGGTTCTTCATCAATACAGAAAAGTTGATAAACAAAGAACTTGAAGACGTTAATCACCCTCACCCCTTAAAGTTTTGAGGTGGGTCAGTCCCCCCACGGAGAAGAACATTTTCCATATATGAAACATATGGAAAAGTGACAGGGTGGAGCTTTTATAGCGCCAAGAGGCAGACGTTTGGGCCACTAGAAGTGGAATGGGTTTTAAGTTACTGGGGCGTTGCTTGGCAGGGGACAGGTCGATGCAGTAAAGTTCAGGGCGTTTGGGGAAAGGTCTTGAGGATGTTGCTGAAGGTGTGGAGTCCGGGAAAATTTAAGGCAGGCATGTTGTTCAGACGGAACAGTTCGTTAAAATGGGTGTTGAAATTTTCCCGGGGGGGGTTTCCCGCTTTGCAAATGGCAAAACCATGCAAACAGCCCCTTTGGGGGAAGCACCGTCGGGGGGGAGAGAGGAGTTGCTGGCGATGGGCCTGTAATTAGCGTTAGTCGGTGGGGGGGCTTGTTGTTTTTGGGATTTTTGGGGTAGTCGGGGAATTGAGGGATTCTTCGGAACTTTCGTTTTTCTTCAATATTTCTTTCCTGAGTGGGGACTTACTGCAAGGGTATGAGTTTTCCCTTGCAAATTAAAACATGATGGGCTGATAATGGGGGCGGATCGAAATGTGTCCATCATTCCCACATTTTTAACAAAACTTTTTATCCCCTTTAGGGGCAGTCCTTGGTGGGTGTTTATAGAGTAGCAGGGCCACAGTGGGAGAAATTTTTGTGAAACGTTCCTTTTTTCTTATACTGGGGGAATGTGGTAATGAGATGGGCCCAAACCCTCAGGGAGAGCTTGGGCAGCCCTTTGAGATGTCTGAGAATTAAACTTTTAAAAAAAGGGCGTTGGGGGCTTGGAAATTTTCCCCTCTACCGAGCCCAGGTGTTTTGTTCCTAGTAAAGTCTTCAGTGCTTCAAGAGAGAGGGTGACGATACTGTCCAGTTTTTCACAAAACCGAACGTTTCGACTTCAATTGGAGACGGGGGTAGAGTGAATTGTTGTGTTTTTTTTAGGGTCCGACTGAAAGTCGCCCCTTAGTTTTGATGCTTCCGTGCGTCTTGGGAGACGCAATGAAGGGGTCCTTTAGAGAGTGAATTGTCGTAAATTGACCGCAGGGAGGTTCCTAACGACGGTAGCTAAAGCTAACTTTGAGGGGTCTTTTGACCATTCACAGGCTTGATTTTTAAAACTATGCGACACATTGGAAAAGGATGTGACGTTTGTAGAATATAAATTTCCCCCACCCCGCGGGGCGAAGGGGGTTTTTTAGTGTAGAGCAACTGTGTGTCTGACAAGCACGACGGACCAGGAGTGTCTAAACAGACGGGGTTTTTTGGCCCCTTAACAAAAACAAACAATAAATTAAAAAAAACGACTCCGGGAACTGTTTAATATCAAGTACAGTTAGAAATAGAAAAAACAAAAGCAAGCTTCACTTTAAGGGAAATTTTTTAGTAGAATACAAGAGGTTACTAGTAGAATTCAGTAAACAACCCCCCAAAATAATTATGAAGCTTGTGAGTCAGCAGTCAAACAAGGGGGGCTTCCGCATAAAAAAATTTGTTTTTTTTGTAAAAATTTGGGTGTCGCCCCTTTGGCAGATATCCAAACTAGTAAAGCAGTAAAAATGGGAAGTGTTTTTGGTACCCCAAATGAGATAAATCGGGGACAAAATCCATTGTTTTAAAAGAGGATAAACAAAGCAGCTTCATAGAAAACCTGAAGCATTCTGTAACAGACAGGAAAAAAAAAAATTTGGGTTGGAGGTATCACCCTTGGGTGTGCCATCAGTTAAAAATGTAAGGGGGAGGGAGTCCGGTAGTCAGTACATGGGGGGGCTGATAGTCTTTTGGGGGCAGTAGTGGTGAAGTGGGATTTTGTCCAGTAGTCAGGAAATATGCGGGGGGGAATGCAATAAATGCCCTCGTGGAAGACAGGGCTGTAGTGGGGAAAAAAGTTAGTAAAGCAATAAAACCAATATTACAAAAAATAATACCACGGGAAAATAGCCAAACAAGAGGACCCCACTAGCAATAGTGGGGATATTCCCAGAAAAAAACTGGGGGAGCTCCATTGTTGGTGCTTGAGGTAGGAAAAAGACAGGTAACGGGCCCAACAGGGAAACGTCACAAAAAACCCAAGGAAAAGGGAAACCAAGCTGTGCCTTTCCTATGCATTGGTTTTGAGGCATGGAAATTTGGGAAAAACAGAGGGACTGAACTATGACCACCCTAGAAAATGCGTGCCCATATGAAACGGGAAAAAATGCAAATTTTCCCTTTTGAAGCTTTTTCACCTAAAGTGTCCCTCTTCAGTGCGGGAAAGACTGGCTATAATTAAATTCCCAGGACACCATCAAAGGGGGACAAAAAGTACAAAACATCCAGGGGCCTGGGAAAACCCGGGTACCAACCACCCGAGGGGAGGGGGTTTTTTTGTGCCCGGAAGGAAAAAAAACTGGCAGGAAATGGCGGAAATCGTACACCAAATCCCGTCATTCCCGGGGGTGGAACCAAATGATGCCCCCACTCCAAACCAACAGATACGAATAATGCTGGGAAAAAAAACCCCCCCCCCCGTACCAACAATACCACCGTCTGATGAATTCTTTGCAAATAACAGGGTCTAAAGCCGCCACAAAAAAAAAATACCTTTCATCCCGGGGTGCTTGCCCAGGGAAATGCAATGTTTGCCTTTCACAGAGACCCACTAAAGGATCACTTGGGCAAAGAAATTTTGGACCCAGGTACAACCTATACGAGTGACAGGTAAAGGAAAAAGGGGGGGGGGGGGGGGGCCCTTTCATCGCAGAGTCACTGTTTGCACGAATGCTTAGGCCTCAAAAAGTGTAGTGGAAATTTTACAGTAAAGTTGAGAAACCCAAAACCCAGTCATTGTGGGATCCAAGCCTCCGGGGGCAACGCCCAGCAATTCCCCGGGAAAAGCTGTTAAAAATTTCCCTTCGGAAAAACTGCCAGCTCCTCCCCCCACTTGCTCCGGGGGTTCAACTTAAGGCACCTAAAATGGAGGAATATGCAAAAAATGTTTTTTTTTGCGTGATAACACCCGGGGGCAGCTCGACAAGAACCTCTCTCTTCCCCCTCTCTTTCTCTTGTCTCTCTCTGTCCTTTTCTTTCCCCCTCTGTCTCTC